>JAQIUQ010000209.1:197500-245000 GCA_030378365.1 Hybognathus amarus
CTCAATGAGACTTCCTGGTAAAATAAAGGTCAGATAAAACATGTGATCAGTGAAATTAAATCACTTACCAAAGTTTTCAGTGATGCTATAGCAGTTATTTCCACTCGTCATGATCTTGTAGAGTCAGTAAACGTCCAACCTTCTGCTATAATGACCATTTACACACATCACGACTCAAACAATGCACATTATAAAGAAAGAATTCAAGCAAATGCATTTAAATTTCAAATACAGTAATTTTCGGTGGTTTCAAGCTATTTAACAAACAAACAATTACACAAATATTCGGTTGTGATTATTTTCTGCAATAATCAACATTATGCTACAAATTCTGTCGATAGACTAATTTAAGACTTTTTAAATAAACAAATCCTTAACAACTTGAAATTATTTATGTGGTTATAAGTTTTTAAATAAATTAATAAACAATTATATATTTTTTTAAATCAATTAATAATCATTTCAAATGATTTTCAATGGTAATCAATTTCATTCTACAAAAGCTTAACTTTCATTGAACCCCAAACCTTCCTTTAACACCCTTGTAAATGGTGTCTATTTTACCATCAGCCATCTGTTGATTATGTGCGACACAGCGAGTTTAATCCAATATTTCATAAACTAAAAAAAGACTTAAGATAGAACATCTGTGTGTGAATGTCAGAAAATCATACATTTCATTAAAACCGTATTTATTGAGAACCAACACAACAAAACAGCGCAAATCCCCTTCAGAGTTGTGCAGACTATCATTGCCGTGGCAAAGCATCATGGGAAATCCTTGACAGACTGATAGTAAACATCATAGACAGAAGGCTGTTAATTAACATCCTTCTCAAGGGTATATGCAATTTGATTGTATATAATAGCTTATTAAAGGCATATCTTCCATTGTCATTAATTTTCCGTCACTCATTTTCTTATCTTGATTGCTTTTGATTGCTTTTGTCTGCTTGTTCAACATGTCAGAGATCTTGAAAGCAAAGGGAAAGATGATTCTATTCGAAACTAGCAGACAATACGTACAAATGGCTCAATCAACCAAATTTATTCACCATTAGTCTACAAGTACAGATAAAAAAAACACGCACACACACACATACATGTTACTGTACACATTTGTGTCATCAAATATACTTCGGGTGAGTTGATGCTAGAAAATGTCCGAACAGAAGCATTGAAAACGCAAAATGCAACCCATAATAACCCACAAAGTGAACTCACTGTTTAACTGCTGCTAACCGAGTGTATATTTACAATCACCTACGCAGAAGGAAACGACACAGGTCCACTGAAAACATACATGAAACTGAGAAACCAAACAGAGATAATGCGACAAAGGAAAAGAAAAACAACGTCGGTTTTATTGTGCTTTTAAACCTTTTCCCCACTTCGGTATTGAAGCGGGACGTGTTTTGAGAAGAGGCACTCGCTAAAGTGCTTACACAAGTTTAAATTCAAGAAGAATCGCTATCGCTATGTTTAAGACTCAAGTTAGAAATCATAAATCTATAAACGTTACCACTGAAAAATGTTTGGAAAAATTACGATACATCCATGTTTTTTGAAAGAAGTCTCTTCTGCTCACCAAGGCTGCCTTATTTGATCAAAAATACAGTAAAAACAGTAAAACTGTTAAATATTATTACAATTTAAAATAACTGTTTACTTTGGAGCCTTGTTTCCGCCACGGAATAAAACAATAAAAAAGGTAATTGTAACTTTTTATCTCACTATTCGGACCTTTTTCTCTCCCAATTGCAGGATCTTAAACTTGCAATTCTGAGTTAAAAAGTCAGAATTACGAGATATAAAGTCACAATTGCAAGAAATAAAGTCAGAATTGCGAGATATAAATTTGTAATTGCGAGAAAAAATCAGAATTGCAAGATACAAACTTGCAACTGCAAGAAAAAAAGTTGGAATTGCAAGAGAGACTTGAAACTGCGAGAAATAAAACCAGAATTGTGAGGTAAACTTGTAAATGCGAGAAATAAAATCAGAATTGCAAGAAATCAAGTCGGAATTGCAGATATAAACTTGCAACTGCGAGAAATCAAATCAGAATTGCGAGGTAGAAATTTGCAACTGCGAGAGATAAAGTAGAAATTGCGAGATATAAACTAGCAACTGCAAGAAATAAAGTCAGAATTGCAATATGTAAACTTGCAACTGCAAGAAATAAAGTTGGAATTGCAAGAGAGAAACTCAGAATTGCAAAAAATTAAGTTCGAATTCGAGATTAAAAACTTGCAACTGTGAGAAAGAAAGTCAGAATTGCTAGATATTAAATTTGTAATTGCGAGAAAAAGTCAGAATTGCGAGATACAAACTCGCAACTACAAGAAAAAAACTTGGAATTGCAAGAGAGACTTGAAACTGCGAGAAATAAAATCAGAACTGTGAGATATAAACTTGCAACTGTGAGAAATCAAATCAGAATTGCGAGGTAGAAATTTGCAACTGCGAAAAATAGAATTGCGAGATAAACTTGCAGATTGCGAGAAATAGTGTCAGAATTGTGATACATAAACTTGCAACTGCAAGAAATAAATTCAGAATTGCGAGACAAACTTGCAACTGCGAGAAATAAAGTTGGAATTGCGATATATATACCTGCAACTGCAAGAAATAAAGTAGGAATTGCGAGATATAAACTCAGAATTGCAAGAAATAAAGTTGGAATTGCGAGATAGAAACTAGAATTGTGAGAAATAAAGTTGAAAATAAAGTCAAAATAAAGAAAATAAAGATCAGAACTTGCAACTACAGAGAAAAAACTTGGAATTGCAAGAGAGACTTGAAACTGCGAGAAATAAAATCAGAGCTGTGAAGATATAAACTTGCAAATGCGAGAAATAAAATCAAGAATTGCAAGAAAAAAAGTCAGAATTGCGAGAATATAAACTTGGAACCGCGAGAAATGAAAGTCAGTAATTACAAGATAGAAATTCACAACTGCAAAAACTAGAATTCCGAGATATAAACTTGCAACTGCGAGAAATAAAGTTGGAATTGCAATATATAAACCTGCAACTGCAAGAAATAAAGTAGGAATTGCGAGATATAAACTTGCAACTGCGGGAAATAAAAGTGGGAAATGCAAGATAGAAACTCAGAATTGCAAGAAATAAAGTTGGAATTGCGAGATAGAAACTTGGAATTGCGAGAAATAAAGTTGGAATTGCGAGATGTAAACTTGCAACTGGGAGAAATAAAGTCGGAATTATCGAATATACACTTGCAACTGCGAGAAACAAAGTCGGAATTGCAAGATAGAAACTCAGAATTGTGAGAAATAAAGTTGGAATTGCGAGAAATAAAGTTGGAATTGCGAGAAATAAAGTCAGAATTGCAAGAAATAAAGTCAGAATTGTGTGATATAAAGTTGCAATTGCAAGAAATTGTGTGAAATAGTCAGAATTGTCGAGATAAAAAGTTGCAATTACCTTTTACATTTTTTTGTGAATATGTTAAACTGTAAATTTATCCTGTGATCAAAGCTGAATTGCCAGCATCATTACTCCAGTCTTCAGTGTCACATGATCCTTCAGAAATCACTCTAAAATGATGATTTGATGAGCCTTGGTGGGCAGAAGAGACTCTTATCAAAACCATAAAAAAATCGTAATTATTTCAAGCGTTTGACTGGTAGTGTAGGTATTTTGATACTGAATGTATATAAAGTCAGTGGAGGTTCGCAACTGTTCAGTACTGATTCTGAAAAAAAATTGTTTCAGGCCTCTGTTTCTAGTCCGGCGTCCACCGCGCAAAGCCCTTGCGTTTTCTCACGTGCGAGGAGATCCGGGTTGCTCCGGAAAGTGTGGATCCTATCCCAGCTGACCCAGGACTGATGGAGTGGAAAGCTTGCGCTGGAAGCGGGAACAGGTCAAGGTTGTATGCTTAAAAAAAGAAACCCGTCCACGTGGGACGCCACACATTTCCCGAGCCGGATTGTCTGGTTGACATCATTCGCTCTCCAGTCTTCTCCCGTCTCTCTCAGACAGTTACTTCGGTCTTACTCGCGGTTCTGTACTGATGATGGTGGTGTCCAGGTATATACTGCAGGTGGTCGACTGTGTGCATCCGTCGGTTGGCGAACGCCTGCCGTTTGTTTCCCACCTGCGCGCTGTTAACAGTCAGTGTGTTGTAGGACTCGCTGTTGCCGCTGCTGGGGTGCGAATGCATCTTCATCATTTTGTAGTGCCGATCCATGACCGGCGTTGCTCGGGATGAACATGTCCGTTTGGGAAGCGCCCGCGACATGGCCTTCTCCCGGAAGTTGGAGCGCCGCAAGGAGAGCATCTTATCCGGGGAGAGCAGCGGATCCTGGGAGAGCAGTCGGTCGGCCGACAGCAGCTGCTCGTCGGAGAGGATTCGCCCGTGGTAACGGAGACAGACCGCCAGCGCCCCCGTGTACGAGGACAGGCCGTAGTCCCTGTGCGGCTTGGAGCGGGCGGGCGAGAGCACGTGGTCCTGGGACATGGCGCGGTGGACACGTTCTGGGCGAGAGGACATGATCTCGAGACATGGCCCGCTGGACGCGCTTGGGCTTCTGGCGCTGCGCCGGGCGGATCCACGTTCAGCTTTATCATGTGCGTCTGCAGGTTTCCCCGCGCGAGGCGTCATGTCGGACAAATGCAGTGCTTCCGCATGTAATACTCGTCGTCCTTGTCACCTGAGAACGTGATATCAAAACGTTTTTGTTATACTGTGAAAATAAAACTAACACTTTAGTTTAGGGTCTAAGGCTCAATCCCAATTCACCCCTCTGGCCCTACCCCTTAGCCCTACTCCTCCGTTTTGCGCGTTCACGTCTAGGGGTAGGGTGTCCCGATTCCTGTTGAGATCGAGGGGTAGGGCGAAGGGGTAGGGCTACATAGCCCTCGAAACTGAGATTTTTCAGAGGCACACTCCAAACGGAGGGCTAAGGGAAAATTCACGGAATGCATCGGAAATCACCGGCGAGATGGCATCGCAAATGGTTAAACATTTAAATTTAGCGCCAGCTGATTCCATCGACGCACTTTATCTACTCTTATAATAACATATATATATAGCCGTTTAAATTAAAGAAACGGTATAATAAATTACCTTTCTGATCAGAAAAGACATACATTTCGAGGAAGGGATGTTATAATCATCATGTTTATTCAAAGTTAAGAGCAGCTGCGCTGATTGTCAGTCGTTGTCATGGAGAAATCCTGTAAAACTCTGTAACGGCAGAGCCATTCGTCGACGACTGATGACGTATCGGGTTCATGAAGGGTTGTTCCATTTTGTAGGGTATATTTCAACCCCTTGGCCCTTATAACTCCGTTTTAAGGGCCAAGGGTACACTCGAAAACAAGGGGTAGGGCCAAGGGGTGAATTGGAATTCAGCCTAATTCTCACTGTTAACTAGTTGCTTACACAGGTAAATTCCAGAGTTATATTATCACTTGGCTCAGAGCACATAGGGTCCCACTTTAAAATGTTAAAGTAATTCTGAATCAGAGTTAAAGGGATGCTCCATCGCTTTTCATATTGAACTATGTTATTCCCTTAACTTAGAGTTGAAGTCTACATACCTCGTCTCAGTGCGTGCACTCAATTCTCTGGCGCGCAAAACACTTTGACAACACTCAAGCTAGCCCAGTTCATTCAATATGGACCAAGCAGAGAAGCGACCAAACACTTCCACGTTTTCCCTATTTAAATACAGTTACTAGAGTAGTGTAACTCGAACTAGGACGGTGACACAAAATAAAACATTGCGCTTTTGCTAAGTGTGTAAAGTGGATAATGTATGGCGGAATACCACAGCAAATGCTTGGTAGCACTTTCAGCTCTGCGCAGTAGTATCATCACTCTTGAAAAGTCCTCTCCCTCTGGAGCTGATGCATATTACTGTGTCAGGGGTGTAACGGTACACAAAAATCACGGTTCTGTATGTACCTCGGTTTTAAAGTCACGGTTCGGTACGTTTTCGATACAGCAAAAAAGAAAGAAATGCCAGAGAAATTTCCTATTTGTTTAAAATAAAAAATATATATTTTTAAATAAGTGTGAGTTTTCCTAGATCTTAAAACTTTTAGGTTTATCCCTTTATCCCTTTAAAGTTAATAAGACAATTAAGTGATTAATGAAAGTGATGATTGAGTATTACTGATAAACGCCTGCTGTCAACAAGCAAAATCACAGAAGGAAACAGAAACGAACAGAGAAAAAGAACAAAATAAGAGCTTCTATTTTTAATCAAGTTTAGTTTACATTGAAGTCCTGAAATAACCTAAAACAAAAATTGGGAAAACTCAAATATATGAGTCAAAATGTTTAAATTTAAATAAACATACTGACAATGCTGTACCGTATTAGAGTAACATCAGCAGAAATGAAACAGAACAAAATTGGACTGATAATAATAAAAACTGCTGTGGGTTTGAAGAAACATGAACCCCCCTAAAAACTGCATCTGATGGCGAAGCTACAGGTCCTGCAGAGACTCTTCTGCTGATGTGCTATGGGCTTCTAAATTGTGTTTTTATGTCTCTGTTGCCTCGCTTTTCTCTATTTGTATTGCTCTGTTAATCTTTTCTTTGTTTTTCTCAACAATGGCACAGGAAACAATGTTTGGAATGAAACCGTTGAGACTATATGATGAGTCTCTGTGGGACAGGGAAATGTGTGTGTGGGTGTGTGAGTGTGTTTGTTAAGCTGTAGATGAACTCAAGGATAGGGCACTTCTCCTGAGATACTACTCTTAGTCTTGTTAAAGCTTCTTCTAGTTCCTCATGAAGCAGTGGACGTCAGTGGGCGTCTGTGGCAGATGTTTGGGATGGTATCCTTTAGGCGTCTTACGGTAAATGTATTCAAGCCTGAACTTTCAGGCACGGATGTTACAGTTTGGTTTATACATGTCAGACAGACGAAATATGGTCAGTCACAGGCGATCCACAAATCAAATTCGCCTTATGCCCTCATATAGGGCATTATTTGTAGAGGTGCCCGAAATCACAATGGATGTTATAAAGTGCACTGCAATAACGAGTGTACAACTGATGTATGCTCAACAGCTGTCCGAATTCCCTCACTCGCTTCTCGGATCGTCCTTCAGTGTGAACCGTAGTAGTGGACTAATGTAGGGAAGAGGGAATGAGGGTTTAGGGGTATTTGGAATTCAGCCCAGGAGTTGTTCCACTGTCTGTTCAAAATAAATGAAAGAAACACATCATTGGGGATTTGTTGCTTTTTCCAGTTGTACTGAAACTTTTCTAAAGGGTAGCTTTACCAAATTAAAATGATGACAGTGTTCTAGTATATTTCCCCAAATCCTCTCTGACATGATTCCTTCCTGAACAGTCTTCGACATAGAGCAAAGTTACGAGACACATGAATGTACAGGCCTAGATATCGATTCAGCACTGAACTGTTTATCTTTGAGCTAATGAAGACAGGCTGGTGTAGTTCAGAATTACCATCACTGCACACGGCAGGGTTTTGGCAGACCAACTGATTCCAAAGGCCGAATGTGCCGTAGATGCCGAGGGCGCTGACATTAGAGAGAAAAGGTCAGGTGAACAGGCCTAAGGCCTCACGCTGGCTAACGGTCACTCCAGGAACCCAGAGCTCAATTACACACTCACATAAGAGTCGAATTCGAAATGCCACGAGCTTCAGCCGAGGAATATGAGCTACGGGCCATCACGCACTCTTCAAAAATCAAGTTATTTATTCGGAATCAATGGTTTCATGAAGAACCTTTACATCCATGTGAATTTTTCCATTCCACAAAATTCTATTATGAGCCTTTTGTCTTACTATTTTTTATTATCATGCTAAATATCTTTGCATTTATATATTATTTATAAATATATATATGGAACCTTTAGACAAAATGTTTTAGAAAAAATTGCATACGTGTTTTTTGTTAAGTATCATGTTTTGATACACCAGGCTTTAATGGCTCATACTGTATAGTTAGAGATAATATAGTGAGAATATGAAGCTTCATTTCGTAGAATGAAAAACGCCCAAACTGAATGTAAAAATATGCAACTGACATTTATATGGCCAAAAAGCTATATATATATATAAAATTGAAATGAAATTCTGGAATGTAAATCTTTGAGATCTTTATAGCTGTCTAGCAGATATGGACATAAAATGCGAACTAAAACATCAGTCGTCACTATATCTGACAATAATGTCTAGTAGGATAATATTTGAATGTTTAGTTTTATGATCAAAGCTCGATTAATCAGACGATTAATCGCGATTATTCATCATTTGAAATAAAAGTTTGTGTTTACATAATATATGTGGGTGCACTGTGTATAATTATTATTATATATATATATATATATATAAAAATTCGTTCGGCTCGCTGAGTATTCAGTAAAAGCGTCTGATTGGACTGCACTGACACCATCAGATGAGAACAAAACCTGACCCGAGCTGAACAATGACACTATCGTCTTCTGTTTACTTGTTCCTGATTTCGCAACAGTGACTCAGTTATTGATCTGCAACTGAATCAACACTATACAATAACAAGTTACTATTGTCTTTTTAGCGAATATGGATTTAGTTCCCTGTTTATCACTGTGAAGCTGCGTAGTGAAAAATAGCAATAAAGGTTACTTGATTTCTCGTCTGTCAGGGCAAGTTTGCATCCGCTGCACTTCAGAAAGAAGCTTCATTATTAATTCTTCTTGGTTTTCGGTTTTGAATGTCATTCATTTAAGTGGCATCCATCTGATCATAATGGTTTCGACTGTGTCAACGCAGCATGTCTATACTTTAATGTTTCATTTATCCTGCCCTTTATATTTAATGAAAGCTGTCTGGTTATTTGTCATTTAGCAGGTGCTTTTATCCGGAGAGATCTGCAGTGCGTTTATCAAAAGCGCAGTCCCTGTGGAGCCGAGCGTTCGCGCAAGGTCACGGGGAAAACGTAAAACAAGGCTGTATTTATTTATTAAAAATGCAACAAAAAAAGTAATAATGTGAAAAATATTACAATTCAAAATAGCTGTTTTCATATGTGACTATATGTTAAAATGTAATTTATTCCTGTGATCAAAGCTGTATTTTCAGCATCATTACTCCAGTCTTCAGTGTCACATGATCCTTCCCAAAATCACTGCTAATGTGATGCATGATATTCACATATAATATGAAATTCTTGAAGACTAAATATACATTTTTCGAACATTATAAATCAATTGAAATGTCTTTCTTAACACAAACTTTTTAACTGTATTATATTACACATCAAACTGGGTCGCTAATGTGAATTTACATTAGTGGCATAACCCAGAATAATTCAGAAGATTAAGAGCTTCTTCTAAATAGAATTAATAATTAGAAAAGGCAATTTTATCTCCATACTGAATTCAAACCTGTTCTCCAAAATCTTGAGCTTGATATTCACATTATCTTCTGTATGACTCATATGCTTATCTGTATGACAAAGTATTTTATCTCTCTGACTAAAATGTGAATAAAGATATTTCACATTAAGCATTTATAAATGTTTGCCAGGCATCGCGCTGAAGTCACCTCTTTTTAATCTGCATATCAATGATTTATAGTGCATTTGTAAACGAGTCATGACTAATTAAAAGCAGTAGTTCACTTTTCAAAAAACTTTTGCTGATATCACTTACTCACCCCCATGTCATCCAAGATGTCCATGCTCTTCTCTTCTCTTCAGTTCGAAAAGAAACTCAGGTCTCCGATGAAAACATTACAGGATTTCTCTCATATAATGGACTTCAATGGGAACCAAACGGTTCAAGACTTCAGTGCAAACTGTTTCAAAGGGCTTTAAATCGACTTCCAAAATGAACAAATCTTTTTCCCAAGTCAATTCATTCATTTTTGTTCTGATCGAAATGAACAAAATGACTCGAAAAAAGATTTGTTCATTTTGCATGTGAACGAGTTCAAACAGGAGAAAGTCACGAACGCGCATCACAGTTATACAAAATGCGAGCATTTGAGCTTATAAAAACTTAAGTCTGTTGTTTATTTATTTATTAAATGTAGCGAATTAGTTTTTGCCCATAAGAACCTCATTCATTTCGTCTGTGAATTGTTCAAAGCCGTTTGAACAGTTCACTATGACGCCTTCTTGTACACTAGAACCGTTTGGTTCCCATTGAAGTCCATTATATGGAGAAAATCCTGGAATGTTTTCATCAAAAACCTTAATTTCTTTTCCACTGAAGAAAGAAAGACATGGACATCTTGGATGACATGGGGGTGAGTAAATTATCAGCAAAAGTTTTTTTAAAAGTGAACTACTGCTTTAATGAACACCTTTATAAACCCTTCATCTTAATGTAAAGTGTGACCAGAACAACTACAATGGAGGAACAAAATATTGCAGATTGCAGCGAATATGGAAAAATATTTCTACCTGTGAATATAAGCTCTGATAATATCGACATTAAAAAGCATGCGAGAAATTGTGTTTGTTGAAGTCTCTCTCTTAAACCATAAAAGGAAAGCCTAATTTTCCTTAACACTTTACACTTTTATATTAGTGTGATTGATTCAATTGATGAATGAAACCTACAGTATGGCAAATCATACACAAATCCACCATCTTATATGATTCTGGTCTCATTTGTGAAGAGATTTCTGTCTCGCTCACACTGGATGTGTTGTGTAGCGTGAGGAAGGGACGAGTAGTTACCGAGGTCTGCTTTGAGGGCCATCTCGGTAGGACGGCGGTAGGTGAGCGAGGTTCTGGAAGGAGCGGGAGAACGACAGCTCGGACTGGCTTGTCTGGGACGTCAGGATGTTGTTCATTCTCGGCTTCTCTGTGGGGTGGGAAGGAAAAGAGGCAGAGAAAGATGAAACACATCTGATACAAGTGCTGTCTGAGTGTGTGTAATCATTTTTGAAGAACTTGTTGGGAATGTCGTTTGCTCATTGTAATTGTGTGCTTATGAGACTGTGGACTGCCAGGCCTGGGATCTCCAAAACTATTTTCAGTGGCATGTGTTTCTATTATATATTTATTCTTACAGCAACGAACTTGAGAAGTCTGTTTTCTGAAAAAAAAAAAATAATAATAATAATAAATAAAAATTTAGTGAGTTTATGCATAAGGCGAGACACGTCAGGCAAAAACTTTTTTTTTGTTCCACTGGTCAATTTTGAGATTCTCGGCTGTTTGTATTCAATAACATATCGTCTTTCACAACTTGTGCTGAAAAAAAGTCCAAAATACAAATAAAGCTCTTCATTTTACTACACTTTGGCATTTTTCTCCTTTAAAAGTTGGCATTCTAAGTTTGAACTAGAAAGCTCTCTCCAGTAAACTGGGCCATTTAACTGGAAATGTGCAATCCCAAAAAAATCTTTAAAGGCTGTTTTCTCAAAATGAGTTTCTAGTGACGATTTTCCACTTCTGTCGCACACTACACACGCTGAACTTTACAGCCGTATTCCTAACTATATTGTGAAGGTTTGTTCAGAGGGATTTGTTGATAGTATCATTCTTGGCCTGATTTATATGACATTTTATGCCTAAAAATAGGGCGGAAATCTACTTTTTTAAGGCTATTGGCAGTGTTTTCTGATTTACAGGGTAACAAAAGGAGATATTCATAATCCCATCTGAAAATGTCTTTTCATTTGAATATTTCAACAAAATGCAAACATAATTTTAAACCTTGTTTTTTTTTCAATGGTCAGATTCGTCACTTCAAAATATACGCAAATTAGCCCATATTTAATAAGATATAGCCTGATTAGCATATTTTAATATAAAATTACAGACAACTTCAATAATTTTTTTTTCCAATTATGCGAGTAATCAACTGGTAAAGTTTTATGGTGACAAGTTTTTTATCCTATTCACCTGCAGTGTCTCGCCTTAAAAATAAAATAAAATATCTGCCAATGTTTTCTCTTCTTTTCTTAATTTCATTGTCTGAGGCCATTGGCAGATTTTTTTCTCTTGTTTTAAGTATAAACCCACTCAATTTTGATATCTTATTCAGAAAACAAGACTTAACACCTTAATTATGTGTGCCTCACGTAAATGTATCTTGATTTAAAGGGGTCATCGCACTGCAAAATTCACTTGTGCGTATAAATGTGTCTTTGCAGTGTGTGGACACAACCACCATACAATTAAAAAAATTAACTTTTTTTTTAAATCCTCAAAAAGTAAATCAGGCTGAGCACTATGATGTCATAATGCTCATGCTCCGCCCATGACTGTCCCGTATTAGCATATTTCTGCCCTCAGCCATTCGACACGCCCCCATGGGAGAGAGGGGTGGGGCGAGCAGTTGCTCATTATCATTTAAAGAGACATGCACCAAAACCACTTTTTGAGGAGGGAAAAGGGTGTTTTACACAACCATTGAGGAATTTTAACCAAAGTATGTTACAAACATTACATGAACACCCTAAAGAATCATACCAACTTGTGAAAATTGGGCATCCCATGACCCCTTTAAGTAAAATAAGTCAAAAATACTTTTTGCTGCAACATAGACATTGTACAAGTACTGTAACAAACACCAACACTGGGAGATTATACATGAGAAATGAGAAATTATACACATGTGAAACATGTGTACTACTTACCATAGTGCTCTATTCTGTGTCCTGAACAAACCCAAGTGAGAAAAACAAAATCAGTAACTTGTTTTCTGCAGAAGTGTAATTCACGGTGTGACATGTTGAGCCTTTCTGTGTCAGATCAACCACATTTCAGAAACTTGACTGGAGAAAATTTTTGATTTTGCTACTATTGTTTTCTGAAGAAAGACCAACATATAAAATGCGATATTTATATTTCCTGGATTGATCCACTATTTTGGAGAGGGCAGTAAAACAATGGCACTTTTATCATTACAAAATGATTGTATGCAGTTACCACATTTGGCTTTCAACCATTGAAAAAATGTAACATGGAGCCGACATCTGAGATCCCAATATCTCTGGGAATGAACCATATTGGGCCTTAAAAATGAAGCATCCAAAAGAAAAGTTAATTTAGAGGGAAAATCTAAGAGGATATATTTAGATATCTTTAAACTTCTAGAGTTACAGGCATGCTAACTTTGGATTAAGAATATTTTTGGTATGTTGATAGTGGGAAACAAAATACATTTCCAGTTTCAACATTATTTGTTCTTCAGACATTACTCTTTAAAAAGAAAAGTATCAGGTGTGTGCAAAAACACCTGACATTTGGATTTGGACCTCTGAAAATGAATAAAATTCAACAATTTTAACTTTGAGCCACATTAAGATCCCAATATCTCTGGGATTGAACCATCGAGGGCCTTAAAAATGAAGATTGCAAAACAAAAGCTTGTTAAGAACCAAAATCCTCAAGGATATTGTGATATGTTTAATGTCGAGAGTTACAGGTGCATGTGCAAACGAATAAAATAATATTTTTGGCAGGAATGTTTCAACATCTAGTTTCAACACTATTTGTTCTTCAGAGATTCCTTTAAAAAAAAGTATCAGCTGTATGCAAGTGACCCATATTTGGATCCCAATATGTCTAAACTTGAATAATATAGGCTTTACAAATGAAGACACCAAAACAAAAATCTAAAAGGACATTAAAAGGAGTAGTTCACTTTTAAAAAAAACATTTGCTGATAATTTACTCACCCCCATGTCACTCCAAGATGTCCATGTCTTTCTTTCTTCAGTCGAAAAGAAATTAAGGTTTTTGACTGAAAACATTCCAGGATTTTTTCTCCATATAATGGACTTCAATGGGAACCAAACAGTTCAAGGTCCAAAAGACACTTTGAGCTGCAAACTGTTCAAAAGGGCTTTAAACGATTTCAGACGAATGTAATAAGGGTCTTACCAAGCAAAACGATCATCACTCATTTAATAAATAAATAACAAAGTTTAAGTTAACGAAAACAAACGAATTGACTCTGAAAAAGACTTCGTTCATTTTGATGAACAAGTACGAACAGGAGAGTCACGAATGCGCATCACAGAACAGAGCAAGGCGAGCATTTGATTTTATAAAACTTAAACTTTGTTATTTATTTATTAAATAAGCTGATCGTTCGCTTGATAAGACCCTTATTCATCGTCTGGAATCAGTTTAAAGCCCTTCTGAACAGTTTGCACTGAAACTGTCTTTTAGACCTTGAACTGCTTGGTTCCCACTGAAGAAAAAATCCTGTAATGTTTTCATCAAAAACCTTAATGTCTTTTCGACTGAAGAAAGGAAGACATGGACATCTTGGATGACATGGGCGTGAGTAAATTATCAGCAAAAGTTTTTTGAAAAGTGAACTACTCCTTTAAGTATATCATTAATATTACTTGAGTTACAGACATGCAAACTTTGGGGAAAATCATGAAAAGGTCTTCTTTAACTTCCACCGTTGGGCATATAACGAGACAAATATTGCAAAAGTCAACAGACCTACCAATCTCTCTAACCAAAGAGACAGCTTTTCTAGTATTACCAAAAATACTTTCTAATCATTTTATCCCCTGTAATTTAGCTTTAAATCACAGGTGGAAATGGTGATTGACACCCTCAACAGAATGGTGGATTACTTGGTATATATTCAGCCTTGACATTATTCAATATTCTGGCTTTCTCTCTCCATTTATGTACTTCTTTCACCAGAAAAAAGAGAGCATTTTGAGTTGTGGACCTCAGGTTGATTCGACACAGAATGACGTTTCATTATTATTGGAGAGAGCTGATATTAACTTCCTCCAGACCAGTTCGTTTTCAATGACAGCTTTAGCCAACAAAGCTAATTTAATCGAGTACAAAAGCTAATGGCATCGCCTCTTCAAAACGAGAGATGTGTGCTTTGCAGACTGAAAAGCTTAAAATCAAATTTGGTAATGCAAGATATAGTCAGAATAATTACAATTGTGGCTTTTCAATAAAGTCTGCAGATCCGATTAGCATACTGTTTTGCTAGCGGGGCCATTTACACCGCTAAGCTTTTAATTTCCTATCAAGAGAACTTTTTTTATTTTTTGATGCTTTTTTTTTCCCCAATCAGTTTTTTTGGTGAAAGCCGTCTCTGATCTTGAGGACTGCCGGGAGTTAAGCATCTTGAGTAATGGAGATTATCAGTGCTCATTTGATGAGGCTAATTATGAAAATCTTTTCTGGAGATAAAATCTAGCTCCATTAATTTCTCAAATCCGCACTGCATATTATCCACCCTGTTTTTCACACTTCAAACTATCTGGATGTGGAAGACTCTGATGTCGTCATAAATCAATTAAAGTGTCGTTTCATAACTCCGGACGAAATGAATGAGTTACCTGGAAACAAAGGTGTTAAGTGACTCACCGATTTTAGGTGTGTGTGACCCAGTGAGATCAAGATGGCTGGTGTAGTCGTGTGGATGGTTATCTGTCAAAAGAAAACGAGGGAAAAACTGGTGTGGTTTAATGTATTCCATATTAATTAATCTGCGTGACGGAGCATGTGCCATTTCTACACTGGGAAACACACTTTATCCATTCGGCAGATGCTTCTGGAAGACAATATGTCTTTGTTTACAGACGAAAACATCTGTACAGCACTCAGAAGAAGAGCAGAAATCCCTCAAGACTTATCAAGAACACGTATAGAAAGGTTTTAGAGGGAAAACAGGATGAACTGTAAAAACTGCATCAAATTTTGCTCCATTTCTGCTAGACGTCAGCATTTACTCTTGAAACTAAAATTAAACTAAATGATCTCAGGGATATGGGGTTGATGAAAGGACTGCATGAAAACAACCTGATGTTTACAACATAAATGGTTGGAATAAGAAAAAAAACAAAGTTTTTGAACAAAAGTGCTTACAAAGGCTGCATTTATTTGATAAAAAATACAGTAAAATACTGAAATATTATTACAATTCAAAATAACAGCTTTTTATTATAATATATGTTAAAATGTAATTTATTCATGTGATTTTCAGCATCATTACTCCAGTCTTCAGTGTCACACGATCCTTCAGAAATCATCCTAAAATTCTGATTTTATGCTCAATAAACTTTTTATTATGATTATCAATGTTGAAAACAGATGTGCTTTTACATTTTTGTGGAAACAATCACAAACTTTACACCGGTATAGTTCATGTGCTGCAGGAAGAGTTACAAATGTCAATACTTTGAGCGAAATCAATTGACCTTTTGCCAGGAGTTTGATTGACAGGCGATTTGACCAATCATTACAGCTGAATCCGCCATTTTGTCCGACAAACAAACCAGACAGGAGAGTTAATAGATTAACGTCAGAGGACTTGAACATGAAAATGGTGTAATGTGTATTGATGTCTTTCTGCGGTTGAAACAACATACCTTCTGATGTTCATTCATGGTTATTTTGTGCTATGCACTGTAAAAAAATCTGTAGAAATTACAGTAAATTACAGTAAAACTGGCAGCTACTTGCCAGTAACTTACTGTAGATTTAAATTATTGTTATTTACTGGCAACAGTTTGTTCAAAGTTAAATGAACATTAAACATGAATAAGTCTCTATCTTTACAGAACAAAACAAAAATAACAGCATCATGCAAAGCATTCTGGGAACCAAAATCTGAAGGGAAAAAACAGAAAAAGATTGATGAAGATTTCTGGTTCCCAGAATGCTTTGCATTAGATTGTTATTTTAGTTTTTATTCTGTAAAGACAAAGACTTGATAATGTTTAATGTTCATTTAACTTTGAACAAACTATTGCCATATACATTAATTTAAATCTACAGTAAGTTACTGGCAAATGCCTACATGATTACAGCAATTTTTTTTACAGTGTAGCTAATAAGTAAAGAAGAGATATCGGTTCAAGTACTGGAACATAATTCTGAACACAAACTGTATGTATTGCTCTACATTTCGTAAAATATTACAACATTTGATGGCTGAAACTTTGTTTTATACCAAAAAGTAACCTGCTTTGTCGGGAGGATCTGTTGGGGACATGTTGTCAGTGACTATGTTTACATGCAGCCAATAACCCGTTCAAAAACAGCGGGATATTAGCAATAACCCGGTCGCGAGACGGCCATGTAAACACCGGCAAAAACCCGAATATGCTAATATCCCAGATTTTAAAAACCGAGATATTATACCTGGGTACCCCTTTTCTAACCCAAATTTTTGGTCATGTAACGCGTATCGGCGTATCCCTGTAGTGATTTGTGTTCTGCGCATGTCCTATTCGCAAGGAATCTTGGTCTTCTAGATAGAGAGCTTCTCGAGCGCATACAAAAATCTCACGTGTCAATATACCGGAAGTAAATATGGCTAGACCAGACGAGACAAAGTATACTTTTGGAGCGAGGTTAGTAATGTTACCAGCATTACCAGCATACCAGTTACATAGCGATCGCGCAAAACAAAGGCGATAGCTATCTGCCCCTAAACCATTCATTATCTGCATGCTGCTGTCGTTGTCATCTTTGGATACAGGAAGAAGAGAATCGGAAATGACGCATATTGCGTCTTACAGTGCGTTCATACCACACGCAAATAGCGCGTCAAATTCGTATCTACCGCATCTAGTTTGATGCTTGACCACTTTGTGTTAATTCGCGGGGCAAGAGTGAAACTGACATCCATAAAAAAGTTTGAAGCGAAATTTACGCGTGCGAATCGGAAACCCGTCGCGGCCATCTTTTTTATGTTGATTGAGCATTCATCGAGAGAAATCACCGCTCTGTTGGTTGTCTTTACATAATAATATTTAATATAATCTAGATATGGAATGAATAACATTCAATACAAAATGAACATGTCTCGTATATAGAAATAAAGTTTTAAGTGATCAAATATTTGCTTTGTTATACATAAGAATCCCACCGTGCATTTAGTCATATTACAAAAAAAATTATTTTAGCATCCAGATCCTTCAGCATATGAGCAAGCAGCTAGGCTCCTGATTGGTTAACGCGGCGCGAATTGACGGCAAAGTTCAGATTTTTCAACTCGGGCGGCAGACGCGAATTCGCGTCAAACGCTTGAATGCACAAATAGCACTAACTAAATCATTTCGCGCTTAACGGGACAGACGCTCAATTCGCGCGCGAATTGACGCGCAAATGAGGGCGTATCTGCATCTTCCGCGCTGTGCCTCACGTCGCATTTGCGCCGCATGATTTTTTTACGTGCGTAACACAGCTTTGCATTGACTTAACATTGAAATCATTCACGCCTGACGCACCATTCGCATTCAGTGTGAATGCACTCATTAAGGTTGTCTGTACGTCTAGACGCTAACCGTGTATTCGCCGTTTACATCGGGATAATGCAATTCCATGTATACAGGAGAAACTCTCTCTGCTCACACATGTAAACGGGTTATTCCTAATGTTTCAGAAACCCGAATAGTGACCTTAACCCTACCATAACCCGAAAATTGGCTGCATGTAAACGTCAGTGTCCACTTTGCTCTTTGTGTTTTGCGAAGGCTCATTTGACATACTTATTACCACAGCAGGTGGATCAAATGATATTCAAAATTACTGAGCGTTAATGTTCTGAGGTTTGGAATCACACTTGCTCATTTTTAAGAGACTCATAAAATGGTTTATGTAATGCTCAGGTAGGAAAATAATAGGTTATATGATTTAGACAATTATATCTCATTAGCCAACGAGATCACAGATAAAAAGAGCGTGTTTATAAGCGAATTAACATCACCGGGTTAATTCCCACAATGCTGAAGCAAATCAGCAATGGCAGATTATCTGGTTCCACCACTCCTCTCAGACCAGTTAGAGTGAAAAAAGCTTGTAAACTACAATAACGTGACGTAATGAGAAGGCTCATTGAAAATCACTCTAAAACAAAGATTTACTCTTCTTCTCTGGATGTCCCGGCCATGCGACTCAAAAACACAAAGAGGAAAAAAACAGGTTGTGTTTGGTGTAATCAGTGTGCAGCTTTCAAACATCACAGAGCTTGCGCGGTCTCTTCTGGTTTGTGGATTTAAGGGTAAAAGCAGAACAGACAAGCACAGGTGATTAGGTGCATTTCCACAGCAGAAAACATAGTCCAATTACACAATGTAGCGCTGCATGCTAAGAGCGCCAGGACCGCTAGCTGCTGTCCCATCTCGAACATCCCGCTTTGACCAAGGGACCAATCACCCTGTCTCCACTCCGCTGCGTAAATTAACTTGTTTGGTGCTTTCAGACAGGAAACAGCTTTCCTTTGCTTCACACGGACACACACACACTTTGCAGCTTCACTACACCAACCGAAAACTGCTTTTCATCCAAAATTATAATGAAAGTCAGGAGAGCGTTTGAAAGACAAAATATCTCAGGATGCTGAAACAAACAAACAAAAGCTTTACATGACGTCTGTGAAACAGTCAGCTAAAGTCAAGCTGCACGAACTGCACGAAAGATAAGATTGGATCAATTAGATTCAAATAAAGATCCAAAACATCTTCAGCTCAACATTGACAGGACAAAAACACATGCTGTCAGACCACAGCAGTCCCTATATGCAATCTGTGCCAATATCTGCAATGCCTTTCTGGGTTACTGGATAATACACATCAAATGAAGCACTGCAGGGACTGTCCATTGAAGTCTTTTTTACCACTGATTTTTTTCCACAGCAATTTCAAAAACACTAAACCAACCAGATCCAAGAAAAATCTGAATTTTATACTTTGAGGCCAAAAAGATTCTGGAGGGAAAAGCAGGTATGCATATTTAAATAGGTAATGTCGAATTTGCTTATTTAAGCTGCAGTCTGTAACTTTTGGCACAACACTAGAGCAACTTTTGGAACTTTTGGAACTGCATGCGCCTTGCGGAAGAACATTGTAGCCGGATCTACTTTTCCATGTTTATGAAGAACATTGTAGCCGGATCTACTTCTCTGTGTTTATGAAGAACATTGTAGCCGGATCTACTTCTCTGTGTTTATGAAGAACATTGTAGCCGAATCTACTTCTCTGTGTTTATGAAGAACATTGTAGCCGGATCTACTTCTCTGTGTTTATGAAGAACATTGTAGCCGGATCTACTTCTCTGTGTTTATGAAGAACATTGTAGCCGGATCTACTTCTCTGTGTTTATGAAGAACATTGTAGCCGGATCTACTTCTCTGTGTTTATGAAGAACATTGTAGCCGGATCTACTTCTCTGTGTTTATGAAGAACATTGTAGCCGGATCTACTTCTCTGTGTTTATGAAGAACATTGTAGCCGGATCTACTTCTCTGTGTTTATGAAGAACATTGTAGCCGGATCTACTTCTCTGTGTTTATGAAGAACATTGTAGCCGGATCTACTTCTCTGTGTTTATGAAGAACATTGTAGCCGGATCTACTTCTCTGTGTTTATGAAGAACATTGTAGCCGGATCTACTTCTCTGTGTTTATGAAGAACATTGTAGCCGGATCTACTTCTCTGTGTTTATGAAGAACATTGTAGCCGGATCTACTTCTCTGTGTTTATGAAGAACATTGTAGCCGGATCTACTTCTCTGTGTTTATGAAGAACATTGTAGCCGGATCTACTTCTCTGTGTTTATGAAGAACATTGTAGCCGGATCTACTTCTCTGTGTTTATGAAGAACATTGTAGCCGGATCTACTTCTCTGTGTTTATGAAGAACATTGTAGCCGGATCTACTTCTCTGTGTTTATGAAGAACATTGTAGCCGGATCTACTTCTCTGTGTTTATGAAGAACATTGTAGCCGGATCTACTTCTCCGTGTTTATGAAGAACATTGTAGCCGGATCTACTTCTCTGTGTTTATGAAGAACATTGTAGCCGGATCTACTTCTCTGTGTTTATGAAGAACATTGTAGCCGGATCTACTTCTCTGTGTTTATGAAGAACATTGTAGCCGGATCTACTTCTCCGTGTTTATGAAGAACATTGTAGCCGGATCTACTTCTCCGTGTTTATGAAGAACATTGTAGCCGGATCTACTTCTCTGTGTTTATGAAGAACATTGTAGCCGGATCTACTTCTCTGTGTTTATGAAGAACATTGTAGCCGGATCTACTTCTCTGTGTTTATGAAGAACATTGTAGCCGGATCTACTTCTCTGTGTTTATGAAGAACATTGTAGCCGGATCTACTTCTCTGTGTTTGCCGGGGAAGTTGCAAATTAAACTAAATTTTTAAGGACAAATAAGAAAAAGGATATGATCACTTAACAACCACGCAACTTATGATAGGTGAGTGACACTTTTGTTAAAAAACAATAAAAAGTTGAATCTCAAATGTTGTCTGTTTTTTCCCAACTTTTGGTTGCTTAATAAATGTACAATGGCTCACAAATACACCAGAAAACAAATTATGTCTACAATGACGATGAAAATAACTCATTTTGTACGATCAAGACCAGTGCTGTAATGCCCACCGAAACTATAAACATTAATCAATTATTGTCACACATTTAATTAATGCATCCTCCACCAGACATCAATTAAAGAATGGTGCTCTTTGACGAGTCCCTTTAAGTATCTTTCAAGCGCTGGATTCTCTGAATTAACATTTTTTAATGAAGATTCCCAGCCCTGATGTCAAAACCAAATGTCAAACAGCTCCTCAAGCGCTGGAAAGTGATTTCTCCTAAAAACAGGGTTACACACCTCGCCCTTCCAAGTCACTTATGCAACACACATGGGTGTGTGTCCTCATTATACGATTACGCGAGAAATTAAAACGATCCGTTTCAACGCCTTGTTTACAAAAAGCACCATAATAGCAGTCCACATTTGTGCACTATATTGCAAATTACTGAAATCATTTGATAGCTTTATAAGAGACCCAAATTTAAATAGTTTTGGCGGCTTTTTGGGAAAGAACAGCATCTATTTTTGTGAAAGTATGGGTTTGGGAAGATATGAGGGTGAACCTATTCCCTAAATAAAACACACAATGCCATTTTATATATAAATATTACATTAATTGTGTGAATCATTCACTGAATTCAGTCTAGCCAAATGAATCTGCTCCTAAAAAGGCAGAGTTATTCAACCGACAGTGACAAAATTCCCCAAGGCTTGAACAAAGCACTTTCTGAAGTGTCCTGTGTGTGGCAAACACTTGTGAATGTTAATCAAACGCAAAGAGATCTCCGAGCGGACACTGAACAACACACTCCAGCTGACCTGATTAACATCAACCTCGTTTCTGCATGGGGAATTTATTCATTTCAATAAAACACAGCGGAAAATATCACTAAACAGCTCTCAGACAAGATTCTGAAATAGTCAATCCTCCATCATACTGTCTATCATGGACAAATGATTTATTTTTGCTATAATGCCTGAATAATTATGCATCACATATTTCACTCTATTCGCCAACCAACCAACCAAATAAATAAATAAACATTTTGGGCATTACATTTCATTTTAGGACCATTAAGCTAACCATTATTTTTTTTTCTTTCACCAGAATAAAGCTAAATAAATAATTACAAATTTGGAATAATAAAAAATAAAACATAGGACCATTAAGCTTTATGTTTTTTCACCAGAATAAAGCTAAATAAATAATTACAAATTTGGATAATACAAATAAAACATAAAACATTGGACCATTAAGCTTTAAGTTTGTTCACCAGAATAAAGCTAAATAAATACATTTATGTCATTAAATCAGGATTATTATACTTAGCTAAAAATTAAATCATGAAAAAATTTACTTAAAACAAATAAAACAAACATTAAATGAAATAACATATACATAATAAAAATATTAAAATACTTAATTTTCAGATAGTTGCCAAAGAGGCATTTCTCATTTTCATTTCAAGTTTCAAATAACTCAAAATGAAACTAAATTAAAAACTGAATAAAAACTATGCAAAAACAAAGGACAAAACACAAAAAATTTACAAAAAATTAAATTGCAAACAGAAAATATATAAATAAATACTAATTTAAAATATTAACAAAAACTCGTTCTCACCATGTCGTAATTACCATAATTCTAAATCAAAACCGGTGACGTTCCACTCGGAGGTGTTCACGTCCTTGGGATTATGCGTTACTAAATCAATCTGCTGTGGTCAGGTGGTACAAGTCACTCGGAAAATGACCAGTTAACAAGTTGTAATGGCGAGTTTACAGGCGTAAACGGGGTCTATAACGTTTCGAGCTTGTCCACCACTTCCAGAGGAAGTTGAAAACACATTGGAAAACGGATTGCTTTCGTAATGTAAATGCTCATGTGATCGAATGCCTTCGAAAGACCGTCTACTCTCCTCCTACTAACCTGGAGTGCGTTTCCCGTACAACGATGTAGTTCGCTGATTCACTACCATAGTACGATGCATCATTGGAAAAATCAACTAGCTAGTCACGACTATTTCCCGAAACCCATTGTCGCAAAGTATCGTTCAATCACGTCTGGTTTCGAAACTGTTTTAGATTCAATTGACGATAGATTTTTTAATATAAATTACAGACTTGTCATCTGAGGACTATTTCTAATTGTTCTCAGTTATTTTGCTTTATCACCAGACTCAATATTTGTCTCGTTCTTACATAGTAGAGCACGTTCGCACATGCGCACTCTTCACACACAGTACTTTAAATCTTTTAACAAACTAAAAGACGTAAATTACATTTGTTTGTATTCTAAATAAAATATAGAAACGATGCCTCTAAACACAGGTCGAGAGCTGTTGTTCAAACCACACAACTTTGCGATGCTGTTTGCGAATGTTTGTTGGAACGATGGTTTCGGGAATCACTGAATCGTTGAACTATGCCTGATAACGATGGAACTTGCGACCATATTTGGCTAACGATGTTTTCGGGAAACACACCCCAAACATTATGGGTAAAGCACCCAGACGGGATTTAAACTGTCGTCTGGAGACCCAAGTTTGGTTTGAGTTGAAAAACACACCAATCCCAATGTTCCCTCACCGTTCCTGATTTCTAACACACACTCATCCCAGATAGCAAACTGACATTGAATCAACGTGGAAATATGACATCAAAACAACGTTGATCTGACATTGTTTTGCTCATCGAATTAATGTTGAACCAACTGTTAGATGCATCATTCGTTCAAAACTAACGGAAAATCAACTTGAAATCAACGTTGTTTCAACGTTATGAAAGCAAACCAATTTTCGATTTTCATTTAGCTTTGAAGAATGCCGCGTCTGACGCTGGTTCAACGTTAATTCGATGAGCAAAACAATGCCAGATCAACGTTGTTTCGATGTCATGAGAGACGTCGTTTCCACGTTGATTCAATGTCAGTTTGCTGTCTGGGATTGCATTCAGCTGGGTTTGTGGCTTTCAGAGCTGAAACTTAAACTGATGCTCTCCATATGTTTTTCCGTCATCTCCCGTCACGTTCATATGTAAATTGCGCAAGCTTGTTTTGTCCATCTGAAAAACGCATACATTTACGCACACATAGACCCTCCCCTCAAAGAAACCAGGACAGAAGTGGTTAAAAGAGACTGATTAAAACACCAGGTGTGAACGGGAATATGTCTCCAACTTGTGATCCGATTCGACCAAAACACACTAAAATTAACCTGGTCACTATGCAAAAAAAACCTAGGCTTCATCTTCTTAAAGGAGTAGTTCACTTTTAAAAAGACGTTTGCTTTTTTTGTTATTATTTTTTAATAAATAAAAAGTTTACATTTTATAAGCTCAAATGCTCGCCTTGCTCTGTTCTGTGATGCGCGTTCGTGACTCTCCTGTTCGAACTCGCTCATCAAAATGAACGAATCTTTCCCCGAGTCAATTCGTTCATTTCGTCTGTTGAATGAACCAAATGAGACGAAAAAGATTACTTCATTTTGATGAACGAGTTTGAACAGGAGAGTCATGAACACGCACCATTTGACGACCATTTGAGCTTATAAAACTTTTTTTTTTAATGAGTGATCGTTTCAATTGATAAGACTCTTATTCATCGCCTGGAATCGTTTAAAGCCCTTTGAACAGTTTGCACTGAAACTGTCTTTTGGACCTTGAACCGTTTGATTCCCATTGAAGTCCATTATATGGAGAAAAAAATCCATGTTTTCATCAAAAACCTTAATTTCTTTTCAACTGAAGAAAGAAAGACATGGACATCTTGGATGACATGGGGGTGAGTAAATTATCAGCTTTTTTTTAATTAACGTTTTTTTTTTTTTAAAGTGAACTACTCCTTTAATGCAAAACATTTTTCTACATTTATCTGGGGTGAAAAATAGACATGTTATTCATAAGCTTCACCCACATCTTTGAGCATTTGTTTAACTTTATACAAAACGTTTTTTTTATAATAATAAAGTAATTCTGGGTAGTTTCTAGGATGTTTCAAAGCTTTTCGAACATAGTCTTGAGTGTGTTGCTATGTGATTGCTAGGGTGCTTCTTACTGGCTCAAGTGAACCATGTGCCCTCTCTATGATATCCCAAGTCTCGATGATATCTATTTGCCTAATGAGTCGAATAGCTCATGAAACGAATCACACACCTCTCCTAAACAGGTTTGATTTCATATTCATGCGAGAACTGCAACGGGAGGCTTTTACAGTATCACACTGGCACAGGAACGCGTCTGTCTGTTGCTTTAAGAGCGAGAGCTCACATCCAGGCCGCTTTCTAAATGTAAGTGCCCTACATTGGCGGTCTGCAGGGGGAACGAGCCATTTCGCAGCTCTCAGCTGGCAATGGGGATCAAACTGCTCTGTGCGGCTTTGCCTCCATCCCGCCAGCAGCCCTTTCAGAAGAGCTCTAGTTTCTGTCCAGAACAGATGGAGGAATCAACTTGCTTTAGTGTCAACACCAAACCAAAATTGACCCTATTTACTTACTTTCTAAATGCACATTCCTGGTCAACATCATGCACAATTCATCCGACCAATCAATTCCTGTACGTAACTATCCAAACAATTCCTGCAGGATCAAATCTGATTACAGAAGAAATGATTTGCAAATGCTTTTTTGATGTTGTTGTTTCTAGATGAATACTTTATACACACTCACATACAGGAATACAATATATATACAGTACCATTCAAAGGTTTCGGGTCAGTAAGATTTTCGAATGTTTTAGAAAGAAGTTTCTCTGGACGTCTGTTTATTTTAGTTCATAAAGTTTTAAAAATGGATATTTTTCTTGCTTGAGGGCGAGTAAATCATGGCGTGAACTATCCCTTTAACAAAGCAAATCTCTACCGTGAACTGCCAAAATACAGGCAGTAACATGTCCCAGTATAGTTGCATGTCCCACCAGAGACGGCAATACACTGTTACACCACAATAAAGGATGCATTTTACTCGGTCCCGGGCTCTCTGATCACTGTCTGTTTCTGACGACCTACTGAAGTCAGCCTGTAATGAGGGCTGTTAAAAGATGGACTAATGAAGCAGATCGGCCTTGCTTCGATGACGCTGATTGGAGTGTTTTGAGGCTGCTGCCTTCGATTTGGATGAGCTCACAGAGATCGTAACATCATACATCCGTTTCTGTGAGGATATGTGCATTCCAACAAAAAATAGTCCTGAAAAACGGTAAACTACTGACAGCTGTGGTTGCCAGCATCATACCGTAAAAATACGGTGTGTTACTGTTTTTGAAATTAACAGAGTATAAAACTTTAATTCAACAGCTATATGCTCTAACACAAAAACAGTAACACACCGTATAGTTACGGTATGATGCTGGCAACCACAGCTTCCAGTAGTTTACCGTTTTTTACAGGATTATTTTTTACAGTGCATTCGATAAATGGTTTACAGCAAAACTCGAGACAGCTCTGACAGTTTTTGTCCAACAATTTGGCGGCTTGAGGAACATGGCCAAGTACAAGTAGGGTTGCCAACTTTCTGATTTGGAAATAAAGAACGGGGATTTTTTTTTCAGGGTGGGGGTATGGGGGATAAAAGTGGAGAAAAGGACCCCTGAAATTCCGTTACACGGAAGAAATGACCCCTGAAATTCATACATTATGGCATATTACAATGCAACTTAATAGGCCTGTATTTATAGAATAGCAAAGTATGCCTAATTAATGACTGTACTACATAGGCTAGATATATAAAGGCTATCATGATCATTTTGCCAACAATGAACCATGGATTTGTTTAGTTTATAATACGTTTTATTTTTAATTTCAACAAATACAACGTATAACATTCAAAACTCATCGGCTTAGACTGCTTTTAAGAAAAATAAACAGTTTATTTTTATACAAGGTGTGGCCTTATTCAATAGATTTTAGACTTCTAGAATCTTTCAAGTGCAAAAAAAATAATATTTTTAATTTAGTAGTTTTTCTTATCATAGCCTACAAATGTCTTCGGAAACTCATTTTCTTCGATTTACTGAAGCCTATATGTAAAATGTATTTGCAGCTGCACAGCCATGTATCTATGCTGCATATATCTATGCCGGCCCGCAACTGCACATCCAATGACGCTGACGCCTTTGACGTGTGACCAATGAGACAACTCTACGTCATTACACATCAGAGCCCGCCAAGGGGCGCCAAGTTCCCGAATTTTCCATTATTGCTGGTCTTAGATCATTCATAGTCTGTCTGACATATATATTAGAAGCTATGTGTCTGTCAAGGATATGCACTGAACTGATTCTCAAAAAATACGGAACAAAGTGCGTTCCGTATCAGTTCAATACGGAACAAGACTTTTATGTGTCAAATACGGAACAATTCCATATTATACAGAACGGTTGGCAACCCTTCCGTACAAGGCACCACTAGCCTGGTTAAAACCAGATCATTCTCAGTTGTAACTGATATGGTCTGGCAAAGCGTCATAGACAAATCATTTCCAGAGGGGCGTCACCAACGGACGTCGCGGATAGACCTAAAACCAATCAGAGCGATGAAGGAGATGACGTACACAGAGTGGCGGAGACACATCTCCGAGTGTTGTTCTTTGCTCGATTTTAAACAAAAAGGAAACGTTCAAATCGCTTAAAACAGACGCGATAGCTGATTCGAACGAGTGATGTTCGACGGCGACATCCATCTTTGTAATGAAGACTACAAAATCTGCTTCAAAATCCCAGTGCTGTCGTCATTGTGTAAAGCCCGCCCCAACGTTTCTGATTGGTGCCTTGATTTCTGCGGACTGGAAATGGGCTTGAATTAACTCTTTGCCAGACTAACTTCCAGAGCAAATCTAAATTTGCCCGTACACACCGGGACGAATATCAGTGCGCGTTATTCGTCAGTGTTTTTCAACACGTTTTTTGTGTTCACACCCAAGCGTTTTTCGCTGACGATGAGCCGAGTGAACATGCAAATTCATTCCCTGACATTAGATGGCGCCAATTTGCTCATGCAATACCACTCCATAACAGCTCTCTTTTATCAAGATGTTTGTAGTCACTGTCGCGTTTGTCATATAGTTCTTTATGTTCTAACACCAACGAGAACAGCAGCTCTACATTCATCTTGCCTCGCATCTTCCTCGTCTTATTTCTTCCTGGCTGTGTAGACGACGCGTATTTCTTCTTCACCGTTGCATATGTGTGTGCTCGGCAAGACACGTTTTGTGTTTCGAGCGCCCCCAAGCTATGTTTTACTGTCTCTTCAGAAGCTCCAAACATGTGAGCAAAAGCGTTCACATGCGGCAAGACCTCAACCAATCAGCATGTTCAGCGCTCAAATCCCACCCCCGAAAGTTCCTGAACTTTTAAAAAGTACTCCCTTGCAAGCAGGGACTTTCTGAAGGGGACATTTTTTACCCAGAACTTGCTCAACCTGCGGGTCGAGTCCTACCCCAAAGTCCCTAGTTCCTGGGGAAAGCTCCTTCGGTGGAAACGGTGGAAATTGACAAATTTATTGCATCCTTGTGTAACCCCTTACACCTGGGTCCAACTATCCACTCAGAGCGGGCCTCGAACCCGGGTCTCCGGCATGAGAGTCTGGCGCTCTAACAAGGAGGCTAAAGACTGCAGCCTCTAGCGTCTGTCGCTAGAGCGCCTATTGAGATCAGGGGAGTGAGGTTTACTCACACAGCAACTACTAGCTGGCACACTCACCCCCTGAAACCTCACTCTCATCCGGGGTCACGGCACCAATGTAACCCCTTACACCTGGGTCCAACTCGACCCCGCTCCGAGCGGGCCTCGAACCCGGGTCTCCGGCGTGAGAGTCGGGCGCTCTAACAAGGAGGCTAAAGACTGCAGCGTCTGTCGCTGAGAGCACCTATTGAGATCGGGGAGTGAGGTTTACTCGCACAGCAACTACTAGCTGGCCTCCGTTACACTTGCTGAATAAAAGTGAAAAAAAAAAAAATCTTACTAACCCCAAACTTTTGAACAGTAGAGCAAGTACATACATACAGGCCTAAACATGCATGTTATGAACATGTAGATAATAACATGATTTATATTCCACAGTGAGAGAAACAGAGTAACATAATCAGACAGAGGTGTTGGGCTGTGAAGCGGGACTAAGTCCCGATCCAGCCGTGTTATCCGTCATGGGCAGGTCTTGGCGTGATGCGGCTGGGATCGGGTCTCATTTGCTTACTTGTAGAGATAAGCACAGATTTAATTGATGTCTTCCTCAATTTGAAAGAAGTAACATCATTCAAAACTGTCTTTATCTCTACGCAGTGATTCCTCCGCCGGGGTGCAGCGTGAGCCGACGTGACGGGACGTCCTGAAGGAGCTTGAGAAGAGCTGAGATTGTGTTGTGCAAAACACAGCAAAAAAAAGGAAACTCATAAAAGTGTGATATGATTTTCATGCACTTTTTATGTGGCCTCACACTGTATGTTTGTACCTCAGCTAGTGTTTCACATTGAACTCGAACGATTTCTGACTGTCCATGTCAAACCTCTTAAAACGCACGGCACGCAGAGCCGTAAACTCAATCTCGTCCTCCCAACCCCTGCTTCTGGAGAAAAAAAATGCTCAAACGATTGCAAAGCGAGTGAATGAAACTCTCAGGCAGCAGGGAATGATAAACTACTTCTGTGCGGCTTAATCAAAACTTTTCACACTCACACAACAAGCTTCATGTTTGGCTGGAGGTGTGTGTAATGGCACGAGAATTTTAAAAATGCAAAGTGGATTAATTTCCTGAATTCTCATTGGCCCTAATTTTTGTTTGATTAATTGCTTTGCATGTTTCCTCCCAATTAGGCCTGTGTTTGTGGCACGGGGCTGCGGAGAACAGGCACGAAATATAAAACAGTCTAATGAGGGAGAAATGTCAGGCTTTGTGAAGACGCTGCAAACTGGAAAATTGCACCACAGATCTGTAAATGACTTGGCAATTATGGATTGCCTTTGACTGTGTACTGACATTTCACTGACTAGACTTGAATGTGTAATTTCCATGCTTAATACGGCAGTTGTTTATCCTGCGATAATCACATGAAACCTGTCAACAACATGTCTGGGTTTATTACACAGGAATACTTCATTCTGATTGGTCAATCCTGACACGCTCGGGTAATGCTTTTGAATGCCAGTCTGCATTTATTTGATCAAAAATACAGAAAAAAAACTGTAAAATTGTGAAAAAGTATTAAAGTTTAAATGGATAGTTCACTTTGAAATGAATTTTTGTTATGTTTTAGCTTACCTCAAGGGCATCCAAGATGTAGGTGTCTTTGTTTTTACAGTATTTTCAATTTTGATATTTTTAGGTCAAACCGTTCTTGTCTGTCAGTCATATAATGGAGGTGTATGGTCACCACCTCAAAGAGCATGCACAGAGAAGTCCAAATTAAACATGATTTAATGACTCGTAAATGTAAGTACACATTGATGGCCTAAGAACACAAAACGAGCGGTTTGTGTGAGAAAACGAACAGTATTTAGATAGTTTTTACCTCTTGTAATCACAGCCACGTCCAAGTGATCTGAGGGTGCGGGCGCTTCGGTCTGCGCAAGCCCCGGAAGTGATCTCTCACCGGAAGTCGTTTTCTCACACAAACCGCTCGTTTCGTGTCTTAGGCCATCAATGTGTACTTACATTTACGAGTCATTAAATCATGTTTAATCTGGACTTCTCTGTGCATGCTCTTTGAGGTGGTGACCATAGACCTCCATTATATGACTGACAGACAAGAACGGTTTGACCTAAAAATATCAAAACTGAAAATATTGTGGAAACAAAGACACCTAACATCTTGGATGCCCTTGAGGTAAGATAAAACATACCAAAAATGTATTTCAAAGTGAACTATCCCTTTAACATAAGTGTTTTCTATGGTGAATATTAAAAATGTAATTTATTCCTGTGATCAAAACTGAATTTTCAGCATCATTACTCCAGTCTTCAGTGTCACATGATCCTTCACAAATCATCTTTATCTTTGTGTGACATATTTTTCAGCTTTAATTTGAAATGTAGAACTTTATAAATGTTTTTAATGTCACTTTTGATTAATTTAATGCGTTCTCAGGTCGAATATTGGTTTTGTTTAATGTTTTTGAAAGAAGTGTGTTCTGCATTTATTTGATTGTACTTAAATAAAGCCTTTCAAATCAAAAGAAAATACACTTCTTGGCATAGTTACATGCCTTTTTAAATGCCACTGTTTCTAAAAATCCCCCAACCACAGAAGAACTATATTCCTCTCACAATACGGTCTTCAATAAAGGTCACATCACATTGGAGACTCAATAGATCCATACTAGTATTGATCACTCATTTGACATCTTGCCTGAAGAGATGGACACACACGAGCACATCTCCTGACGTATCGATCATTGATTCGACAATCGATGAGACATCCAAAACAACACCTGACGGCCTGGACAACATGGCGATCTATCGTCTCTGGAAACGTTGAATAGTCTAATTCAGTTTGGAGAGAAACTGGAAGACCTCATAGGGTTTAACCTAATTTGTTAAATTAACACCTTCAACCCAGGAGCTTTTATGACAAAAAGAGCAAGATGTGTCATTACTGGCAAGTAATAAATGAATCACAGAGTCCTTCTGATGAGAACTGGTGGTGTTAAAGATCTGTACGTGTGAGAAAGACAAAGGGAAGTGTTTTCTGCCCTGATTCAGTCCACCTCCGATCCATTTGTTCTTGTTTCATGCCTACACAGTCCACAAACCTTAAAGTCGGCATTAAACAGAAGCTGCGATGGTGTTTTCTTCTCTATTGTGACGTGCATCAAGTGAAACGTAGGGCGGGGCTTTACTTGGCGAATGTAAAAAAATTACGACTGATGGACCGACAACGAGGTCCAGGCTTTATTAAAGTCCCCCTGAGGTAAAAAAAATCTAGTTTTTAATAGGGCTGTGAAACGATTAATCGCGATTAATCACATCCAAAATAAAAGTTTGTGTTTACGTAATGTGTGTGTGTAGTGTGTAATTATTTTGTATATATAAATACACACACATGCATGTATATATTTAAGAAACATTTGCATGTATATACTTTATATATATTTATACATAATTAATATTATATATAAATATTTGATATATTAAGAACACATTTTTCTTAAAGGTATATATGCATGTGTGTGTATTTATATATATAAAATAATTGTACACACTATGCACACATATATTACGATAAACACAAACTTTTATTTTGAATGCGATTAATCGCGATTAATCGTTTCACAGCCCTAGTTTTTAATGTTGTTTATTTGTTTATGTGGTGTTTTTATAACACAAATCATGTGCAGATTCATAAGTCGACAGCATTGCTGAGTATTTCCTCCTTAAAACTGCAGTGAACCCAAAGACAGTCTCAAACACACGGTTTGAAATCGCTGGTGTTTCTGACGTCACAAACTACCTTAACCAATCAGATCAATGTGTGATTAAACCTCGTTTAAATTAAGGTAAAAACAACTACTAACAACATAGTCAACATTATTAAAAAAAGTCTGCTGGTGCTTCAGTGACTACCTCGCACAGAGAACCTGTCAATCACAGCTGTCAATCATGACGTCCAGAGCACTGTTTTTATAGCATCACATAACTAACTAAAAACAAACTTATTTTAAAAACGAACACTTGAAATTACATTAACGTGACAGAAACTACAATAAATGACAGAAACTATCTTTGGATAAAGGATATGTGAAGTGTAGTTGAATTGTTTATTTGGTCTCGCGTCCCATTGAATAACATGGGAAGGCGGGGGTTATGAGCTATACAAGGACCGGCCACTGGGGGGCGATCAAGATGTTTTGGCTTCACTTTTGAGGGCTTGTGCGGCACGCTTGATTAGAACGGTCACGTGATCAACTGCTAAATTCAAACTTGCTCTCGCACGTTGTCTGGCGTTGAGCCAGAGACGGACGCACTTAATGCTGTCGTATATCACAATTATAGTGTTTTCAACCACATAATGTTTATTTTAGGTTTCAGACATTTAAATGCACATACGTATTAGCAAAACAATGATTTTGAGTTTGTAAAATACACACGTATTGTCAATAATAATCCTTTCAATTCTAATAAGACGACACGTTTTATTCATATCAGATACACATTGCGTAAGTAGCTTAACATATGACCCTATTCTTCTCCCAGTTCACCGGCCTCTTACTTTCATGTATTTCGTGAGAAGTGGAGGAATTGACGTTGTAAATCCAACAGAACCGATTCTCTGAACTGTAAAACTAACTAAAATGGCGCCAGCTCAACTAACGCAATCGTTATAAAGATGTTTAAACAAAAAAAAAAAAACATCCACTTGCACATATTTGACGATCGGAATATCAGTGTTTCATGCTTTAGCTAATACATTTGTGAATATTTTTAATAAAAAAAGAAAAATTACACAAAAGCCAGTGCAGTCTCATCCCAATTCGTCATATAACTGACGTTTTGGGACGTCTTTTGACCATTCGTCCATATACGGACTATTTAGGGCCCCCTTAAACGTCGGTATATAACGTTGTGGGATCCTAACTCTACCCCAGACCTAAACCTAACCCTAAACCCAACTCGTCACCTAACTGACGTTAAAGGTAAAGCGTCAGTTGTATGACGACCCGGGATCGATCATCTACCGACGTTTAAGGGGGCCCTAAATAGTCGTATATTGACGAATGGTCAAAAGACGTCCCAAAACGTCAGTTATATGACGAATTGGGATGAGACTGTGTTACAAAAGCAGATCATTATTCATTCAGTGCTGTGTTGTGCTATGTTATGTGACAACTAATGACACGTCACCATGTAAACATTAAAGTGGCAAGTTCTAAATAACGGTCGCCATGAAAATCTCACGCTGGGGGGTCAGTTAGGGTGCGTTTTTAATAGGGGTGCGTTTTTTCCGTTGAGACGTTTCGTTGCTATGATACAGAATATCCGCAGCAGTTTGAATGTTGTGACAGTTGGTCGGTGTGGTATTAGCCCCGCCCCTCCTCCACTGTGATTGGACGGCTGGGTAAAAAGTGACAGTGATAAGTGAAGTTGAACATTTTTCAACTCCGAGCAACCAGTAAAAACGCTGAGCGCTCGGCGCTTCAGTGTGGAAAAACGCTCAGCGCCTCGGTACGCTCATGGCGTTTAAAACACGCGGTGCTCCCATTGAAAACATACGCCAGGCGCATGAAAAAGCGCTTTGGTGGACACACAGCCTTAAGGCCCGTTCACACTAAGGATGATAACTATAAAGATAACAATAAAGATAACTATATATGTGTCTACACCGACGACCGATAACGTTTGTTTTTTCTAAGCACGCACGCGCGCGCGGTTTCAGAGTACCGCGCGCGCGCAAATTACCTGTTGCTGCTTTACGTTACAAACTACAAACAAATTTTAAAAAGGAAAAACAGCCACTTTTTGTTTTGGGTACACGATCGATATCCTTAAAAGACGAGAAGTGTTGGAAGTGCATCTAAACAGTGAATCTAGCATGTCTAGTGTAATAATATCTGGATATAGCTGACGAACTCAATGATGGGATAAAAACATCACCTAGTACTTCAGCAATGTTGTCAACTAGCGCTGGATAGCCTACCTGAGGTAATTTTGTAACACTATGCTAAACTGCATAATCTCATTGTGAATACTTCTCACCGTTTATTCCCAGGATGCTTTCCATATATCCATCTTTTTTAATGTATCATTGAAAAGTGGGTTTGACTTGTCAAACAGTGGAGGATTTTTTTTTTGTACCTTGACGATTAACTTCTGCAATGTCATCTGCCATGTTAAATGCACGATTCTGATTGGTTGTCAGTGTTTTATCGTTGGACAGCTGGAAAAATAATCGTTCTGAAAGTGATCCCAACAATATCGTTCCTCATGTCTTTATCGTTATAGCTGTGTTGTGAACTCTATTATTCTTTAATATGAAGAACGCTTTTTAGAATGATATCTTTATAGTTATCTTTATAGTTATCGTGCTTGGTGTGAACAGGCCTTTAGACTATTTTAAACGTGTGAAAGGGTTAAATATGTAATTTTGATGATCAAAGATGAGATTTAAGGGATACAATTATTGACTACAGGGGGACTTTAAGCTTATATGTGGAGGACGAAATCCAGCGGGAACCGTAAAGTCGTGTGCAGTCTTATCCGTCACTGAACTAATTCGCCTAATCTTCACGGTATGTCTTCAAGCTAATCTTCAAGTCTGTGGGTGAAAAAAGTTCCTGGGACAATTTACTCCGGGTAATTCCGGCTGTTGAGATCTTTGTGACCTTGAATGGAGCTGTAATTGATTGCTTGGGAAATTCTTTTAAAAGCACTTCCCAATAGCTTGCCAAATGTAAAAGCTTTTTTAAAACCCCCTCACATTCCTACACGACCTTCCCGTTACGTGCCTTTGGAAAAACAAGTCCTTTTAAACAAGCAGGTTATGGGTCCGGCGATTGATTGGGCGATACCTAATCAAGTGTGTCCCCCACACACACACACGGGGGAATGGAGCCAATTAACTCTGGCATGGGAACGTTTGTGAAATTTGTGACTGGCAGAAGCGTCCAGCGAGCGTCTCCGGGCATTTATTACGAGGCGTTTGATTTATGCGACACTATCAGGCTCCTCAGTGTGTGTGTGTGTGTGTGTGTGTTTCCCCGGCCTCTCAAACACGTCGTGATGAGACCGGGAGTCTTATTGATTATCTGCCCGTATCAGCACAGACACCCAGAGATGAGAGACTCTTCAGCGCCTCCCAAACACACAAGCACTCCAGCACAGGTAATAGCAGGCATTAATTAAAGCATGGTGACAGCACACAAAGCCTTTAGTCTGAGAATGGGAAAAGCTAAAGCACCTTTATTAGCATACTGAGGGAAATAATTGGCACCTTGCACCGTGGAGAGGCGAGGGCGCAGCGGCTTAATGCGATTAACAAACTGTGTGCTTTGTTTATAATAACACTATTATTGTATAAGAGCAATTATTGTGCAGCACTCCGTTACGTGTATGTTGTCACAAAAGATTAATTAAATTGTTAATGTTGTGTCTTTGTTCTATTACCACCGTTTTAGATAATAAATATGTTCTAAATCATAAATCTAGAAAAGGGTCTAATAATGTAAAACATTTAATAATTAATTAAATGTTTAAAAATGTATCAATTTAATTAACTAAAAATTTAAAAATATTCAAAAACAATGAATAATTAATTAAATGGTTAAAAATGTATGAGTTTTAATTAATTATGCATTTTTTATTGTTAAAATATAATTAAATAATTTCTGAAATTTCCGAAAAGTAAAACAATGGGTGTTATTAATGTAAAAAAAATAAATAACAATAAAAAATTAAATATTTTTTTATGAATTTGATTAATTAGACATGCTTTATTAAAGTTAAATGGTAATCAAAGAAAACAAGATTTTCGAAGAAATAAGAGTAAAAATTGGAATTTTGAAATCCCCAAATTGGAATTTTATAAACCCAATTGGAATTTTATTTATTTTTAATATTTATTAAATAACTATTATAAATAAATAAAATGATAAAAATTTTCTAAAACATTTATTCAATTGTTGTTGTATTAGTTTAAAGATTTTAATTAATTAGACATCTACATTAACTAAAATGTAACATTAAAATAGAATTCAGGCAAAAAAAGAAAAAAAAAAGAAAAAAAAGAAAATTAAATTTAGGAAAAAATAAATGAATGACATCCAGTCACTCAGACAAGTCAAAATAAAAACAAATGGATCTCCTTAAGCAAACAATGACAGCTGCTGGGCGGCCTGCTGAAACAGATGTGTGTGAAACCTGTCCGTTTGTGTGCACACGAACTGCGTTTAACTGCATAAAACTGTAATCAGGCGCTGAAACGCTTAATTAGCCCCAGCGGACGCTCGCACACACAAACAAACACCAGCGTTTGATTTAACCTGACTACAGCCTTACACACTCCAGCGAGGGCTTTGATGTGGGAATGGACACATTCATGATTGCATGTGATGCTGATAATTATGCTAAATACACTGATAATTATGCACATCAATAATGTTAAAACGAATAATTCTAGTTCCACTGATTGATCGAGTCGGTGTTCCAGCAGTGCAAATATACATAAAACCAGCTGATGTGAAACACCTGTTAATTCACCCCAGTGCAAACCAGCAGTATGACAGTGGACATCTTAGAAGGGTCACAAACACTTTTCCTCTAGCTTTTGCTCCAACATGCTTGAAACCACAAAACTGCAGTGCAGTGAGAAGGGGAAAAATGCGATATATTTCACATATTCTCCATTGTTGCGGCTCCTCTCTTCACAGTCTGTCAGTAACGCTTGGTTTAGTTCCTGTCTCTATGAAGCCCCTCCTTCTGAAAAGCACAATGTGCTCTGATTGGTCGGCTGGAGTGGAGTGTTGTGATTGGTCAACATTTCGAAAATTTTTGGGAGATGCCCCGCCCCTAATTACCATTACCATGAGTTTCAACACTAACTCAACAATCAGGCCACGCCCCTTTATTTACATATGCTTTTTATTTACAATATTGTGACGTGTGTTTCCGAAAGAAAACTCAAGTTTTTCTCTGTTTTGTAACTTTGGAAACATATTTAAACTGAACATTAAAAAAAAAACATAGTTCTAGAAAATCAAATCAATGCATTAATGCTTTAGTCTGAATTGCTTCCGTTTCTTCATGAATTCCCAGATGGATTCAATGACGGTGAGATCAGATCTCAGATCTTGATTAGCACAGCATTTGCAAGGGAATGTAAAAGATTAAAATGTCCTGATGATGTCATCATAAATGAACAATAAATCCAACAATCCTCCCTGGTATTTAACATTTGAAAGATATTTTCCATAAAATCATATTTAAGGACTATCCTAAACCTTAGATTTATTTCCCTGTGGTTTAGCTCTAATATTAGTCAAGACTTTCACTATATACTTCCACAATAAACCCAAAGAAGGTTTTGTGGATCTCATGATAAAAGTGAAGAGATTTTTGAGTGTCTGTGAGAGACGTTTCATTCAGAAAGTCCATCTCCATTTACTGATCGTCCACTCGAGCTCATGATACAGAGACGCGACAGGAGTCAAAGAGCCAGAAAATGAGAAAAGCTCTGAAAGCGATGACGCGTGACACAGATGCACGCTGGTTTAGGAAGCGGAGAGGAGGACGCTGCTAATGTTTGAAAAAAAAAAAACTAATCAAAAGTGGATTTATGATGCTATCCAAAAAATTACCAATCAGATGACCCTAGCAACAGCCTAATATAGAACACCCTAGCAACACCTTAGTAACCACCTATCAGAACATTCTAACCACTGCCCAGCAGAATATCCCAAAGGTCCCCTGACATGGGATTATTTTATTATTTTATAATGTTTCCTGGGTTGCCCTTATAATGTTAGTATGTTTTTTTTTAAGAATAAAAAATAGTCATAATTTAGAAATAAAAGGCATTTTCCTACCCTGATTTTTGCCTCTGATTTGAATGCTCTGTTTGAAGGGGCGTGTCTGCTGTGGGATTCAGTGTAACCGCCCACTGCTGTGATTGGCTGTGGGATTCAGTGTAACTGCCCACTGCTGTGATTGGCTGTGGGATTCAGTGTAACCGCCCACTGCTGTGATTGGCTGTGGGATTTAGTGCAACCGCCCACTGCTGTGATTGGCTGTGGGATTCAGTGTAACTGCCCACTGCTGTGATTGGCTGTGGGATTCAGTGTAACTGCCCACTGCTGTGATTGGCTGTGGGATTAATTGTAACCGCCCACTGCTGTGATTGGCTGTGGGATTAAGTGTAACCGCCCACTGCTGTGATTGGCTGTGGGATTCAGTGTAACCGCCCACTGCTGTGATTGGCTGAAATGCTTGCATATGAAATAGCTACATATTACATGTGAAACTCTCTCGAATAATTTTACTACAGCTATTATACGTTTTTACTATTAGAGCTATCGAGATTAATGAATTGTACGAAGTTTTTGAAGTATTTAGATCTATTCCCATCACATAAAATGTTTGATTAACAGTCTGTTGATTGCGAGAATGAAGATCTCATCAACGCACTTTCTGCACTCTCTCTAATGCTTTCACCAATGCAAACATTAAAAAACCTCAGAAAGTAAAAATTTCATGTCAGGGGACCTTTAAAGGGAAAATCCTTTTAAAAGTTACTTCCACTGAGGACACCTCAACAACCACTTGGCAACACCCTAGTAACCACACAAAACACAATGACTGACAGATCTGAGATGAATGGATGAACGCCTCTCTCTCTCCGTGTGATGTGCTGTTCATTTGACCAGGACTCAAACAGCTTTGCCGGACACAGCGTGAAGCTCACGACACCCGACACACAGATATATCAGGCCCAGAGCACACAGCAGCGGCGTGTCCCTGATAAAGCCTGAGACTTCAGCCTGGGGCTCGGGAGGGACGGCGTGCGGCGAATCGTAATGCACTTTATCTGTGCCTTTCAGAAACAAACATCTCACAGGCAAACCTGGACTCCTGCAATCTCAGACACACGGTCAGACGTGGAACGACCCGTTTAAGTTTCATCGAATCAGAAGAGACACTCCAGTGAAGCAGAAAAATCACAAATGAGATCTTTTTAATAATTCAACTGCTTCTCAGACACCAATAAGATTAAATGGAAGGAAAATGGAGATGTCGACTGAGAAAAGACACCAGTAATCTCATACTCCTCTCAGACTGAATTTGCCAAGATGAGGAAATCTGTTATCAAGCAAAGGTCAAACAGGTTGGTGCCAATATATTACATATTACATAAAATATTGTTGGTTTAACTTAAAAGTAAGTAACCTGGTTGCCTTAAAATTAAGTTCATTGAAAATGGAAAAATTTAGTTAATACAATGAAGGAGATTGATTTAATCACCAGAAACTCAAAATAGTATGTTATCTGAACTACATAAAGTATTTAACCCTCTGGGGTTGTTTGGCCCAAATGGACCTGAAGAATTTAAATAAATTCTTTTTTTAATTCACAGCTTCCTCGAAATGGTCCAGAAATTTGGTGACTTTGTTGGTATTTGAACACCCCAAAAAATTGGGGACAGGATGTGAATAGTCTAAGTGGTTGTAAAAAAAAGTCACACTTGGGTGTTCGGGTCCAAATGGACCCGCATGGGAAAATGAATGGGAAATTGGCAAAAATGTGAAAATACTGAGTTTTTTTGTGCGTACAATCTACAAATCAGCCACGATCTTGAAAAAAGCACACAACAGTGAAGGGGTAAATCTATAAAACATCAAGTGCAAAGAATGCAAAAATACAAACACATGCACACATCACACACACACACACACACACACACACACACACACACACACACACACACACACACACACACACACACACACACACACACACACACACACACACACACACACACACACACACACACACACACACACACACACACACACACACACACACACACACACACACACACACACACACACTTTTATACACAAACACACCAAAAAAATTCAGATTATACATGTTTTGCATTTTTAAAATGCTCAGTTTGTCCACCAGATGGCATCCATCTCATTTCAAAAATAGCTTTTATGAGGCCTAGGCTTGACTCTAAAATGAAATACAGCTTTAAAAAATAAATAAATAAAATAAAATTTTTAAATATTTATTTTTCTATTATGTTCAATGGGGGGAAATTTTGTCATAATTATTGCATTAATACTAATTATAATTTTTTTTTATTTTTGAAATTTTCTCAAAACACCAAAAAAAGAAAAGAAATTATAGAAAACAAGTAAAAAAAATCATGATTTTTTAATTAAATATGAATCCCGCCCATTTAAATATGAATGGGTCCATTTGGACCTGAACATAACGAGTGTGACTCTGAAATGAACAACCCCAGAGGGTTAAGTTGATTTGACAAAAGAAAAAATCATGAAAATATTTTTTTACAGTGTGCATATCAGTCAAAGGTATCTTATAAAATCCCTTTCAATGTGCAAGTCTTTAATAGTACTCCCTCAAGTCTCCTGAGCTGTGAAAGAAAATATCTAAGCAGTAAAAGTTGAAATACACACACACACACACACATCTCTATACGGGTCAGAATAATCTGCAATGCAGAGGCTGTGAACTAGAATCCCAAAACGAGATACTGGGGCAACTTCACACACGTCTGAAGGGTACACACACCTGTTAACATGCGCAGGTGCCGTCGTTCCAGTTAAACACAACCGAGTGATGATTTACTGACAAATGGGAGCCGGAGAGCGACACTGAAGACAAGACTGCCTCTTCATTCACGAGAAGTGCTTTGTGTTTTATGTTCAGCTTTACAAAGTCATAAACATCACATCCAATCAAATTCCTTTGGTGAAACCCTGTCATTACGGAACGGACGATATTGTGTGATTATAATCAGCTCGTGTGTGTTAGCACACATTCTAATGAACACACAAGTGTGATGGCACGACCTCCCGGAGCAAAGCTTTTCTCCTTCACTTAAGCGCTCCTGCAGGCTTTCTAACGCCACAAACACAGGCGACGCGATAACAACCTCATTACTTGAGACCTTGGGCTCTCGCTGGAGAAGATGGGATGTAAATCAAGCATTTATCGCCTGTAATCTCGCTGAAAGTTGAAGAGGGTGAACGTGAGCCACAGCTGCTCTATTTATGATATGATACACTCTTCTCTTCATATGCGAAGACGTGACGTGTGTGTGTCGCTGCTTTAGGCTGCTCAGACTCTCAGATGATGATGAAATCGAGAAGGACACTGACATGCACATCAAGTCTCGTTTGTGGTCTAATAAATTGCGTAGCAATAAAATCAGCTTTGGTTGTCCAGTGAATAGAGCTATTTCTCATGTTTTCATGACTAACAGGGAGTGTAAGTGTCTTTTTCAAGGGCACTACATTTTATATGCACACACAGCTCTCCCACGGGTGTTTATGGGTACTTGAAAAGCCAGTTAAAATATCACAACAATATTTGAAGGACTGACCTGAGCCTTAACTAGAGACAAGAATACCATAGCGACGCCTTAGCAACCCCATAGCGACGCCTTACGCGCCTAGCAACCCCATAGCGACGCCTTGGCAAACTGACAGCATCCTAGTAACTTATTATTAATGTGTCTTTATACATGTCAAACAATCAGGTGAAGGATATCAAAAATGGCATGTATATGAATGATAGATTTGAATCATAACTAGCAGCCGCATAGCAACACCTTGGAAACCTAACAACAGTGTAGTTTATTACATATGATCAATAAAATGTAATGTATTTGAATATATGTCAAAAATTATATATTTGAAGGATGACAATATATGTGTATATATATATATATATATATATATATATATATATATATATATATATATATATATATATATATATATATATATATATATGACCATTTTTATCAAGCTTGTATATTTAAGTTTAGTAATTTCACTTAAATGGCAATGAAGCTTACCTATTAATTGTCATTTAAGTGAAATTACTGAACTTAAATATACAAGCTTGATAAAAATGGTCATTTTAAAGAAAATAGAAAATTTCAAATGGCACTTAGAGGCTTTTGCATCTGAACTCTTCATATATATATATATATATATATATATATATATATATATATATATATATATATATATATATATATATATATATATATATATATATAGTATTATGTATATGTCAAAAATTAAAAAATATATATATTTAAAGGATGACAAAAAATATATATTTGCATATATGTCAAATATATATATATATATTTGCATATGACAAAAATTATACATATTTATATAGGACAACTAAATATATATATATATATTTGTATGTCAAAAATTATATATATTTGAAGGATGACAAAAATATATATTAATATATGTGTATATTAAAAAAATTATATATTTTTAAAGGACGACAAAAAACATATATTTGTATGTCAAAATGTATATATATTTGAAGGATGACAAAACTTATGTATATTTGTATATAGGCCTACGTCAAAAATTATATATATTTGAAGGATGATAAAAAAATTATATATATTTGTATATATGTCAAAAATGATATATTTGAAGGATGACAATATATATATATATATATATATATATATATATATATATATATATACACTCACCGGCCACTTTATTAGGTACCCATGCTAGTAACGGGTTGGACCCCCTTTTGCCTTCAGAACTGCCTCAATTCTTCGTGGCATAGATTCGAACAAGGTGCTGGAAGCATTCCTCAGGGAGTTTGGTCCATATTGACATGATGGCATCACACAGTTGCCGCAGATTTGTCGGCTGCACATCCATGATGCGAATCTCCCGTTCCACCACATCCCAAAGATGCTCTATTGGATTGAGATCTGGTGACTGTGGAGGCCATTTGAGTACAGCGAACTCATTGTCATGTTCAAGAAACCAGTCTGAGATGATTCCAGCTTTATGACATGGCGCATTATCCTGCTGAAAGTAGCCATCAGAAGTTGGGTACATTGTGGTCATAAAGGGATGGACATGGTCAGCAACAATACTCAGGTAGGCTGTGGCGTTGCAACGATGCTCAATTGGTACCAAGGGGCCCAAAGAGTGCCAAGAAAATATTCCCCACACCATGACACCACCACCACCAGCCTGAACCGTTGATACAAGGCAGGATGGATCCATGCTTTCATGTTGTAGACGCCAAATTCTGACCCTACCATCCGAATGTCGCAGCAGAAATCGAGACTCATCAGACCAGGCAACGTTTTTCCAATCTTCTATTGTCCAATTTCGATGAGCTTGTGCAAATTGTAGCCTCAGTTTCCTGTTCTTAGCTGAAAGGAGTGGCACCCGGTGTGGTCTTCTGCTGCTGTAGCCCATCTGCCTCAAAGTTCGACGTACAGTGCGTTCAGAGATGCTCTTCTGCCCACCTTGGTTGTAACGGGTGGTTGTTTGAGTCACTGTTGCCCTTCTATCAGCCTCGAACCAGTCTGGCCATTCTCCTCTGACCTCTGGCATCAACAAGGCATTTCCGCCCACAGAACTGCCGCTCACTAGATGTTTTTTCTTTTTCGGACCATTCTCTGTAAACCCTAGAGATGGTTGTGCGTGAAAATCCCAGTAGATTAGCAGTTTCTGAAATACTCAGACCAGCCCTTCTGGCACCAACAATCATGCCACGTTCAAAGTCACTCAAATCACCTTTCTTCCCCATACTGATGCTCAGTTTGAACTGCAGGAGATTGTCTTGACCATGTCTACATGCCTAAATGCACTGAGTTGCCGCCATGTGATTGGCTGCTTAGAAATTAAGTGTTAACGAGCAGTTGGACAGGTGTACCTAATAAAGTGGCCGGTGAGTGTCTGTGTGTGTGTGTGTGTGTGTGTGTGTATATATATATATATATATATATATATATATATATATATAATATATGAAGATTCAGATGCAAAAGCCTCTAAATGCTATTTAAGAGGATGACAAAAAAAAAAAAAAAAAATATATATATATATATATATATATATATATATATCAAAAATTATATATATTTCAAAGATGACAAAAAATATATATATTTGAAGGATGGATTCTAACCATAACTAAAGAACAGAATACCATAGAAACACCTTAGCAACCACATAGCAACACCATGGCAACATCACAACATCATTAAAGTAATTTTTGTAATTTTTTTTAGGAATATGTCAAAGTTATAGCTTGAAATATGAGAATTTTACATAAAAAGCTGGTTAAAGTACGACAGACCAGAATATCATATCACACCATAGCAACCGCATAGCAACACCTTGGCAACCTGACAACATCCTACCATCACGCATGGGCAAACACCACTCACATTTTCTTCACAGAACATCTAGTTTTCTCATACACGCGTATTATTTGCATGTTTAATATAAGCGGACTCAAGCTTTGGCGTTGGTCTACAGTTAAACTCCCGGCCCGATCGCAAACGACCATCTCTAATTGCAGTCGAGCGATGCAGTAAACCTCTCCTCCCACTCCTGACCGTCACGTCACATTTAATGTCCCGCTGAGAGGGGTGCAAAAGACCCCCGCCGCCCCCAGGGGCCTGAGTCGGCACAGTTTGCCCTGCTAAATTGGATTTTAAATGCAGATAATTGTTGCTCGGTTGAGAATGGAGCTATTTCCAAAGATGCATCGTCCACACAAACACCAGACAGTGATTCATGATCACCTTCTAGGGGTTTGCAATTAACCGAAGGTGGTCCTGCTGGAGACACGACACTGTAAACCACTGTGTACTTTAGTTAATGTGCTCTACTTTCAGCATTGGTACGCTGTTGCCATTAGAAAGGCAAGCAATAAACATGGTAGATCACAAATAGGAGAATTGTGCCTCTCGTCACATAAAAATGTACTATTACAGGAAAAGTGCAGCATTGCAGAGAAAATGTATTACATTCGCAAAACAAAGTCTGAATGTCTTTGTCCATTACAACAAGGCTGCTTTTCCAGTTTTGCATGATATGAAAGTGAATATATTAGACATGCCATAATCTTTCTCTAACAGAACTTATTCAAATCTCTTAAACGAATCCGTTCTTATGGCTAAAAGGCAGGATTTGAGCAGGTTTTACTCCTGAAGGTGTTTAAGGTGCCAAGACTCAGAGCAGTTTAGAACGTAACCTTGATTAGGAGAGAGAGAGAGATCTGCACTTGCTTTGATGAAATTTATTGGACGAATAAGGCATTTTGCATTTAGTAAACAAACAAATTAAAATGGATGTTGCATGTGCATCAGGTTGCTGTTGAATTTTTAAGTTGTCTCAACAACTCCTTTCTTACAGTGTACAGCTTTCTGACACACACAAACGAGGGAGTGGAGAGGAAATCTACTGCTAGAGCTGTTTATTTAACACCCGACCTCATTTATTTGGCCTGAACAGTGAGTTCAGTGTTGCTGTATTGCTCTCTTTCTGAGAGACCAACCTGTGTGTTTACGGGATATTTTACAGCACTGTTAATCTGCTTACAGAGATCTACCAGTGTTATGCTATTTAAACACACTTTCAACTGCTTTTATTTCACTCTAAAAAATATTGGGTCATTTTCTTTTTGTATTTGGGTAGATTTCATGTTACCCAGCTCCTGGGTCTGATGCAACAACCCAGTGTTTTTGTAGATTTGTGCAACCTAGATCCTGAGTCAGGTGTAAAACCCAGTGTTTGGTAGTCTTCGTGTAACCCAGATGATGGGTTATACGTAACAACCCAGTGTTTGGGTAGTTCTTGTGTAACCCAGTCATGTGTTGGGCACAACAACCCAGTGTTTGGGTAGTCTTCTTGTGTAACCCAAATGATCGGTTATACATAACAACTCAGTGTTTGGGTAGCTTCTTGTGTAACCCAGTCATGTGTTAGACGTAACAACTCAGTGTTTGGGTAGTTCTTGTGTAACCCAGATCATGTGTTAGACGTAACAACCCAGTGTTTGGGTAGTTCTTGTGTAACCCAGATCCTGTGTTAGACGTAACAACCCAATGTTTGGGTAGTCTCTTGTGTAACCCAGATCATGTGTTAGACGTAACAACCCAGTGTTTGGGTAGTTCTTGTGTAACCCAGATCCTGTGTTAGACGTAACAACCCAGTGTTTGGGTAGTTCTTGTGTAACCCAGATCATGTGTTAGACGTAACAACCCAGTGTTTGGGTAGTTCTTGTGTAACCCAGTCATGAGTCAGACGTAACAACCCAGTGTTTGGGTAGTTCTTGTGTAACCCAGATCATGTGTTAGACGCAACAACCCAGTGTTTGGGTAGTTCTTGTGTAACCCAGATCATGTGTTAGACGTAACAACCCAGTGTTTGGGTAGTTCTTGTGTAACCCAGTCCTGATCAGACCTAACAACCAGTGTTTGGGTAGTCTTGTGTAACCCAGATCATGTGAGCGTATCATCAGTGTTTGGGTAGTTCTTATGTAACCCAGTACTGAGTCAGACGTAACAACCCAATGTTTGGGTAGTTCTTGTGTAACCCAGATCATGAGTCAGACGCAACAACCCAGTGTTTGGGTAGTTCTTGTGTAACCCAGATCATGTGTTAGGCGTAACAACCCAGTGTTTGGGTAGTCTTCTTGTGTAACCCAGATCATGTGTTAGACGTAACAACCCAGTGTTTGGGTA
>JAQIUQ010000209.1:252500-375000 GCA_030378365.1 Hybognathus amarus
CAGGTCCGCACAATTGAAACAAAAATAATAATGTGCAGTAATTTCCTGAGATATTGTAATTATTGCTTATTTAAATTACTACTTAGATAATTATAAAGTCGTTGTTCATTTTTATTAGTAATATTACATTTTTACAAACAGAACTTTAAAAGTTTAAAAATAGGTCTGCATAACTGTAATAAATATGTGTACAAATCACATATGATTTATATAATAATTATTTGACTATTAATTTTGATAAATGACATTTGACTTTTACTTACAGAACTTTAAAAATAGGTCCATAGGATTGTAACATATATCATTATTTTTGGTTATATATTGAGATACTGTAATTATTATTTACATACATTACATATTTATATAATTATTATGTGTTTTTTAACTTTGATTAATAACATTGCATTTTTACTTTTGTTTGTGTGTGGAATATTGTTTATTTTATGACTATAATCAAAGTAAAAAGTAAAAAGTATATATATATATATATATATATATATATATATATATATACTATATATATATACACTTTTTACTTGATTATAGTCATTAAAATAAGCAATATTCCACACATAATATATATATATATATATATATATATATATATATATATATATATATATATATATATATATATATATATATATATATATATATATATATATATATATATATATATGTATGTATGTATGTATGTATGTATGTATGTATGTATGTATGATATAGTATGTATGTATGTATGTATATGTATGTATATGTATGTATATGTATGTATGTATATGTATGTATGTATATATATAAATATATATATAAAGTAATAAAAACCAACAAATGAAAAATGAACTACATTTTAAGTTAAGTCTCTCATGTGCTTTACATAAGGAGCAATATTTCAGTGAAAGTCTGTTGCCTATATGGGGAACATAGGCACAGGTTGTAATCTCCGCTTATAAGAGATGAAGTGTGTGTGCGCTTCTGCTGCTCTGTGTTTAAAGCGGGCCGCAGGGTGTTAAACCCAATCTCAAACTGTTGCTGTATCTTTGACCAAACATCACACCTTTCAGATGGGACACACATCATGATGGCCCATAGAGAGCGAGGGGAAATGTGTGTGTCTCAATCCTCACACACGTTCACTGCCTTCAATCCTCCAACAATAAATGATAAAAAATAAGTAAAGATGCACAGATATCACATTTCTCCGGCTGATACGAATGACTATTCAGAAAGGTATTTGGTGATGCTGAGAGTTCGTTTTTTAAAGGGAAAGAAACTAGAGTTGTAAACTATACAGGAAACTCGCATTTTGTGCATTACTGTAATATCAATGAAATATTTAAATAACATTTAAAAACATGATATTAATCATTTCTTATAATACAATATTTCTACTGTTACTACTGTTATTATGGGATCTCATTCAACATATTTCAAGGACAGTATATGTATAGAACATTTTTTTTAAATCAAAATAGTGCAATTTCCCAGACAGCAACAGAGCATCAGCCCAGATGCACAGTATTCTTAAACATTATTAAAAACATTTTATTTAGCAAAAGCACAAGTATTAATACTGTGTGTCTTATGCCCGGTTGATGGTTTCAGTGCATGTTGTGTCCTTGGCAGCTCAGTTAAATGTTTTCTCTAAAAAACACTGGGTTAAAAACAACCCAATTTGGGATGTTTTCAATCCAAGGTCTGAGTAAATATGGGAACACAACACATGTTGAGTTAATTTCACCCATTGAGATGTTTATTTAACCCAGCATACTGGGTTGATTATACTTTTCTAAAGTACTAGGTGCTTCCATTTTTTAGGGTAGTTACATCTGACCCGGATACTGAGTAACACAGAAACTACCCAAACACTGGGTTGTTACGTCTGACCCAGGATCTAGGTTACACAAAAACTACCCAAACACTGGGTTGTTACGTCTAATACCAGGATCTGAGTTACACAAAAACTACCCAAACACTGGGTTGTTAGGTCTGACACAGGATCTGGGTTACACAAAAACTACCCAAACACTGGGTTGTTACGCTGACCCAGGATCTGGGTTACACAAGCTACGAAACACTGGGTTGTTCCGTTGACAGGATCTGGGTTACACAAAAACTACCCAAACACTGGGTTGTTACGTCTAACACAGGATCTGGGTTACACAAAAACTACCCAAACACTGGGTTGTTACAGTCTGACCCAGGATCTGGGTAACACAAAAACTACCCAAACACTGGGTTGTTACGTGCTGACCCAGGATCTGGGTTACACAAAAACTACCCAAACACTGGGTTGTTACGTCTGAATACAGGATCTGGGTTACACAAAAACTACCCAAACACTGGGTTGTTACGTCTAACACAGGATCTGGGTTACACAAAAACTACCCAAACACTGGGTTGTTCACGTCTAATACAGGATCTGGGTTACACAAAAACTACCCAAACACTGGGTTGTTACGTCTGACACAGGATCTGGGTTACACAAAAACTACCCAAACACTGGGTTGTTACGTCTAACACAGGATCTGGGTTACACAAAAACTACCCAAACACTGGGTTGTTAGGTCTGACCCAGGATCTGGGTTACACAAAAACTACCCAAACACTGGGATTGTTAATGCTTGAACCCAGGATCTGGGTTACACAAAAACTACCCAAACACTGGGTTGTTACGTCTGAACACAGGATCTGGGTTACACAAAAACTACCCAAACACTGGGTTGTTGCAATCTAATGCGAGGATCTGGGTTACACAAAAACTACCCAAACACTCGGGTTGTTGCGTCTAATACAGGATCTGGGTTACACAAAAACTACCCGACACCTAGGGTTGTTACCGTCTGACCCAGGATCTGGGTTACACGAAAACTACCCGAACACTGGGTTGTTAGTGCTGACCCAGGATCTGGGTTACACAAAAGCTACCCAAACACTGGGTTGTTACGTCTGATACAGGATCTGGGTTACACAAAAACTACCCAAACACTGGGTTGTCGCTGTCTGACACAGGATCTGGGTTACACAGAAACTACCCAAACACTGGGTTGTTCACGTCTGACCCAGGATCTGGGTTACACAAAAACTACCCAAACACTCGAGTTGGTCGTCTAACGCAGGATCTGGGTTACACAAGAACTACCCGAAACACTGGGTTGTGCTGACCAGGATCTGGGTTACACAAAAACTACCGAAACATTGGGTTGTTACGGTACTGACCAGGATCTGGGTTACACAAAAACTACCCAAACACTGGGTTGTTACGTCTAATACAGGATCTGGGTTACACAAAAACTACCCAAACACTGGGTTGTTACGTCTGACCCAGGATCTGGGTTACACGAAAACTACCCGAACACTGGGTTGTTATGCTGACCGCAGGATCTGGGTTACACAAAAACTACCCAAACACTGGGTTGTTACAGTCTAATACCAGGATCTGGTGTTACACAAAAACTACCCAAACACTGGGTTGTTCACGTCTGACCCAGGATCTGGGTTACACAAAAACTACCCAAACACTGGGTTGTTACAGTCTGAACCGCAGGATCTGGGTTACACAAGAACTACCCAAACATTGGGTTGTTACGTCTGACCCAGGATCTGGGTAACACAAAAACTACCCGAAACACTGGGTTGTTCACGTCTGTACCCAGGATCTGGGTTACACAGAAACTACCCAAACACTGGGTTGTTACTGTTCTGGCACAGGATTCTGGGTTACACAGAAACTACCCAAACACTGGGTATCATTCACGTACTAAACACAGCGAGATCTGGGTTACACAAAAACTACCCGAAACACTTGGGTTGTCTGTCTGACCCAGGATCTGGGTTCACACAAAAACTACCGAAACATTGGGTTGTCTGACTACACAGGGATCTGGGTTACACAAAAACTACCCAAACACTGGGTTGTTGCACGTCTAATACAGGATCTGGGTTACACAAAAACTACCCAAACACTGGGTTGTTGACGCTGAACACCAGGATCTGGGTTACACAAAAACTACCCAAACACTGGGTTGTTACGTCTAACACAGGATCTGGGATTACACAAAAACTACCCAAACACTGGGTTGTTACTGTCTAACACAGGATCTGGGTTACACAAAAACTACCCGAAACACTGGGTTGTTACGTCTGACCCAGGATTTGGGTTACACAAAAACTACCCAAACACTGGGTTGTTACGTCTAACCCAGGATCTGGGTAACACAAGAACTACTCAAACACTGGGTTGTTACGTCTAACACAGGATCTGGGTTACACAAAAACTACCCAAACACTGGGTTGTTACTGTCTGACCCAGGATCTGGGTAACACAAAGCTACCCAAACACTGGGTTGTTGCGTCTAACACATGATCTGGGTTACACAAAAACTACCCAAACTCATGGGTTGTTGCGTCTAACACATGATCTGGGTAACACAAAGACTACCCAAACACTGAGTTGTTCCAGTCTGACCCAGGATCTGGGTAAACAAAAACTACCCAAACATCTGGGTTGTTACGTCTGACCCAGGATCTGGGTTACACAAAAACTACCCAAACATCTGGGTTGTTGCGTCTAACACATGATCTGGGTTACACAGAAAGTCTACTCAAACACTGGGTTGTTGCATCTAACACATGATCTGGGTTACACAAAAACTACCCAAACTCTGGGCTGTTGCGTCTGACACAGGAGCTGGGTTACACAGAAAACTACCCAAACACTGAAAAAAATTACCCCCAAAAAACTGACCCAAAAGGCTCAACCCATGATTTGGGCAGAAAAAAATATCCCAATATTTTTTAGAGAGTGAGAGCGCGTATGAAATCTCAGTCGTACAGAACAAATAACCCACGCAAGACCTCCTCAAACTGTCCTAGTTAAGAGAATATTTTTAAGAGCTCCCAGACGGGTTGGTTTACTCGCCACATCAGGACAGTCTCTCTCTCCAGACGTCAAGCACACGAGAGAAGGAAGACTCACAGAAGACGGAGTGAGCTTCAGTCTGGTAAATATCAGCTGAATGAGAGATGGTGTTATATATCCATTAATAACGGCTGGAGCAGAAACAGAACAAACTGCACAATGACACCGGAGAGGAAGAGCTAAGTGATGAAGTCGTAACAGAAAGGGCTGTCAGGATGTCGATTGAAGATCTTAGCTAATGCGCTAATAACTCACGCGACACATTTAGCTGATGGCGGCTCATTGACGCATCTCACAAGCAGATGCGGATGTGAAAACAACATATGCTCAAATAACTCCAACCATGATTCTATGCCCAGCTTATTTCATGGAAACCATTTCAATAGAAATCTGCATAATAACACCAAACAAACAAACAAACAAACAAACAACAAACAAACAAACAAACAAACAAACAAACAAACAAACCAACTAATAAACAAACAGTGTTGATTATTCCAGCAGGAGGCAGCGACGCTCGTCTCACACAACCAATTACTGATAAACTATCTTTGAGATGCTACCTACAGAAATTTGTATTTCATTTATTTATATTTCATTATATTTAACTATCAATTTAGGGACCATAATAGAAGAACACTTTACAGACAGAGTTTAGACTGAGCTTTTGTTCATTAGTACATTTAAGTAGCTTTTATAGATAAAAGACACACATTACTGGTGCGCATCTTGAGACATAACTATGACACTGTCATATTTACAAATTAAAAACATGCTCTGTAGTCTGGGACTAGACTTAAGCCTTAAAACTGGGGGTCCATTTTCTCAATGCTTGAATTTTCTCAAAAGCTGCATTTTATTTCACACACCTCATGCACTTTTACGTTCTTACTGAAACTTGCAGCAAGAAGTAGTGCTTATTTTACTGGAAAATAAATAAAAAAGTGTGAATGTTGGACAGTTCATGCCTTCTACTGTACAGTACTTCATTTGGTATGAAACTAATATATTCCAAAGAATAAAAGTCTTGAAGTCAATATTTATTTTAATAACAAGGAGGTGAATATAATTTCTGCGGCTGCATGACTATTCAAACGTGTGTTGATATATACACTCAGTTGGGATAAAAATATCTATTTATTCTTCTAGAACTGATTAGTTAAAATTTATTATGCATTTTTTAAGCTGTTGGAACAAATCTATTTTCATGTAATTCAAACGCATTAAATAAATCTAATTCAATTAATTAAAAAGGAGTTTGAGAGGTGCATGATATGCGACATGACAAAAATATTTTTTTAACTATTTATTTAAATATATAAATAAATATATACATACATGTATAAATAAAAGTTACATAAAATATATTTATTTACCCATTACATTATATTTTAAAATAATATAAAAATAAAAAAATAATAATAATGCTATTTATTTATTTATAAAAACAAAAGATGCATACAATACTTGTTACTAATCCCTCAATTTATTAAAAATAAATGTATTTGTTTATTCATAAATAAATAACAAAATATGGTAACACAATTTCTATTTACTTGCCCCTACATTAATTAAAAATAAATGAATTCCTTTATGGAGTGAAAATTAAATAAAAGATGCAAAAAATATTTTGAATTACTTGCCCTTGTATTTATAAAAATATATGCATGTATTCTACATTTATTTACACTTATAATATGTTATTTATCTTGTATTATTTATTTATATTTATAAACAATAGAAAATAAATAACATATTTTTATATACAGTACTAACCCCTAAAATTAGTTGGAATAAAAAATATCTATTTATTCTTCTAGAACAGATTAGTTAAAATTGATTACACAATTTTTTAAGCTGTTGGAACAAATCTATTTTCCTGTAATTCCAATGCATTAAATAAATCTAATTAAATTAATTAAAAAGGAGTTTGTGATGTGCATGATATGAGGTGCAAAAACATTTTTAACAATTAATTGAAATATATAAGTAAATACATGTATAAATAAATTAAAGATGCATCAAATATTTTGATATACCCCTAACATTATTATATTTTAAAATAATATAAAAATTATAAATAAATAAACACAGTTTATTTATTTATAAATAATAAAATATGCATACAATACTTGTAATTACTAATCCCTAAATTGATTAAAACAAATTTATGGGGTGAAAATGAAATAAAAGATGCATCAAATATTTTTAATTACTTGCCCATATATTTATACAAATAAATTCATGTATTTATAAATTAATAATACAAAATAAATAACATATTTTTTATATTCTAACCCCTAAAATTATTAAAAATATCCTTATCATATGTACTTATTTATAATTAATAAAAGATGCATAATATTTTTTTTGCATGAATGCATTTATAAATAACTAAACAAATAACTAATTAATTCTACATCTAAATGAGTGGTTAACCGTGTGGACTAAACATTACATTTTCTCACAGCATGTCGTTTTGCACAACCGGGCTCCTGTCAAAAGTGTGTGAGCAGAGTTTTGATTTGGTTTCGCAGTGTGTGTGCATTCACAGTCTTGCATGCATCAATCATCTTCCCCTAATGACAGACCAGTCTCAGAAAGAGAGCATTGTTCAACAGCGTCCGTGAAAGCACCCGCTCGTTTCATCACACACAACACGAGCTGCTACAGTGTTTGTTACACTACAGACGTCACACTGGCACCATGAATAGAGATATTCTTCACACAGACTAATAAAGACAGCTCTGCTAATGAGGCACATGTTTTTCCTACAATGCGTCGGGAGCATTAGGGCTTTGCTTTGGACTGTAATCTGCCTTCGGGAACGCCAGAGAGCCAATTCAAACCCCGCAGGCCCTTTCACGCACGTAATTTAGTTGTGTTTTCCGCACGGCCTGTGCTTTCATCATGGGACTGCTCATTGTGGATATGACTTCAGAGAGACCTGGTCATTTCACAAGGTGTTGCGCTTTTAACTCTCCGCGTGCTGAATGATATACATGTACTGAGCTGACATCTGGAAACATAACAGGATAGTTCGCTTTAATCACCCTCGTTTTGTTCCGAAATCACATGTTGCTTTCTCTGTGAGACACAAAACAAGAGCATTTACTGTGTTGATGTGGCCCTTTTGCATTTTGAACATGTAAATATGTCTTTGAACTAGGAAAGTGGTCCGTTGTAGAGGGTGTTAAGAATCTGGAAAGGAGATAACGGATTCTACTGAGCTACGAAAGCTGAACAATATGAGATGGGAGGAAAAATATATGCCAATGCTTTTGCATTCTTTCATAATTATATATTTTGGGTGATTATATTGTACATAACTTGCGGGAATCAAAATCCCCAGTGTTAAATTAACACTGAAAGTGTGAATTATATAAACTCTGAGCTGAGTGTTAAATGAACACTGAAGTGGTGTTAAAGTTAATGAGATAATTAAGTGATTAATTGAGTGATGATTGAGCATTATTGATGGTGTCGACCTTTTCTATTTATTCACCTGGCTGTTATAACACATGTACAGCAGACAAACAAAATATAAAGTTAACGATTTAAGGGTAAAGAGCCCAATTAAAGTGAACACTGATCATCATAATGGTGACTTAAAATGATGGTTTTCTCCTTCAGTGATTCTGCTAGGGATTTTGCTGTGTATGTGGAGTATTGGAAAAGTTTTTTGAAGGCGTGTTTGCTTTTTACTTTCACTTTCTAATTCGTGATCACGAGTACTCTGTGTGTACACTGTAAAAAATAAACCGTACATTTTATGGTAAAAAAACGGCAGCTGTGGTTGCCAGAACTTTACCGTTAAAAATACTGAAGGAACGTTAATGGTTTTACAGACTTAACTTAAAATTTACAGTAATAAACCGTACTTTTATTTTCTGATAAAATGTGGATGTACCAACTTATTGACATATTGATATGTGTTTTAAACCATTGTAATTCACTGACAACCAACAATCATCACAGCAGTGATGAGCGTTCAACGAGCAATCAGAGCTCATTACAAGTGAATACTTGTATATAGCAACACTTATTTAAAGAAACTGCACAGTGTCATTCACACAAACATTAAGCACCATCATGGTAACACACATAAAATAAAATAAAAAGCACTATACATTAATTTAACCCCTGGGGACCAATGTGTATTTGGGGTCCTTGAGAGGTTCTGACATGCCCAGACATCTGTGTTTTTTTCAGCTGCGTTTGTATTTTTGAGAGAATATTGTTTATGCGTGGTTATTGTAAAAACTAAAAATGAAAGTTTCTGAAATAAGGCCACAAAACACATACTAAATATGCGTCCACAAGACTTTTGACTAATTGATGTTGTTGCCTAGGGTTTTTTCTTCACAATGATCTGAAAATCATCCTCCTAATCGTTCACATAAAACTGTGAATTGGGTTATATTGTGAAAAACATTTTTTTGTTTGCCAAGGCAATATGCGAATGGGCGTGAACATGCCAGCCCCATCATGAATAATTAGGTGATTCTCACCTGAGAGACAAAGACACGCATAATAATGAGTCTTTCATTCAGGTGAGTCAGACAAAAAAACATTGAAAGGACAACACACACACACACACACACAATATGTGTGTGTGTGTATGTGTATATATTTATATTTCACTTAAATGACAATTAATAGGTAGTCTCCATTGCAATTTAAGTGAAATTACTGAACTTATATATACAAGCTTGATAAAAATGATCATTCTAGAAGAAAATTTCAAATGGCACTTAGAGGATTTTGCATCTGAACTCTTCATATCTCATCTTTACTCTTCATACACTCTAACAGTCTAACTAAATGAACGTTCGTTCGACGTCCGTTCACACACCCGAATCATATTTAAACACTCTTTTTGGTATACAGATAACTAACGTTATCCTACTAATGTAAGGATGTGGATGTCACATGAGATTCTTGTTCCATTGAAAGCGAAAGTGAATTAACGCACAGCGCGTGCGTCTGTGAATTCCGTCTATTCCTTCTTATCAGACACGCATTTGATATTTCGGTCTTTGTGCAGTTTACAGATACAGACACTAACGCGATTAGAACAAATCACTTATAATAAATGACTTACTGCATCAGCTGAATCCGTGCTTCTCAAAATGAAACTGTATCTGAGGAAAGTTTTTCCTCAGGATCTCCTCACTGCACAGCAAGACGGTTTTGAAAAAAGGTTAGGACGAGGTTAGATCCGTAATAAACTGTATGTTTTTATCGATGTGGGCGTTTTCATGGCTTGTCTCAACATTAGTGTTTGAATAGCACGCGCTCTCAGTGGGCGGGGTCACATTAGCACCTCATTCGCTGTAATGAGGTGAAAGGGAAAATACTGACATCTCTCTCTTTTCATAGAGATTACATCAACTGAGAATAGTTGCTTTTTATATAAATGACTTCATTTAAAAGAAGAGAATCTCAGCTTCATAAAGAGAGATCTTTCGTGTCTCTGTGACAAGTATTTAATGAGTTACAGCTCTTTTTTCGGACGCATTTCAGAAAGATTTTTGCGGAGACAGAGTGAGCTGAAAGCGCACCCTGTTCAAATTTATTTATTTTACAAAAACACAAGGTTTTGATATTAATAAGAGTGTACACAAAAAAAGAAGACCCTCTATAGTTTATAGTCATGTATTGATTTTATTTATATGACCATTAATGATGGAGTATTTTAAGTCTATGGTGCAGCTATGTGAAAAAAAAACGATCAAAACGCGGGCAGCGTTTTTTGTCCCCAGGGGGTTAACAACATTAAATGTAACATAAAACCCTAATGTACATAACTAATTAGAAAAAAAAAAACAATAAAACTATGAGGAACCATAGATATTTCAACAAAAATACATGAAATGTGAAGTGTCACACAGGGAATTGTGGGAATGTCAATTTACGGTTTTTCACTGTAAATTATACAACGATTTGTTCTTTTTCACTTCCAAAAACTGTAAATTTACAGTATATTACTGTAAAATTATATCACAGTTATTTACCGTGTATAGTACGGAAACTTTCTGTTTACCAATTAACAGTTTTGCACTGTAGCATTTTTACAGTATTTTACTGTTAAAATCACGGATATTTTTTACATTGTAGGGACTGACCGCATATTTTACACGATGAGATACTTGTCAATGATGCTCCAAAGTCACTGTGACTAGTGGTTTTCCAAAGTTACGAGCCACTGAGCATTTTCACATCAACTGACATAGATACACTCTTAGAAAAAAGGGTTCTATACACTGTAAAAAATAATCGTAATTTTAACGGTAAAAGAAAATGCTACAGTGCAAAACCGTTAATTGGTTAACAGAAAGTTTCCGTACTATATACGGTAAATAACTGTGATATATTTTTTACTGTAAAATACTGTTAAATTTCCAGTTTTTGAAAGTGAAAAAGAACAACTCCTTGTATAATTTACCGTAAATTGACATTCCCACAATTCCCTGCGTCACACTTCACATTTGATGCATTTTTGTTGAAATAAATATGTTTCCGCATAATTTTCTTGTTTTGTTTTTTTCTAATCAGTTATACATTAGGGTTTTATGTTAATGATGTTAAATGAATGTTTATTGAATTTTTAAATTTCACGTGTGTTACCATGATTGTGTGAATGACACTGTGCAGCTTCTTTATGAAAGTATGTTCTAATGGAAGACAACTTGTGATGAGCTTTGATTGCTCATTTAACTTAAATCACTGCTGTGGTGATTGATTGTTGTCAGTGTATTACATGGTACAAAACAGAAATCAAATTATCATAAAATTATTATATCAACAGATTTCAGTAAATGAAATACAGTTTATTACTGTAAAGTTGATTACGGTTTATTATTGTAAAAGTGATTACGGTTTTGATGTATTTTTTACAGAATTGTTCTGGCAACTAAAGTTGCCAGCATTATTCCGTAAAAATTACGGGATTTTTTTTTGAGTGTATATGTGGCATAGGGTTATGCAAAAAAAAAAGATGATAATGACATCACAAAAGTTCTTTTGGCACAAAGGTTCTTTATAGGCTATTATTTATTCATATATTACATCATTACGCAACATTTTGCAGTTGTAATTAAATTATTGTTTATTAAACTGTTGTAGTAACTTAATATCACATTTTAATCATGCTGATTTTTGAAGGATAAAAACTGAAATGGCACTCTTCGTGTGATATTGATTAATTACTTTTTTAACCCCCATATCTTGAATTTTGTGATCATTCATGCATTGCATTTTTGGGGTTCCAAATATGTAGCACTTTATTTTTTATTTATTTTTAATATCTCATGATTTGGCAGCAGGAATATTAGGCTGCTGTCACTTTAAGAGCTGACGCACTGATCCTTTATACTGTTACACATGCGTTTTCTTTCTCAACTGTTTACATTCACTTAAAACATCTGACAGTGTTTACGTGAATACTCAGAAAGACTGCCATTTTGACATTATTTTGTGTGTATTTGACTGTTTAAGAGCAATAAGCAGCGAAAAATAGCTCAATTTAGGGCTGAGAGGCATCTTTAAGTGCACGCTCTTTGAGTTTTAAAATGCTTTTTCTTTCCCTACTATTGAAAAGTTTGGGGTCAGTAAGAAACAAATGCTTTTATTCAGCAAGGATGCATTAAATTGATCAAAAGTGACTGAAAAGACATGTAACAAAAGGTTTATATTTCACATAAATGTTTGCACATCCTATTCGCCAGAGAACATTGATAAACATTGATAATGTCTCTTGATCATCAGATCATCTATAGAGTGATTTACATTAAAGACTGGAGTAATGATGATGGAAATTCAGCTTTAATCACAGGAATAAATTACAGTTTAAAATATATTCACACAGAAAACACTATGCAAAGATATTTCACAAATTTTTACTGTATTTTTGATCAAATAAGCCTGTGGAAATCATTAGAAACTCTCCGAGCGGTAGTTTATGAAAGCTCAGTGTTTGTTCAGTATTTGGGTCGGCACAGATTGTGTCTGTGGGGTTTCGATTTGTGCTCAAGTTCTCCGAGCGCTCAAGCACATCCACCTCTCCGCATGACTATCCTCTTTCCTAACCTTTCCACCCTTTTTATTTTTCCATCAGAGTTATTAATAAGTGTGTAGGAATCAGTGTTGAGGAGTTACTAACTGACAAGTGATCACTCAATGGAAAATATGACGTTCAATCTGAAACTTTTAAAGATATTGTTCCATTTAGATAGCTCGAATGTAGTTCGCTATATAGCTTGTAGTGTATAGCTGGTTTTAAATTACGTTTTGAAGTAGCTTCTTCAATTTTGTCTCTCTCTATCCTCCGCTCGATCTCATTTCTTTAGCAGGTCAGCAGAAATGTGCTGGGTTATTTGCAGCTCTTTCTCAGTTTCAAAGGAATAAGGTAGAAGGCGATCGTGATTGATCTGTAACATAAGCACGAGAGAATGAAGGGAAGTTATGAAACGGACAAGAGGAAATTGTGTTTTTGAGGACAAGAGGCCTTGGTCGAAACTCTATGAATCCAACACAAACCGTATTCATTCTTGCTGCAAATGATACAAGTGAAGTCTGGTTTAGGCTCAAATCTCAGAAATAAATAAATAAAAATCTTGCACGAAAGACCACAGAACTGAGGAGGTTTGATAGCATGTAGGTGAAATTTAAAAATAAAAAAAAAACATTAAAAATAAAATAAAATAAAATAAAATAAAATAAAATAAAATAAAATTAAATTAAATTAAATTAAATTAAAATGGATGCAAACACTCGCTATTGCTGCCTAATGACACAAACCTCCCTCATGCTAACCTCCCCAAATGGAGGGATAGTATGTTTCTAGACAGTCTTCCAAGCAAGCTGTACATGCCATGGGGGGTTTCACACAGTGAGGACAGGAACGTTTCACGGCCAGAATGACCTGGTTTGGATGTCCAGCACATGCAGGCAGTGTCAGACCTCAGGCCCGCTCCTCAGACCATGAGCTCAATTCTTTTCACAGCGGGATGCGCTCAGGGCTGTGGGCAGAAATCAGCTCCCCACCGGGGCCAGATCTGTTCAGATTAACACCTCCTCACCACATGCAGAACAGCACAACACAAACCACTGACAAATAACTGTTCCACTGACATTCCAGAACAACCTGTTTTTGGTTCCCCAAGAACCTTTCCGTTAAAACTAAAAAATGTTCTTAGTGTGAAAAGGTTAAGTTAAAAGGTTCTTCATGGAACTATAGATGCAAATTAAATCAATGCAAATGAAGACAAAATCTTAACAAAATTAAACTAAAAGATGTGTATTTAAAAAAAGACAACATTTTGCACGATGCTGTAGAAGAACTGTTTTTGGTTGCCATGAGTAGGTTCTTCATGGAACCATACAGTATATGCCAATACAAATAAAAATAACTAAAATAAAGATGAAGTCTAAACAAAAATAAACTTAAAGGTGTGTATTTATTTTTTTAACAAACTAAAACTGAACTGAACTCAACCCATATCAATTGAACTCAACTCAAACAACTCAACCCAACCTCAACCAAACTCAACTCAACCTCAACTCAACTCAACCTCAACCGAACTCAACTTCAACCTCAGACCGAACTCAACTCAACTCAACCTCAACTCAACCTCGAAATCAACTCAACCTCAACTCAACTGAACCCAACTTAACCTCAACTGAACTCAACCTCAACTCAACTTCAACTCAACTCAACCTCAACCGAACTAAGTCAACCTCAACCTCAACTCAACTCAACCTCGAATCAACTCAACCTCAACTTAACTGAACCCAACTTAACCTCAAATCGAACTCAACCTCAAACTCAACTTCAACTCAACTCAACCTCAACCATAACTCAACTCAACCTCAACCTCAACTCAACTGAACTCGAACTGAACTCGAACTCAAACTCAACTCAACCTCAACTTCAACTTCAACTCAACTCAACTCAACTCAACTCAACTCAACCTCAACTGAACTCAACTTCAACTCATCCTCAACTGAACTCAACTCAACTTCAACTTCAACTTCAACTTCAACTGAACTGAACTTCAACTCAACTCAACTCAACTCAACTCAACTCAACCTCAACCTCAAATCAACTCAACCTCAACTCAACCTCAAATCAACTCAACTCAACTTAACCTCAACTGAACTCAACTCAACTTCAACTGAACTCAACTCATCCTCAACTGAACTCAACTCAACCTCAACTGAACTCAACTCAAACAACTCAAACTCAACTGAACTCATATCAAATGAACATATAGGAAATATACCTCAACTGAACTGAACTCAAACAACTCAAACTCAACCTCAACTGAACTCAACTCAACTCAACTCAACTCAACTGAACTCAACTGAACTCAGCCTCAACTCAACTCAACTCAACTGAACTCAACTGAACTCAGCCTCAACTCAACCTCAACTCAACTCAACCTCAACTCCTCAACTGAACTCAAACTCAACTCAACTGAACTCATATCAAATGAACTGAACTGAACACCTCAACCCAACCCATATAAACTGAACTGAACTCATCTCATCTCAACTGAATCTCGACTAAACTAAACTAAACTAAAAAGTAAACTAAACTAAACATTTTGCAACAATGTCATAAAATAATCTTTTTTGGTTCCCAAAAGAACCTTTCAGTAAAAAGTTTTAAAAGAGAACCATTTTTTAAAGAATTTTTTTCCACTATAAAGGACCTTTTGTGGAATGGAAAGACTCCATAGATATCAAAGGCTCTTAACCAACGACACCAATAAAGAACCTGGCTTTTTAAGAGTTTACAAGAGAAACTAGATCAATGGATCAATGGACACTGCAGATGTGATCTATAGATGTGCACATCATTATCAGTGACATCACCTCACCACAGTCTCAAGGACACTTCCAACAGAAGATCCTGCATTATCATCATCAAGAGAAACACATCCCAAACACATTTGTAAAACTATAGTGCTGTAGCCATTGATTAGCTTGTGTTGTGGACTGTGGGGAAATATGTGTGAGTATCATTCTAATTGGTTGTCTTTGACCTACAGGAATGCAACACTATTGAAAAGGCTCTATTTACTTCCATTTAGTCCCACACACAACTAGTAAAGCAGAGCAGATTTCAATTCCATGCTTAAAACTTCCCAACATCCAATGAGAGCTGTTTTATCAGGCCATTTTAGGTTTGTTTTCCCATTTTGAGGCGGAAGTGTGTATTTCGTGGTGAACATGGGAAAATGCTTGTTATTCATGACCATTCAGATTGGGTGGAAGAACATTTTCTGACAGTGTTTCTGCTTTTTGGATTTGAAAAAATAAATAAATATAATAATAAAAAATACAAATAATAATAATAATAATAATAATAATAATAATAATAATAAATAAATAAAATAATTAGCTACATTCTGCATTTCTGCACATTTGTTACTGAAAAAATCTTCTATGGAGGAACTAAAAAGTTTTTAACAAACATAATTTGAGAAATCATTCATGTCACAAACAGATGCAGGCCGAGATTGTAGTTTGTTCAACTTACTAACTTGCATACGCAATAGCTTCTTGCCCAAACAAATACTCCTAATTGCATAGAAATCCCAGTTGTTATTTACATAACAAATTTATGTTAATGATAACATCGTTTGCTTATTTCATTTTAAAATATACCAATTCCACCGGCTTCATCGTGAAATGTTACTGATGACTACAACTCAAGAAGGCAGGCTTTCAAAACGCCTTTTAGATAGCCAACTTTCTCTTTTAAAAAGTTCAGTTTAGTGCTCTTCATCAGAAAGCTGTCTTCATGAATAATTCATGGGTTTATTAATGAGCTTATGGAGCATAGTAAAGTAATGCAGCCCTTGAATGATGCTCTCCTCTTCTAAAGCGCATGAAATAAGCAGCCCTAAATGAATGCGTGTATGCCAGCACTCTGAATTAATAATTAAACCACTGACCTGTACGACTTTGAAACCAAACATCCCATATATACACCCAGACCTTATTCAGAGTACATTATGGCAAAACTTTCCAGAAAAAACAAAGAAAAAAGCCCTGTGATATCGTAAAGACACTCAAAAGGACCAGTAGAATGTCATGCACTATTGTAACTGTGATGTCATGCATTCCGCCCAACGAATCTTAGAATGCAGAATCCTGCAACGCTTCTTTCTAGAGCATCTAGTGATGATGTCACAGAAGCACACTGTCCTTGACCTGGAGAGTTCTAGCAGCGATGTCACCTCTCAGCAGTCCATTTAAACGGGTCACGACATGGATTTTTTTAGTCTCCTCAAGGTTGACTTATAATGTTAATAGTGTTTTTTGCACACACACGGATAAAGTTTCTCTATGAACTCTTCCTTAACCTGTGCCTCGTTTACAAATCAAAATGTTCTGAACAAACATAAAATCCTCAGACGCAATCTATTAAAATCGAGCACCTCTTGTTTCCGAAGCTAAAATTCTTCATGCACAGAGACGCAAAAGAGCTGTTTAAACTGAACATGTTTAATAACGTTCTTTCACTTCTTTCACCGTTGAAAGACTGGACTGAACACACATCTGTATTCTGTGTCCAGTGTAGACAGCGTCAGTGATTATAATGGCTTTATTACTCACACGCAGTGCAGGCAAATATCAGCTGGAAATCGACAGATGATGCGATGATATTAGAAGAAAGTTTCTATCCACCTTATTCCTGACGACCTTACTGCGTTTTGAATTATGGGTGGCACTTCCAGTTTGGGGAACATCCATTCAAAAAGGCTGAAACGAATCATTTCAAATCATAAGGTTGCCCTACAAATAAAGCTGATCCATCAGTTTGACTGGATGCTGTCAATTTTCATTCATGATTTATTTTCACACATCATGAGAATAGGGGATTATCACGCTTCCGGGTTTCATGGGCGGGATTTGTCAACTTTGTGCTTGTCCACTTCCGACGCAAGTTCCAACAATGCCTGAGACGAATGCTGTTTGTCACTGCTCTGTTCCACTTTGTAAATCTAACCAACAACGCCAACCCTACTTAAGTTTTCATGGATTCCCGACTGAATTGTGTATAAAGAAGAACTGGATTAAAACTTTAAAATAAAACAAGGTAGCAGCGTTTGTTTGCAGCCGGCACTTTAGTGAATCAGACTAATTTACCAGGGATGCTGTATAAATAAACTTAGTGTAGTCCTTCATCACTTCGCCAGCGAGATCGAGTGATACAACGGAAGTGGCAGTGCACAAAGATCGCTGAATCCGGAAGTACTGCGTATCAGCGTGATAATCCCCTATAACGTAATACTTGGTATTTTAACGTGACGTGTTATAATACAAATATCTATGGCAAGAGCTCTTTTCAATCGCTGCTTTCTTTTCCTCATGATGATTCTAATTTTTTCCTTTGCAATCCGCTGTAAAAGTATGAAAAAGGACACCATATACGGCACATTTGTGGTCTGTTCTCCCGAATTTAATTTACGATATTAATAATTAATAATAATCAACAATCAAATAAACCATTATTAATTCACTCGAATGCACGAAGAATCTCTCGTTATTCTCCTCAAATCATCATGTCTCTTTCCAGGTTTGTTTTCACAGGTTAATGCAATTTATAATATGTCAAAATGCCGGAAATCACTTTGATATAGTCACGTAATGGTGAAGTTAATTAACATTTTTGATTAAGGCTTGTTATACAATACAGATATTTGCCTACTACAGTGATATGTAACCAAAGACTCGCGCTTATGGGGCTATTTTTGGTCTTTTGAAAGTCCCTGTTGATTCTTTTAAACTTTTACATTTTATTTTAATGTTCGGTGGTTGAAGGGTGAGTCGATTAATGAAACTTTAGCATATTGCGTTCATAGAGCAAGCCTTTCACTGATTGTTTACAGCTTAGCGGAAGTTATAATTCGTGCAAAGCGTCATGGGCCGCAGGAATAAGTTGAATATAGAAGCTTAAAAGGTTCTATCAGCGCTACGTATTTGGAACCCCTAAAAGGTTCTATACAGAAGTCTTTTTAAGGGTTCAATAATAAGAACCCTTTAGGGTTCTTTGTAACCAGGAAAAAGGTTCTATATGGAACCTTGTGAGTCATTCATTATCATTTGTTTTGTCCTTTCCAGATTAATTATTTAATATTATTGACAAACATCAAGACCCTAAAATGTATTTATGAATGCATGTGAATGATCACAAAATTCAAGATATGGGGGTTCAAAAATGTATATATTTATATCATTTTATGCAGTTAATTTCACACGAAGAGTGCCATTTCAGTGCCATTTCAAAATGTGATTAAGTTACTATACAACAGTTTAATAAACAATAATTTAATTACGACTACAAAATGTCGCAGAATAATGTAATATATGAATGAATAGTAGCCTATAAAGAACCTTTGCGCCAAAAGGGTTCTTTCTTGTCATTATAGAACTTTTTTAGCACAAAAGGTTCTTTGGAGTTGAGTAAAGAACCATATGCTTCATATATAGAACCCCAATGAAGCCTTTATCTAAGAGTGTATATAGCTATTCATCGATGTCTTGCTCTGTAGGCTGTCATATGCAAATGTATTTGCCCGTTGTGACCCTCAATGTGACCCAAATCTCCAAACGAGCCATTTTTGGAGTTTGATTAAATGGGAATAGGAGTAGGCTTCACCCAATGATTACACTTAAACTTTAAGAGTGGTGGCCTAAATGATTAGAATATATAAAAAGCAGGAGAAAGGCCACACTATGCATACGCTGTTTTATTTGCAATGTATTCAATGCTGTTTCCTTGCAATTACTTGAGAAATTCACCAGCAATTTCTTAGTAAATCCAACACCATCTCACAACAAAATCGTACAAATCAGATAAGAGTGATTAAAAGGTGTCTAATTCATACAATTTGTCTAACCCCACGTGACGGTTAGGTTTAGGGGCAGGGTCAGGGGTAGGTCATTCATACAAATTGGGCAACTCGTAGAATATGTACCAATTGCCGTGAGATGGGGTTGGTAAATCCCACACCAAATGTTGTTTGAGTGTAGTAAACAGCATCTGTATTCAGCAGAGAATCACGCCGCAGTGCTTTATATGAAGGGTGCTGCACCTGAGAAGACTTTTCTGAATTCTGATCGCATGCTGCATTGGTTTACGCTTCTCCTTTCGGTCCATAACGCAGCATGCTATCAGAATTCAGTCGGCATCAGGGGCCAAGCATGCACCGATACACACGCATGCATGCATACAAACACGGTGGGATATAATAACAGTGCGCATTCACTGAGTAAACGCTCATCTCACCGCTGAATAATGCAGGGACTCCACTAATAAAACCTACAGATAAATTATTCTAAACAGATTAAAAAAAATAAACAAAACCTGTTCGAAATAATTTGAAATTTAAAAGGAGGGCAGAGACCATACAACAACTTTTCTAATTCGATTGAGAGGACATGTAAACACTTGATCGGATTGAAACCCGAAATGGAAAACTTCTGCACAAAGATGTAGAAATAGCCTAATGACGCATAGAACGAGCAGTGGTTGAATGCAGACTGACGTGCTATTGTAAAACTCTCCTTCCACTCACTGTATTTGAAGTGGAACAGGACAATGTCCCACCAGTCCTTATTTGAGACTCTCGTTTTTACTGTGTGATGAATATGGCACAAAGGTTCATGCACTTGTCTCCAAATTATTGCCTTGAAATAGTTATATATTAAGGGCCAGATTAGTGCAATTGCTACTATCAGGATTTACTAAAGACACACTGAAAAGGCTGATCTTTTTTGTATATGCATTTGTAGGAGCTTCCCTTTCAGTCGCTAAATGTATGTGAGGAGTTTATTTAAATGTACTAAGGTTTGCACTCGTCAATTTACTGGTGTTTACACCATCATTTACCACCCTAATAAAGCATGTCTTACACCAGATGCTAATCTGCACTGTTCTTGGTAGATTGTGTTGGAAATTGCGGAAATGATACGGCTTGCGTCTGTTCTTTCATTTGCACGTCGTCAGTAGATCACACAGCTGAACTTTCCAGGCAATTATGGGATTGCGTTTTCAGGCTAATTTGCCCTGTTTAGTAAATCTATCCCTAAGTCTGCTCTTTAAAACACAGAGATAAAGCAATATGGGAAAATGGTTCGTATGAACAAACAGTGGTAAACTGAATTTGTGCAGTGTCAAAAAATCATTTTCAGTTTGAAGCTTGTGGCAATTAAACACACATATTAACCAGATTACTTTGTTTAGCGTTCATGTAAACACTAAATTCGGATTCATAAACAAACTGTGTTCATGTTCTCCATTTTAACATTCTAAGCACATGGTCTAAAGCACACTTATGCCTGGTTCAGATTACACAATTTTACCAGAATTTTGGCACAATGCGTTATGACGTAGGGTGTCGTGGGATTCGTCAACGCACAACGGCTGTTGGGACGCAAGATTCGATCGTATCATCTTGTATAGTGCGTCATAGTGGACGACAACCTACGTCACGTCTGCGATGCAATGCAATGCGATCGCAACATCACGACAAAAAGACTAGCATGTTTAATTTTTTTAATGGCCGTCCACAACGGTTCCGTCACATGTATGAGGTTGACCAATAGGAGCACAGAAGCTTTTCCGTAATCCGTACACAACTTTCAAAAATGGTGAAACGAAAGAGAGACGATGGTGCTAACATTAAAACGAAAAGTAAAAATATATAAGAAAACAATATTTTACCTCAAGTTCTCTTTGGAGGATTGACAGCCCATACTGTCGTCTTCCAGCAATCCAGGAACGTGTCCATTGTTGGGTTTTCTTTCTTTTTTAACTTTTTTTCTGAACACAGGACAGCCAAAACAACACTCATCGCTTCATCCATTGTTTGTTTACGTTCGTTTCCGGAAGTCACCCACTACTAGTTTCGCCTTCTCGATGACATCACACACACCGTTAAAGACGGCACGCGATGACTGGTCAGGAAGCAACGTGTAGTCTGATATGTGTCTTGTCCACGACACAGACAAGATTTTAGGAGTCAAAATCGTGTAATCTGACACAGTGACTATCGTAACAGAGAAAAAAATGCGTAATCTGACACAGTGACTATTGTAACAGAGAAAAAAAATTGCGTAATCTGACACAGTGACTATTGTAACAGAGAAAAAAAATCACGCAATCTGACACAGTGACTATCATAACAGAGAAAAAATCAGCGTAATCTGACACAGTGACTATCGTAACAGACAAAAAAATTACGCATATCTGACACAGTGACTATCGTAACAGAGAAAAAAAATTGCGTAATCTGACACAGTGACTATCGTAACAGAGAAAAAAAATCGTGTAATCTGACACAGTGACTATCGTAACAGAGAAAAAAAATTGCGTAATCTGACACAGTGACTATCGTAACAGAGAAAAAAATCGTGTAATCTGACAGTGACTATTGTAACAGAGCAAAAAAATTGCGTAATCTGACAGTGACTATCAGTAACAGAGAAAAAAAAATTGTGTAATCTGACACAGTGACTATCGTAACAGAGAAAAAAATCGCGTAATCTGACACAGTGACTATCATAACAGAGAAAAAAAAATCGTGTAATCTGACACAGTGACTATTGATAACAGAGAAAAAAAGCGTAATCTGACACAGTGACTATCGTAACAGAGAAAAAAATGCAGTAATCTGACACAGTGACTATCATAACAGAGAAAAAAAAATCGTGTAATCTGACAGTGACTATCGTAACAGAGAAAAAAAAATTGTGTAATCTGACAGTGACTATCGTAACAGAGAAAAAAAATCGCGTAATATTGACACAGTGACTATCATAACAGAGAAAAAAAATCATGTAATCTGACACAGTGACTATCGTAACAGAGAAAAAAAAGCGTAATCTGACACTGACTTTCGTAACAGAGAAAAAAAATCGCGTAATATGACACAGTGACTATCATAACAGAGAAAAAAAATCGTGTAATCTGACAGTGACTATTGTAACAGAGAAAAAAAAATTGCGTAATCTGACAGTGACTATCGTAACAGAGAAAAAAAATTGTGTAATCTGAACCAGGAATTAGAGTCTGAATCCACTTTTGCTAGTTTACGACGGGAAAAATGGTTGTTGCATCCGGTGCATGGTCTAAAAGGGTTGTCCCTATTCTCTTAATGAGTATGGGTGTGTTTTGGAAGTAACGTGCAATAAACCAGATCAGAGTCTCATCTCCAATTCCCTTTAAATGGCAGTTGCACTAGTGCCATGGCGATTCGCTATTTGTGCGCGAGGGATTTGCAAGCAGAAAACTGAACGTATCTCCAGAGAGCAAATGGATCTGTTTGTGCGCAAGGTTAAAGCGCAAGCAGACCATCTACGCAACAAAGTGTACATGCATTGTGAACCCCCTGTAGGTGCACAATACTAACGTGCTCTTTAAATAACAAAGAAAATATTGAAAACAAGGTATGTTCAGGTTCACCAACTGAAACCGGGTCTGATAACTGCGTCGGGCTGAAACTAGCAAAAAACACTTAAGTCCCTTCACTGAGTACGAAAATTCGTGTCAGAAATTTTCACACATTAAAAAATAAATACGACCACGTGTTATGTCAATCACGCTTGCACAATACCTCAAGAAAATTTCGTCCGTCATAAATGGTTTGAATGGTGTTTTGACAATTCAGAGCCACCGAATCACAGAATACGAAAAAATGCATGCGAAAATTTCTCACTTGGTTACAAGGGCCTTAGCGTCGCGCCTGGCGCTGCATTGGATATGGGTCCCCCATATGACAGCCAATCAGAATCCATTCTGCTTTAAGAACTGGAACATTTAAATGGACAGACGACATAACCACAGAGCTCACTTATCATTACTGGTGTGAATGGGCAGGAAGTATACAGATTACTTCTGTATAAAGAAATAGTGTATAGAGAAAAATATGTATAAGAGAAAAAGAAATAGCAAAGGACAATAAAAGGAAGACAGTTAAAGAGACATACTGCTGAAATCATTTGCACACCATAAGAAAACCCACTGCATTTGAACTAGGGTCCTGCAGGGGTGCTTCAGTCTGCGCCAGCACAGATCCCAAAGGTACGGGGCAGTAATGAGGACACGGGGCAGAGAAACCTGCTGTGCCTTTGGACATATTTTCAGACTGCAGCTCCCTCTGCTGTGCATTAAACAGGTCATCTGCCATGAGGAGCCACTTCAAGTGTCCAGAGCAAGTTTTCCAATATGACCGTTTCAACCTTCTGACCTGATACTAACCAAGCACACCGCTAAAAGCAAACTGAGAAAAGCAGAGCCGGGTTCCTTTCCAGTGCCATATTATGCCAATTATACAATTGTCAAACGAATTACCCAGGTGATTTTCACACTGCAATCTGCCACTCAGAAACAATGAGAGAGAAATAAATGTCTTGTGTATGAAAGCAGAAAGTACGTTTTGGTTTTGAGCGATGTGAGGGTGATGACCAATGTTTCATTTTTGGCCCGAAACGATACCTTTAAGACCCACTTTGGCACACTTCGGCTTGGAAAAGTCAATTATATTCTAAAGTCAAATATAAACAATGCAGAATCACTGTGAATAATTCTGATGTTTATTATTCCGCATGTCACTGTTAAACAAATGAGCTGGATATTAGAAATTGAGTCTTGAGTAAATGTCAACACAAACCTCACAGTTTGTTTCAAGTCTCTCCTCCTTCAAGGACAATATTTGTCACATTGTTTTTAAGCATTTTTCTTTCCACCCATATGCGATGTGCAAATATAATCACTACCATTACTACGTTTGGGTCAGTAAACTAGTGAGTGAAACTAGCATGAATATTTCACCACTGAATGCACTAGCCTCTGCATTGCAGAGATCCAAACTCTTTTTTGGTATCAAGACCTCAGATTTGCTGATGCTGTAAACGAAAACGGTTTCGTCTGTCAACACATAATCTACTTTTTTCAGCACAATTTGAAGATGATCTGACTCAAATTTGGGGAAATCGGTCAAACAGTAAAAGACAGTTCGAAAACGTAGGTTTTTAAAGAAAAAACATTGGCAGACAGGAAGTTCGTTCAACTACGGCAAAATTGTTAAATATGTTCTCGACATGATCCAAGGAGTCTATTAAGACCAGTTAAAATTTTGGAAATTTCATTATAACTTCTGACCACAGGTGGTCCCTGAGTTTGAGTACTTTCAGGGCATGGTGCTGAAGACACACACCAAGTTTCGAAACGATACACCAATGCATTTGTAAAATATAGCATTTAACAACAAAATAAAAGATTTGGGCCGATATGGGAAAATTGCGTATTGTTCAACTCTGCATGTACAGAATCAAATTTGTGATAACAAACATACACACCAAGTTTGGTCAGAATACGGTAACGAATTGCAGTGATATAGCCTCACGTTCATTTTGGCGGTCACTTTGTTGAAAAAACAATTTTTGTCGGCGCAGTATGAAGATGATCTGGTTCAATTTACATGAAAATCGGAGTAATGGCTAATAGAAAGAGTTTGGAAATGTAGGTTTAGCGGGAAATTAAAAATGCCGGAAAAAAATTCATGACAGAAAATAACGTCATATAGGTAAGTCAAATTGGAAGGGAAAAAGATCTGTTACAGTTATTAGCATAAACATGAGTGCAAATTTGGACCGTTGGTGGCACTAGAGGATTGAGACTCCAAATTTACTATAGTGACATTTCAGACTGTCCTCTATCTGTGTGCCAAATTTCGTAACTTTTGCACAAGTGGTTTTACGCTGTCATGGATATAGAATAATAATAGTAGAAACGCCAATAGACACAATTGGTGCCTAATTTTATCTTAGTTATAAAAATTATACTAATGTCTAATGCAGTCAGTAATAAATTAATAGTTCTATCCGGCATGGATGCATTAAATTAAGCAAAAGTCACAGTAAAGACATTTATAATGTTACAAAAGATTTCGATTTTAAATAAGAAAGCTGAAAAAGTATTAAAAATTATTTTTTTTAAAAAGAGTTTTTTTTAAACTAAATCAAGATTTTGGTTACATTTTACTTGTTATGGTGTAATTATAAATGTAAGTACTGAGTAATAATAATTATTAAACTACATGAACTTACTATAGGGTTTAGGATTAGCATTATGCATTTTTTCAGAAAACAGGACTTAAGAAGCAAAATGATGTGAGATAACACGTAAACTTGATTTATGAATGTTTAGATATTTGTACATGTTTTTCTGCAAAGAGGAAAATTCATGACATTTATGAGGTGTTTAAAAACATCCAAACTAATCAATAAACCTAATCAATCCCTCAGGAAGCCGGACACATTTCCTGTTAATATGATTTTCGAATGTGGCAAACAACACCGCAACCGTGAGAAAGACCACACAAAAGTGTCGGGCTGCGGACGAGTAAATCAGCAAGACATGATAAACAGACGCTCTGACTGACTGAGAGCTTCTTGATCTCTCAGCGTGTCATTTAGACGGATGGCTCGGATTGGCCCAGGTCATTACCACCTGACGTCTCCAAGGCAATGCTGTCAAATAAATCTCCAGAAGCCTGCTGTCTTCCCCAACGTCCCGTAAATCACCCCGATGATGAAGTGACAGACAGGTGGAGGTGTCTCTCTGGTCAAGGGCTACACACACACCGTTTACCAGGAGTCTCACACTCTATACAACATCTACAGCAAGTCTGATGTATCAAAATTCAGTTCACGCTTATTTGAATTGACCATACTTTATGAATGAAATCACGCTTGCACAATGAAAGATCCAATCTGATTGAAAGACCAATCTGTATTGTATAAAGCGCCATAGAATTACAGATGACTTGACTTTACAGAAAATGCTTGTTTCATTGTTACAATTATGAAGTATTCTGTTATCAGCCAGAGATGAGGGCATCATAGTAATGTCCATGGCAGTATTATCCTATTTATACTATATATCATATGTTACTCTGCTCTGATTGGTCAGATGGCCCAGTCTGTTGTGATTGGTCTACTCTGCTCTGATTGGTCAGATGACCCAGTCTGTTGTGATTGGTCTACTCTGCTCTGATTGGTCAGATGGCCCAGTCTGTTGTGATTGGTCTACTCCGCTCTGATTGGTCAGATGGCCCAGTATGTTGTGATTGGTCATATGGCCCAGTCTGTTGTGATTGGTCAGATAGCCCAGTCTGTTGGGATTGGTCAGATGGCCCAGTTTGTTGTGATTGGTCATATGGCCCAGTCTGTTGTGATTGGTCTACTCTGCTCTGATTGGCCAGACGGCCCAGTCTGTTGTGATAGGTCATATGGCCCAGTCTGTTGTGATTGGTCAGATGGCCCAGTCTGTTGTGATTGGTCTACTCTGTTCTGATTGGTCAGATGGCCCAGTATGTTGTGATTGGTCTACTCTGCTCTGATTGGCCAGATGGCCCAGTCTGTTGTGATTGGTCAGATGGCCCAGTCTGTTGTGATTGGTCTACTCTGCTCTGATTGGTCAGATGGCCCAGTCTGTTGTGATTGGTCTACTCTGCTCTGATTGGCCAGACGGCCCAGTCTGTTGTGATAGGTCATATGGCCCAGTCTGTTGTGATTGGTCTACTCTGTTCTGATTGGTCAGATGGCCCAGTATGTTGTGATTGGTCATATGGTCCAGTCTGTTCTGATTGGTCAGATGGCCCAGTCTGTTGTGATTGGTCTACTCTGCTCTGATTGGCCAGACGGCCCAGTCTGTTGTGATTGGTAAGATGGCCCAGTCTGTTGTGATTGGTCTACTCTGCTCTTATTGGTCAGATGGTTCAGTCTGTTGCGATTAATCTACTCTGCTCTGATTGGTCAAATGGCTCAGTCTGTTGTGATTAAATAACCAATGTCATGTATTCAGTTAAACTGATACAATGAATATGTCAGACAACAACAACAACACCATAATGCTCCTAATGATTACAATACAAGGATAATATTTGAGTTTCATATTCGAATCCAAAGTTGTCATCATCTGAGGTCTTTGCAAGTGTGGCGTCGGCTGAAATCAATCAATATTAGTCAATAACAGTAGCGCCAGCTCTTGTGGTCTAATATTATTTTGGGATACAGGCAAATTTGACACCTTAAAGAGCTTGATGTACTCAGTGCAACAATACACTGTTTTGAAACCGAGCAGCAAAAGCAGCTGATTGGATTTCCAGAAACACATGATCCTGGGATCCAGTCACAATGCAATGGAGATTTACAAAAAGGCTGTTAGTGATCAATGGAGGCGTTCAAAACTACATTTGACACATTGGTAAACCCACAGAGCCTGTGGTCAAGAAAACTACTCAGCTAACATTATAAGAGGACTTCAGGGAGAACATTAAAGCATCAAACATGTATGATATGACCCCTGGTTTGCCACTGTGAGCATATGAGCATTTACATTAGGAGATGTGCTTTGAAATTATTACAGCTAAAGAACTGAAGTAACATTGCAACACATTAAACTTTACTCCTAATTGTTTAGATGTGCTAATTGTTTCTACTCCAGAGGCATTAAGTGTGTTATTAACTTAAGATCTTGAAGTGTTTGGTAGCTACTAGTGCAACATTCATCCAACAACAGAGTTGTTCAGGGAACTAGATGTGTTAACCTGTAGGACATCAGAGGAGTTGAACGTTTCAGGGATTAATTAATTAAAGTGTTCAGGGTCATGGATTTAGCGCAGTGGAAGTCTTTAGTGTTTATGCAGAACATCATATAGGCAATAAACACATAAATGAAATCTCCTGAACAGGGCTCTGGGAAAAGCTTTCTGTTATGTGTTTGGAAGTGTTTAGAGTTAAGAGTTTAAGAGCGTTCGTGGAGATTAACGGCATGCGTTTGATGTGTAAATTGTTAAGACGTGTAGCCTTCACAACAGATGATTGATGCGAGCGGTATTACACGGTTAGGCAAGGTTATACTTACTTAACACAAACCCTGTCAGTCACATTGGCGTATCAGTCTGCTGTTCATCATGACTGGCAGCTGTTTCTGTCTGACGTCTAACTGGATCTGACCGATCCTTGGCACTGCTCTCCAAAACGCCAGACTCTGTTTGGACGTCAAAACAGGTGTGAGACTTCAGCTGCTGAAACACTGCCAGAGATATTACCTTTCTGCTCATGGGCGGCTGGAAATCTGCTGCGATTACACACGGGGTCCTAGCGGACGGGAATAAAGCTTTACCAGAGAAATTAAAACACAACACAGCAGCTGTAACACAGTCTATTAGCTCTGACAGGACCAATGGGATTTATATGACCTGACCATGAACATATGCATAGCAGGGTTACTATAGATAACTACAACCAAACCAGTCACTTCAAATAAAATACATTTGATCAGAAACAGATTCAAATTAATTATAATAAGAACTTTTGAAATTGCTTTAGGTCTCCTACAATAAATTGCACGCATCCAAGGTCAAAAATCACTTTTGATTTTCTCTTAATATACACCTGCAGCATCAGCTCTTTTCTTACAGTGTCTGAAACAGTTCGATAAAGAATTCAGTCTCTCTAGACTCCTACTTTCTGAGAACCTACTCTCTAATTGGTCAGATGGCCCTGTCTATTGTGATTGGACGACTGTTCTGATTGGTCAGAATTTTCAGTCTGTTGTGATTGGTCTACTCTTCTCTGATTGGTCAGATGGCCCAGTCTGTTGTGATTGGACGACTGTTCTGATTGGTCAGATGGTTCAGTCTGTTGTGATTGGACGACTGTTCTGATTGGTCAGATGGCCCAGTCTGTTGTGATTGGACGACTGTTCTGATTGGTCAGATGGTTCAGTCTGTTGTGATTGGTCTACTCTGCTCTGATTGGTCAGATGGTTCAGTCTGTTGTGATTGGTCTACTCTGCTCTGGTTGGTCAGATGGCCCAGTCTGTTGTGATTGGACGACTGTTCTGATTGGTCAGATGCTTCAGTCTGTTGTGATTGGTCTACTCTGCTCTGATTGGTCAGATGGCCCAGTCTGTTGTGATTGGACGACTGTTCTGGTTGGTCAGATGGTTCAGTCTGTTGTGATTGGTCTACTCTGCTCTGATTGGTCAGATGGCCCAGTCTGTTGTGATTGGACGACTGTTCTGATTGGTCAGATGGCTCAGTCTGTTGTGATTGGTCTACTCTGCTCTGATTGGTCAGATGGTCCAGTCTGTTGTGATTGGTCTACTCTGCTCTGATTGGTCAGATGGTTCAGTCTGTTGTGATTGGTCTACTCTACTCTGATTGGTCAGATGGTTCAGTCTGTTGTGATTGGTCTACTCTGCTCTGATTGGTCAGATGGCCCAGTCTGTTGTGATTGGTCTACTCTGCTCTGGTTGTTCAGATGGTTCAGTCTCAAACTTTTACATTCACAAACAGCCATATTACACACTGCATAAAAGGAAATATCCAAAACAGTAGGGGGGACTTATTAAAAAAAAAAAAAAAACACAACAAAAAAACAATATAATATTAATAAAAATATTTATAATGGCGAAAACTAAACAAAACTAAATAGAAAATAGAAAATGTAAAGATAAAAACAAACCCCAAACATTGATAAAAAAAAAGATCTAATGATACTATAATAACACTGGTGCATGAATGCATGTATGAATAAACTTGCGAATATCAAAATTGCATTCAGTGTTTTCAAACTAACAGTTTGCAGCACAAACGATACTTCTGGGCTACTTCCAATCACTAACTCGTGAGCAATAACAGCAATGCTTGCTAGTGAACAGCACTGATAATGTTTGTTGAAAGTTCACAGTCTAATTAAAGCTGTAATTAGTGCAGGTCAGCTGAATAATCCCAGGGTTTGAACAATGAGGGATTGAAGCTGGTGTAGAGCCAAACGTTTTTCCAGAATTATATGGCACAGTGGTTAAAAGGATCACCATGGTAACAGCGAGGAGAAAATCCGCAACAACAGTCATTAATAACCTAGAGATACTGTTCTGGGAAAACGGCTAGAAACGAACCAACACTAAACTTGCTCCTGCTGGTACGGGAGGTGAAATGAATCAAAAAGTTAATTTACGTGAAGCTCAGAGGAGCACACTAAAGCAGAACCGCTGCACATAAATGCCGTTTACCCAACAAACACCTGCATTAAACTATGGGGATATAAATCACTACATATATGGCAAAACACCCTCATATACGGACACAAAAACACACAACACAACATTCAGTTGAAGTCTTTCCACAAACACATTTTCTAGACTGACCACTGCAAAAAAAAAAAAAAAAAACTTAAATATAGCAAAAATGTCTTAAAATCGAGCAAAACAATCTTGTTAATTCATGGTAAAAATGACTAAAACTAGCATAAATGTATATTAACAGTGTAAAAACTAGGGGAAAATGCTTAGAATTATAATACCCCTCAAAAGATTGTTAAAAAGAATATTTTGACAGTGTTTATAATGATGCAAAATATGTCTATTTAAAATAAATGCTGCTCTTTTGAACTTGAATAATATATATATATATATATATATATATATATATATAATATATCACAGTTTCTACAAAAAATGTGAAGCAAAACAACAACGTTTATGACATTGGAACTTGGCATTAAATTAGTATATTATAATGATTTCTGAAGGATCATGCGACACTGAAGACTGGAGTAATGATGCTGGAAATTCAATTATATTTTCAAATAAAATAAAATAGAAAACCGCTATTTTAAAATGTAATATTTTTCCCACAATTTTCCTGTTTATACTGTATTTTTGAACACTATTGAATATAATATGAAACAAATTCTTTTGACATTTGCATTAAATCTTGAATTTCTTTAAAAAAAGAAAGAATATGACATTAGACGTTTACGCTTACGTTTGTAAAGATCCACTAAAATTGCTTGAAATTCAATGTTTCTAAACTAATAAATTTGCATAATGTTGCATGATAATAGGACATTTTTGCTGTAAGTTTTCCTCTTCAAGAGTGGCATTTAGCGCAGTTGTTTCATAAGCGTGACTTTCAACAGATCGCAGAGCATCCCAACATCAGTCAGGACTCAGGACACAAAGGTCATCAGTGAGGAACACGTGTGTGTGTGTGTGTGTTGTGTTTTACGTGCATGAATGAAGCACGAATACATACTGTAGGACAGAGGAACGTCCAGCTCGCCCTGCCACGAACAGCTGCCCGAGATCGTCCACAGAGTGCTGCGCTGCAGAAACACACACACAACACACACACACATCAACATGTTTCATGCACAAACACTGAGGACTTCACACTCTGTAAACATGAAACGCTCCTAAATATCAATACAAACACTTTCAGGCATCGAAAAAAGTGATTAACTGACATCGACCCGTGTTGCTATTGTAAACACTAAAACTGAAAATAACAACATTGATGTTACTTGAAATAAAGCTTTAATGTCAATAATAATAAAATATATATATATAAACCTTGAAACTAAAACTTAAATGAAAATTAGAAATGTTTATTTAAATATGTTTAAGTTTGTTTAAATGTTGTAAAATTAAGGGTTGGTTTATATGGAAGCGTATTGCATTCACTTGAAGAAAAAAATCTACTCAGGTTTTCTCAATTAACGAAGTTAATTATCTCAGAATTATGAGATATATTTTCTTGAAAAAAGTTTTTTCCCTCTGTTTTTATTAATTAATTTTTGAGATAATCAAGTCATTAATTTAGAAAAAAACAGAGCAAAAACCTTTTTCCATGAACAATCTCGTAATTCTGGGATAATTAACTCGTTAATTCAGAAAAACAGAGTAAATTAGATATTTTTTTTCCATGAAAAATGATCTCGGAATTTTGAGATAATTAACTCGTTAATTCAGAAAAACTGAGTAAATTAGTTTTTTTTTTCCATGAAAAATGATCTCGTAATTCTCAGATAATTAACTCATTAATTCAGAAAAACAGGGCAAATTAGTTTTTTTTCCATGAAAAATTATCTCGTAATTCTGGGATAATTAACTCGTTAATTCAGAAAAACAGAGTAAATTGTTTTTTTTTCCATGAAAAATGATCTTGTAATTCTGAGATGATTAACTCGTTAATTCAGAAAAACAGAGCAAATTAGTTTTTTTCATGAAAAATGTATCTCATAATTCTGAGATAATTAACTCATTAATTCAGAAAAACAGAGCTAATTAGTTTTTTTTTCCATGAAAAATGATCTCGTAATTCTGGGATAATTAACTCGTTAATTCAGAAAAACAGAGCAAATTAGTTTTTTTTTTCATGAAAAATGATCTCGTAATTTTGGGATAGTTAACTCGTTAATTCAGAAAAACAGAGCAAATTATTTTTTTTCCATGAAAAATGATCTCGTAATTCTGGATAATTAACTGGTTAATTCAGAAAAAACAGAGCAAATTAGTTTTTTCCATGACAAATTATCTCGAAATTCGGAGATAATTAACTCGTTAATTCAGAAAAAACAGAGCAAAAACCCTTTTCCGCTGAAATATTATCTCGAAATTTGGAGATAATTAACAGAGTAGATTTTGTTTCCACAAGTAAATACAATACGCTTCCGTAGGTTTACACTAAAAAATGTTTTATGCGTTTTGGACATTTAAAACATCAAAGTACACGTTTTTGAAAATTATACTCTTGTCATCTCTGTGTAAATTACAAAAATTCAATTTTGTTATAACGGTGATGTCATAAGTGCTTTCTCTACAAAGTGACATCGCCATACGCCATCTACTGGCCTGACATGAAATAATACAGTGTTTTAATCGTTTTTGAACGAGGATTGTTTGACAAAATTATTTTCCATAGTATATAGTTAAATGTACAAAAAAAGTACAAAAATTACTAAAACCGAAAGTTTAATATAAATATTAGCTAGAAAACTAATAAAAGTGACAAAACGTCAACTAAAATTAAAATATAAACTAAACATATTAGTGACAAATACATATGAAAATGTTAAAATTAAAATGTAAAAAATAAAAGCTAATTCTAAATATTAATAATTACCACAATAGTGTTTAAATCATACTAAAATAAAATTTTCATCAACAAGATGTAGTGATAAAGATATGTATATACCCATAGTCTAAATAGATATTTGGTGACCAGTTAACATAAATTAAAAAATATCCATCTAAAAAGTAATGTTGTTTCAAGTACCTATAAAATAAATGACTTAAACTTAAATAAAAAATAAAGCTAAACAAAAATATTCAAATAAAAACGAATAAAGTAACGCAATTCCTGAAATATCACATGCAAAGCAAAAGTATTAAAATATAAGCATATTCAAAATATTATTAATTACTACAAAGCATATAAATAAAATAGCACTGCTAAAGGATTCTTCAAAAAAATGTTGATGAATATATTCATAGATTTGAATGCAATATTGCAGACGTGCGCGCAATTGCCGTCCGCGGATGAATCCTTCACAACGCGCGCGTTAGGAGGGTAAAGTGAGATTTGATGTTGACTCTCTCCGTTTGAGTTTGAGAAAGAGCGGCGAGCTTCACTCCTTCGCCTCCGAAGAGAAACCGAGAAACAAATTCAATCAGGTGGAATTAAACAGGGTGAAGATTAAAGCCAATTTGCATGAACCGCAGGGGCTTCTGAGAGAAGTTGAATAAGCAAAAAGAAAAAACTTAAGCAACTTATTAAACTCTTTCACCTTGAGGAAGTGTAGGGTATTAACTTTATCCTCTTTTACTGTCACGTCTGAATCACACGGCCAGAATCTGCCTAGTGACGCACAGTGAGCTTTATCAAAAGATGATTCAACCAGCTGACATTCTTTAATCGCCAAGGAAACAATAACAACAATCCTCCCGTGTGACGAGTGATGTCATAGGTGAGAACGCCGATGTCACGGATGTAAATGTTCCTGTCGTGTGTGTGTGTAAGCCGGTCGATTATGTTGTTGTAGCGTTCACAATCGCGCGATTATGTGGGCCGCGGTGATTCACTCTGGAGAACAATGAGGAGCGCAGACGCTTGGCAGATGTTTTCTTTCCTCGGATGTTCATTAGCTTCAGGAAACGTCATTATTGCTCTGTCAACAGCTCAATCTCCCCACAGGACACACACTCCACAAACCAACAACAACTACACGTTTGGGGTTGTGTATTATTATCATCATTATTATTTAATTTATTTATTTAATTTTTTGGAGTTGAGAAATTGGAAAGGGAAGATCCGCATTATTAACACAGTAACATGTATTTAAGCATTAACATTGTTTTTAAATAACATTAAAAGTGTCGTTAGTGTAAACAGAATCTAAAACTTACATATTTCATACTTCAAATAAAGCTGAAATTAAATAGTCTAAATATTAGGTTGAAATGAAATAAAATCAAAAACTTATTTTTCTTAAGCAACTAAGTTTATACAATAAACATTAACTGGGAAAAGTCTAATATACAAAATAAAGTTCTTTTATTTTTACTTATCACTTTAATTTAGTTTAGTAGTGATACTAAAATAATACTAAAATATATAAAACTACAAATTTTATACAAATTAATAAAAAAGCATAAAGACAAAAAAGAAAAAGGGAAAAAAACTAGTTAAAATGTAAAAAATACACCAAATTTAATTTTTGTAAATACACCATAAAAATTTTTTTTAATTATTATATATTTATATTATTATATAAAGTACAAAAAAGTACAGTAAATTAAAAAAAAAAATGAAAATGGAAAATATTAAAATAAAAGTATGGTATCTCAATCAATACTAAAATGCCTCTGGTTGAAGTTTCTAAAATGATAATACAAAATATAATATATATATATATATATACATATATACATATATACATATATACATATATATATATATATATATATATATATATATATATATATATATATATATATATATATTATATATATTATAGGTTGAAATGAAATAAACCTTAAAATCAAAAACATTAAACGACCAAACGTCAAAAATCAAAAACGTAAACGACCAAACGTAAAAATCAAAAGCATAAACGACCTCTGAACAATCAAGTTATTTTTCTTAAGCAACTAAGTTTATACAATAAACATTAACTGAAAAAGTCTAATATACAAAATAAAGTTCTTTTCTTTTTACTTTTCACTGTAATTTAGTTTAATAGTGATACTAAAATAATACTAAAATAACTAAAACTACAAATTTTAGTTATTTATTGTATATATATATATATATATATATATAAAGCTAAATAGGAATTCTGTAAAAAAATAGAAGTAACAAAAGCACATTATTTTTTTAAACAGACTAAAACTGAAACTAAAAAAATAAAAGCTAATTCCATATATGAATAAATATTCTCGTAGTGTATAAATAAGAATAACGCTGTTGTCAGGAGGATGCAGAACAGATACAGCGGCCTTTAAAAAGTATTTGGACACTTAAATTTGACTGTGAATTTCGCAGTATTTGATATAAAACCCAAACGTGAGCTCAAGCTGAACTTCTTCTGTGTGTTTACCTTTCAGGTGACTCCTGCCGAGGGTCACGAACCCAGAGGAGATGAAGTTGTGCATGTCTTGACCACTGCGGAAGTTTTCTTTCCCATAATGCCCTGCAAAGACAGACACACAGCATGTGTTATTACATGAAATCGCAAAAATAAATTGTCCCTTAAAACATGAGGAAGTGATTTGACTTCCATTTGAATAAATCATCCTGGGTAAAAAAAAAACATAAAACTTAACTAACTAAAAAATTATTTACTGTATACCTATATATTTCACCATAGATTTTCATGTTGGACACAAATGAGGCATTGTCTAATGAAATATGCACTCATTTAATATATTTCATATACTGTACATAATCTGAACATATGCATAAAACAGGATTTAAATTCTTGTTTGATTTTGTTGACATAATAGAGTTAAAGGTTTCTACATAAGTTTCAACTTTATCACTAAATAAATCAGAAAATACAAGGATTATATTTTTATAAATATAATCATTAATCAGATGAATGAAATATGAAGAAACCCCTGAGGTGTATAGAGACAGGTGTAAGACTGCACATGTTGGTGTGTGTACAGTAAGTGCAGCTGAAGTGGAGGATGTGTATTGTGTTTGAAATCTACAGATGTGAATTGATCAAAAACAATAAAATAAACATTTAAATGTGTACTTTGATTTTTTTTTTTTTTTTTTTTAAAGAAGACTTATGACATCAAAATCTCAAAGTCAATATATCAATACACTCTAAAAAATGCTGGGTTGTTTTAACCCAATTTTGGGTAAAATATGGACAAACCCAGCCCATTGGGTTAAAAATGTAATTGTAATTGTAACCCTATGGCTTGGTTTGTCCATATTTAACCCAAAACTGGGTTAAAACAACCCAGCATTTTTTAGAGTGTAATATCAACTCTACCAATAATATGACCTAGTCAGTGATATTTAAAGTTGTATGATTAAATCTCTGTAGTTTAAAAACGTATAATGCAATGATGATTATAAGAAGAAAGCCTGAAGGTTATATTTGATGCACCTGAACATGATTTTTCTACACAAACAGATAAATGATGTCCAGTGTGAACATTCCTCATGTGTGGCAGTCACTCGTCTCAGCCGGTGAACGGCGTCCTGAGACAGAGGTCAAGACAAGGTGCTGCATTAACTATTAATGCGTGTGTGTGTGTGTGTAGTGGGACAGAGTTTCAGCACAGGGACTCCACACACACACACACACACACACACACACACCTCAGCTCGTGTTCAGCCCCGGGGGTTAGAGGACACTGGCTGTGATGGGAATCTTCTACTGGCCGGTGGATCCTCCATCTAATTGCACAGTTATTGACGTCCCTGACCAGGACACTGACCCGAGGTCAGGAGATGGGCGAGCTGAGAGCTTTATCTGTGTCATTGCTCAGCTCTACAGACAGCCAAGGCAAGACAATCGAATATAGATCATTTTTCATCTTTTTTTTTACATCTAAAGTGTAAAGTCCACCGTATCATATTTGATGCACACATTTATTAAGGCCTCTAAATGAGCAACATAATCAAAGCTTTGCTGAAAAGCTAGCTTGCACATTTACACACCTTCCGTCTAATTGGTAGTTTTTAAGCAAGTAATATACCTTTTAGTATACTCTAAAAATGCTGCATTGGTTCAACCCAAATTTGGGTCAAATATGGATAAACCCAAATGTTGGGTTAAAATTATAATAAAAAAATGTACAGTTGAAAGTGAAAGTTGGGTTCAAATTTTAAATTACATTTTTAACCCAACATTTGGGTTAGTCCATATTTGACCCAAGCTTTGGTTTAAACAACCCAGCAGTGTTTAGAGTGTACTTGAAAAATGTCCACCTTAAGCTCACAGTTTACATGTTTTGTTTTGTTTTTTTGCTGTGAAATATTATATTTCATAGATGAACACTAACTGGACTGAAGTTTATGTAAATATCTAATAATTTTATTTTTTTCAAAAATCATGTTCAGATATGAGTATCAAATATGATCATCAGGCTTTTGAGGAAGGTTTATATGTTTATCTCGCAATCATATCATTATATGTTTTGAACTACAGAGATTTGATCATAAACTAAATATTTAAATATTATCTTACTAAGACATTTAACAGGCATATATATATATATATATATATATATATATATATATATATATATATATATATATATATATATATATATATGCCTGTAAAATGTATATAAACATACAATTGCCTATATATATATATATACAGCTATGGAAAAAATTAAGAGACCACTGCCAAATTAGCAGTTGCTCTGGATTTATTATTTATAATATAAATAATAAATCCAGAGCAACTGCTGATTTGGCAGTGGTCTCTTAATTTTTTCCATAGCTGTATATATATATATATATATAGTGACGACTGATGTTTTTATGCATTTTATGTACAGTAAGTTTTCTATTATCTGTTACATGTATAAAGATTTCATTGATTTACATTACAAGCTTTAATCATACTTTTTTTCAATATAAATATCGCAAAAAAATGTGCAATTTGATGCAGATGTTGATATTTTTCCTCCTGAGCTCCATATTCTCACTATATCTAACTATTAAATATACAAAATGAGCCAAAAAATAATGAATACTACAGTAGCCTATGCAAATATCTGACTATAATATATGTCAGGGATGACAGGGTTAATATTTATCAGACTTCTCAATGCTAGTGAAAAGTATTTTTCATAACTGGAAAGTCACTCATTATATTTCTCAATTCAAAGGAAACCCTGAAGAGAGATGCACACGTTATTGCTCCATAAATCAATTGTGTGCTGTGTAATTGTGTTGAGATATTTCTCTGTGAAGTTTATAGCGCTGAAGTTCAGAGTTCTGAGGTGGAACGGAGATTATGGTCAATACTAACAGCAACCGAGAGAGAGAAAAACATTTCAGGCGGCCTCTCATTTTGAGCCCTATATTCCCATTGTGTGTTATTTCTGGCACACAAAAACCATGCAAAGCTTTGTAAAAAGATAGCAATTATACACTCTAAAAATTGTGGGTTATGTTAACCCAACTTTGGGTCAAATATAGACAAACCCAAACATTGGGTTAAAAATGTAATTAAAAAATTAACCCAATGGCTGGGTTTGTCCATATTTGACCCAAAGTTGGGTTAAAACAACCCAGCAATTTTTAAAGTATATGCTTCATGAAACATCACCTCCTTTGTTTCAGTATTTCAATAATGCCCATTTTTTATCTCCAAAAATATGCCTACCATTGACTAATATGGAGTAACTAATGAGCAAATTATAACATTTATTAGCCTTTGTTAATGTTAATAAAAATATGTTAATGTTAAATCAGAGTGCACTAATTAATGGTAACAGAAACAACTTTTGATTTTTAAGAGTCCTTATTATGCTGTTTCGAATATACTTCGAGTAGACCAATCACAACAGACTGGGTCATCTGACTAATCAGAGCAGAGTAGACCAATCACAACAGACTAGGTCATCTGACTAATCAGAGCAGAGTAGACCAATCACAACAGACTGGGCCATCTGACCAATCAGAGCAGAGTAGACCAATCACAACAGACTGGGCCATTTGACCAATCAGAGCAGAGTAGACCAATCACAACAGACTGGACCATGTGACCAATCAGAGCAGAGTAGACCAATCACAACAGACTGAGCCATCTGACCAATCAGAGCAGAGTAGACCAATCACAACAGACTGGACCATCTGACCAATCAGAGCAGAGTAGACCAATCACAACAGACTGGGCCATCTGACCAATCAGAGCAGAGTAGACCAATCACAACAGACTGAGCCATCTGACCAATCAGAGCAGAGTAGACCAATCACAACAGACTGAGCCATCTGACCAATCAGAGCAGAGTAGACCAATCACAACAGACTGGACCATCTGACCAATCAGAGCAGAGTAGACCAATCACAACAGACTGAGCCATCTGACCAATCAGAGCAGAGTAGACCAATCACAACAGACTGGGCCATCTGACCAATCAGAGCAGAGTAGACCAATCACAACAGACTGGGCCATCTGACCAATCAGAGCAGAGTAGACCAATCACAACAGACTGGGCCATTTGACCAATCAGAGCAGAGTAGACCAATCACAACAGACTGGACCATCTGACCAATCAGAGCAGAGTAGACCAATCACAACAGACTGAGCCATCTGACCAATCAGAGCAGAGTAGACCAATCACAACAGACTGGGCCATCTGACCAATCAGAGCAGAGTAGACCAATCACAACAGACTGGGCCATCTGACCAATCAGAGCAGAGTAGACCAATCACAACAGACTGGAGCCATCTGACCAATCAGAGCAGAGTAGACCAATCACAACAGACTGAGCCATCTGACCAATCAGAGCAGAGTAGACCAATCACAACAGACTGAGCCATCTGACCAATCAGAGCAGAGTAGACCAATCACAACAGACTGAGCCATCTGACCAATCAGAGCAGAGTAGACCAATCACAACAGACTGAGCCATCTGACCAATCAGAGCAGAGTAGACCAATCACAACAGACTGAGCCATGTGACCAATCAGAGCAGAGTAGACCAATCACAACAGACTGGGCCATGTGACCAATCAGAGCAGAGTAGACCAATCACAACAGACTGGGCCATCTGACCAATCAGAGCAGAGTAGACCAATCACAACAGACTGAGCCATCTGACCAATCAGAGCAGAGTAGATCAATCACAACAGACTGGGCCATCTGACCAATCAGAGCAGAGTAGACCAATCACAACAGACTGGGCCATCTGACCAATCAGAGCAGAGTAGACCAATCACAACAGACTGGGCCATCTGACCAATCAGAGCAGAGTAGACCAATCACAACAGACTGAGCCATCTGACCAATCAGAGCAGAGTAGACCAATCACAACAGACTGAGCCATCTGACCAATCAGAGCAGAGTAGACCAATCACAACAGACTGGGCCATCTGACCAATCAGAGCAGAGTAGACCAATCACAGACTGGGCCATCTGACCAATCAGAGCAGAGTAGACCAATCAACAGACTGGGCCATCTGACCAATCAGAGCAGAGTAGACCAATCACAAGACTGGGCCATCTGACCAATCAGAGCAGAGTAGACCAATCACAACAGACTGAGCCATCTGACCAATCAGAGCAGAGTAGACCAATCACAACAGACTGAGCCATCTGACCAATCAGAGCAGAGTAGACCAATCACAACAGACTGAGCCATCTGACCAATCAGAGCAGAGTAGACCAATCCACAGACTGAGCCATCTGACCAATCAGAGCAGAGTAGACCAATCAAACAGACTGAGCCATCTGACCAATCAGAGCAGAGTAGACCAATCACAACAGACTGAGCCATCTGACCAATCAGAGCAGAGTAGACCAATCACAGACTGGGCCATCTGACCAATCAGAGCAGAGTAGACCAATCACAACAGACTGAGCCATCTGACCAATCAGAGCAGAGCAGACCAATCACAACAGACTGGGCCATCTGACCAATCAGAGCAAGAGTAGACCAATCACAACAGACTGGGCCATCTGACCAATCAGAGCAGAGTAGACCAATCACACAGACTGGGCCATCTGACCAATCAGAGCAGAGTAGACCAATCACAACAGACTGAGCCATCTGACCAATCAGAGCAGAGTAGACCAATCACAACAGACTGGGCCATCTGACCAATCAGAGCAGAGTAGACCAATCACAACAGACTGGGCCATCTGACCAATCAGAGCAGAGTAGACCAATCACAAAGACTGAGCCATCTGACCAATCAGAGAAGAGTAGACCAATCACACAGACTGGGCCATCTGACCAATCAGAGCAGAGTAGACCAATCACAACAGACTGAGCCATCTGACCAATCAGAGAAGAGTAGGTTTAGAGAGACTGAATCTACAACAAACCGTTTTCAGACTCATTAAGAAATAAAGTGATGTGCAATGTAGGCTATATTATGAGAAAATTAATGTGAGGTTTGATGCATGCAAACCTATTGTAGGAGACCAAGACAAAACTGTGAACCTTAAAAATAGCATAATAGGGCACTTAAAGTAAATGTATTGTGAAGAGTAAATTGATCTAGTTGAAGATGTAACTGCAATCTGTAGAGAAGAAGACATGTAGTTCATGTTAACTAACGTTAGCAAATGAAACCTTATTAAAAAGTTTTGTAAATCTCAGATCTTTTGACTTCGGTTCAGGTCATCAGATATCAGGAATCACAGGCCAATGCCTCAAGTCACCAGAGCACAATTAAAATACCCAGTGTCCTTTTCTACATGAAATCAAACACACGGGTGTCGAGATGACCCGAGAACAGACAGAGATCAGATTACATTAAGGAAACCATAATGAGAATGGCAGATGCGACCATTTGACATCTTCATTACTCCCTCTCTCTCTTCATGTTTTCCTCACAGAGGCCGATCTGTCCATCACTGTGATTTCGGTACATTGCTGCATAATGAAAGTTAATATTTAATGATTGTCTTTTATTAAAACAAGACCTCATTGGACCATTTTATTCTCATCAAACTGATGCAACATGCATGCTAATGTATTTCATTTGATAGATCCGCTTCATCTTGGCTTCTGATGTGCATCAAATCCTCATATCCTGGTTACAACAGCCTGAAGCAAGCCACACTTTTGCTATTTAATTTTCTAATCTGGTGTCCATTTATAATACCAGCACTAAAAACATCATCATTTCGTATTTCATGACTATTTTCCACCCCTCGTGGTTGTTAAAATTAAGCGGTTTTTGCTACTGTACCTTTAAGACTTGACCAAATGAGCTCTATTGTGATTGGCTAACCTCTGCATACTGATTTCCAAATTTTGAGTTGTGACGGCAACAAAACATCGAACTAAAAAAAAGAAACACTATTTTCCATAATAAGAGCCATGAACAAGTCCAAATATCAAGTGAAATTGAGTATAATAATCCTGTCAGCTAATTTAACATAAATGACATTTCATTCAGTGATTCCTGGAATCAAGTAAGTCCCAAAACACCGTTTTTAATAAGCATGTAATGCGCTCACCAACAGGAATAATTATACGCTGCAAATCACTGAATACAAGGTCTCAGACTGTGTCATGCGACGCTCAAAAAAGAGAAAAGACATCTAATATTGCACGCCTTCCCACCATTTAAAAGCTATTTAAACTCCGCTAGGTTCAGAAAAGGCGTTGCTAATACTATTTTCTCTTGGTTGCACAACATAAACACTTTTGGTTTGTTTGAAAATGTGCAAATACGGTTTTGATATTGGAACGAATGTCATTCATGAATCCATTAAAGCGTCTAATTAAATTGAATGCATCAATTACGGAATTATGCATTATAATGGCAAAACGCTAATGGACAGAGAGTGACGGCAGGAGTGGAGGTCACGGAGGTCGAGCAAACGGAGAGACGAACGACCGGAGAAAGAAAATCTCAGCATGGGGAAATCAATATGCCAGGCAAAGAGATTGAATTTCTTTCAGACAATTAATCAGGGGAACAAACATTCAAATTTCTTTTGGGTTCGAAGGCTCTTTATGAACTTTGAGTCAAATCTAAAGGCATTTAATCAATCACATCGGACATTTTATAGATCACAAGAGCACTTTGTCACCGGTTCTCAGGGGACGAGAGACTATCAAACACAGCATGTTCTCTCTTGTATTGTATACGCCAGAGAAGGGTAATCAGCTGTTGAAGTGGATTTACTAATTGTAGAGTTAACGATGAGCATTGTGATGTTTGAAGCGAGCGTCATAACAAAAGTCAGTGGACTGGGAAGATTTAGAAACGAGTGGGTTATTCATAAATCCATAAGATCTTACTGTACCTTTAAAAAATATAACGTATCAATCGGCCAGTTATGCATCTTCACAGAAGTCGATCGTTTGCGCAGCTTTAAGCCTTTCTGATTTAAATATTCAAGCGCACAAACACACAAAAGTACAAAAGTCTCAAACACACATCCAAATTGCGTGCCCAGAAAGCCGCGTCTCACCACTGACGAACACTCTTTCATGTCTTCCTGAGGTTAAACTAACATATTCACGTCAAGTATCATCGTAAACATAGTCGGTTATGTCTCATTTTACAACTCTCCCACAGTTAAACTGTTGAGTTTTACCGTTTTGAATCCATTCAGCCGATCTCCGGTTCTGGCGGTACCACTTTTAGCATAGCTTAGCATACATCATTGAAGTGCACAAGACCATTAGCATTTCTCTCAAAAAAAAAAAAAAGACCAAAGAGTTTCGATATTTTTCCTATTTAAAACGTAACTCTTCTGTAGTTACATCGTGCACTAAAGGCCATTGCACACTCGAGTCCGAAATTCGTATTCCGAAATTTTCGCACGTTAAGAAAAAAATTTGACCTCACGTTATGTCAATCACGCTTGCACACCGCCTCCGAAACTTTCGTCCGTCATAAAAAAATTTGGATCAGGTTCGATTTTCTGCGTTTTCGCATCCACAGCCAGCATTTTGAGAGGTTTTTTGACAATTCAGGGCCGACTGGAGCTCGTTCCGCACATCTTTGCATGCGCAGTGCTTTCAGTTTCGGTTTTCATTTTGATCAAGTGTTCTCTTCTCGATTGGATTATGAAAGGAATAACCTCCCTTTTCAATCAGATTGAAATTTTGGATCGATTAAAAGGTGTGATTGAGCAGCCAATTCGATAACTAATGTATTATTTGGGTACAATAGGCTATATAACAGCTTAAAATATTCAGCTGTTCTGTCTGCCCAGCGCTTCCACCGGGCCGTGCGTGCGCGCGTGCGTGTGTGTGTCTCCATACCTTAAACATACTGCCAGTCTCTGTTCAGAATCGATTGGTTCACGGAAATTAATGATCTTGTTTTTAAAATGTGGCTCCAGCATCAAACTTTTCCACTGACATTCTGAAGTAAATTTTGAATCACAGCTCATTGATAAGGAGGTGCTTCCTCTCAGCGCAATTTCAGGATTGGATGGACGCAAACGCAATATTTTCTCTTTCTTCTCTTTTCAATAAGAGAGAGGGCAACAAAATCATCCTCACTGCCTGACGAATTCATTTTGTATTTTTGCGTTTTTTTCCGCAACGGTTTAAAAAATACGCATCGGACTCAGTGTGCAAGGTTTCTCTGCGTGACGAATTTTTAGGCTGACGAACACGAAAAAACGCATACGAAAATTTCGTACTCCGTGTGCAATGGCCTTAAGACCGACGGAAAATGTAAAGTTGCGATTTTCTAGGCTGATTCCTGATTCCTACGTATTCCTACGTGGCTGATTCCTGCGTAATAATCTATAAACTTTACTGTCGTACCATGTGTAAGAGCCAAATGTTACTTTGTATTTAGTTTATAATTCCTATGTTTAACACTGGGTGGCGCATGTCTATAAATTGGCCGCAGGTATAAAGGTAGAAAACATCATAGATATCTATATAAAGGCTAAGATATGTCATCCGCGCTGCTGGCCAATGGAGGTCGACGTCAGCACTTGGCGGCCATCTTGCCACAGGCAGCTCGATCACTGGTAACATTGTTTTAATGGTGCATGTACTTTTTAAATCAGCGTAACTTGCTAAATTTTCTACCGATTTTCAAACGGTCTGGTTTGTTATAAATGGCAGAGATGTAGTTATGACACTGCATAATTATGAATAATAAGTGTATAAATAAATAATCACCCAGAATTATAGCCACGTTAATAATGTTTGTAAGAAACCAAACCGTTTGTAAATCCGTCAAGATTTCAGTGTCTAGATTATTGCAGGAGTATAGTTCCTAGCCGGAAAAGCAGAAGAGTCAAGTTTTAAATAGGAAAAATATCTAAACTCTTTGGTCATAGTTTTTTTTTTTGAGAAATTCTAATGGTCTTGTCCACTTCAATGAGGTCTTGTCCACTTCAATGACATTTGGGTTTGTCCATATTTTACCAAAATTTGGTTTGAAACAATCCAGCATTTTTTAAAGTGCTAAAATAATATTTAAAATGTATAGTTATTTTTAGGCTAGTTTTGGTTTTTAGTGTCATTACCTTTCTATTTAGATTACATGGATCAAAAACTACTAAAACGATAAATATGCCTATTTTATTCATTTATTTATTATTATGTTTTTGTGGTGGGGCCAGTGAAAATTTTGGCAGGGCAAGTAAAAATTTAAACGAAAATATGAACGACCTAGAAAACAATCCTTAGTGTTAAGCCCGCCTCCCCCCACACACACTTATAAATATATAAAAATCATGTTTTAATACATGATTTCTTGGGAATAGGCAATATAAAATATATACAGATATTGTGCTTGCAGATATATTACTAATTCAGTATCCATCGTACATACATAGCGTATTCTAACATAACATAAAACATGACTGGGATATTAAAATATGCCTCAACATAGGAATGACCCACATTCAGTCTGGTGCAGCACAGCATCTGATATCAAATTCATCAAACGGTTTGATTATTCGTCATTTATTGCTGCCTTTTTACTTTATATGAAACAGTTTTATGGGACAAACTTTATAAATGTAATTTTATAGGTTTGTATCCTCCTGAACGAAGCAGTGAGTGAGTAAACTAAACTAGACAAACAGTAACATCCAGAGCTAATCCCATCCGCTGACCTCATTCACACACAGCTGCATTTAGTTTATTCAGTAGCGCTTTGAATATTGATGTACAACAAGCCAAAGCACTGATTAGCTCAAACACAAACGAGACAGTACATCTTCATTAACGCTAACACTGATCTGGAGTCAGCAAAAGAGCGTCTCGATGGCTGCTTGACTGCTACGCTCTGTGTGAATGAGGAATTCATTCATATTTGATTTCCTGATATTAGCTTGTACGCAGCGAGATGCTAAGCTTTAAATATGAATCAGAAGACGCTGAAGACGTGCCGTGGGAGAGAGATGTCACAGCAGATGTTTCCTCAAACATATCGCCGCAAACAAACTCCTGAGCATATGTACAACACCCACACACAGATGCACACACACATAACTTTTGCTTTTATGCATTTATGTTTGGAGGACACATTGCATTGAAGTTATGGGTTTTATCAGATCATGCCTTCCCTGTGAATCGAACCCATGACCTTGGTGTTAAAGACTTACAAACTTTTTTCGTCAGCCCTTTGACATAAAATATTTTTACACTGAGATTTTAAATTCATATTTCAATAATTTAACGACACATTTACATGGTTCTCAGATGTCGGTTAATGGTCCACTGACAGGCAGAAAAACAAATAATAAAATATTAAATATTTTTTACTCAATGAGTTTTTTATTTAAATTATTTATTTACAATATAGGGCTTGGTGAAAAAAAAATGGGACTATTTGGTCTAAAATGTGCCAACATGACCTAATCTCATAACAAAACGTCTTATACTGCTGCGGAAACATCCAGGACGATTATATTTATATTTTATAAAATGTACAAGATTTGTATAAAACATACTTTTATTTTACACATCAAGATACTAATAATTCAATCTGTTCATCATATAAAGCGATCATGCCTCTTTAGAAGCGTTCAGTTTTTCCGCTGCTAATTCCTCAATGTAAATAGCGAATCCGCCTCGGCCGCGAGCGCAACTGGATTTTAAAGGGAACGGGAGATGAGACTCTGATTGGTTTATTGCATGGTACTCCCAAAACACACCCATTACTCATTAAGAGAATAGAGACACCCCTTTTAGATCATGCACCGGACGCACCGACCATTTTCCCATCGTTAAACTAGCAACTACTAGCTTACTACTTCGTCATCTTTAACGGACGGATCTGTCGCTTGCATCCAATGACTGTAAACCTACCTGTCAATCATCTCGTCACAGTTAAAATCCTCCATTCAGTCTAATTTAATTTCTTACTGATATCGGAAAGAAATGTTGTCGCACGTTCACCTGCCAGTCGTCGGTCTTTCATGCGGAGACTCTCCTCATGTGTTTGCAATTTGAATGTAATGATGCTTTTAAAAGTTAATGTCTCACGTATCTTTACAAAAGTTCACAATGCTTCTAGAAATGCAATATAATAATGTAGCTAAGATTGAATAAATACATTTTCGTCAGGTTAGATACTGATAATTAATCACTTAAACCCCTTTATCTAAACCTCTCCATATAACCGTCGGACTCGCACATCCTCCATGTTTGTAGTTTAACAACTTCTAACTAGTGTTTGTAGTTCTAACCGAATCCTCGTCCAGCGCGCAATGGGTTGTGGGCAATATTAGCCGTTAGAGTGCGCATCGATCTGCATTTCGGATATAGCAGACCATCCGGGTCTCTTTGAAACACTAATTTCAACATACTACGATTTGGGACGCACTAATTCTATTTTCGAATGCTATTTAGGACGGATAGTATGCGAATTGGGGCGCAGCAATTGTGCTGTTGGTTTTGTTCTGTGTAAATGCGTTCATGCAATACATGTAAGTGCATATATAACTATACCTAATTAGTATGTGTTGTGCATGTGATTGGTAATTCCCTATATTTATATTACTTGGATTTTACCGTTTATTTCGGCTGCAATCTGCCGAACCTGATAGAGATTATGACTCTAATCTGATGAGTCATTACCAGACACGCGAGTGTTTTACTCCAATAAAGCACGAAGTGTTTGTTTACAGCATTGTATTATGATGTGTACTACTGTATTTTCGTTAATTTATGTGTTTAATGTGGAATTATTGTATTATTGTAAATAATTTCTCTTTATTCATTTCTGTAGACCATATACAAACACAGATGCATACCCCAGATGCATATATTCAAGATTGTAAATAAAGGTCTCATTATCAAGAATCTTTACTCCACTCCTGAATTTCCTAATCGGAATCTGATCCATATTTGGCCTCAATAAGCTGAAATTTCAATTGTAGTGGGACTTTGCTACGCTAAGTGCACTTTAGACCATTGTTAAAATAGGGCCCTTAAAGAAGTAGTTCACTAAGTAGTATCCCAAAGCTTTTGCGGATAATTTACTCACCCCATGTCATCCAAGATGTCCATGTCTTTCTTTCTTCAGTCGAAAAGAAATTAAGGTTTTTGATGAAAACATTCCAGGATTTTTCTCCATATAATGGACTTCAATGGGAACCAAACGGTTCAAGATCCAAAAGACGGTTTCAGTACAAACCGCATATTGTTCAAAGGGCTTTAAACGATTCCAGACGATGAAAAAGGGTTTTATCAAGTTTATTCTTTTTTCCGAGTCAATTCGTTTGTTTCGTTCGTTGAATGAACCAAATGACTCGGAAAAAGATTTGTTCATTTTGATAAACGAGTTCGAACAGGAGAGTCACAAACGCGCATCACAGAACAGAGCAAGGCGACCATTTGAGCTTATAAAACTTAAACTTTGTTATTTATTTATTAAATGAGCGATCGTTTCGCTTGATAAGACGATTGATAAGACGATTGATAAGACGATTCATCGTCTGGAATCATTTAAAGCCCTTTGGACAGTTTGCACTGAAACTGTCTTTTGGACCTTGAACCATTTGGTTCCCATTGAAGTCCATTATATGAAGAAAAATCCTGGAATGTTTTCATCAAAAACCTTCATTTCTTTTCGACTGAAGAAAGAAAGACATGGACATCTTGGATGACATGGGGGTGAGTAAATTATCAGCAAAAGTGAACTACTCCTTTAAGCTTTAAATGTACCACATTACCATTGCAACTTATTTACAAAATTTTGGAATGTTCCAAAAAGAATTCCAAAAAAGAACTCATCATTTCAGGACCACATGGTATTTACACGGCAGAAAACGCCACTTTAACGGTGTCCTCCAAAATAGCACGGTAATACCATAGTACAGTTTTGTTGGTGAGTAAAAAGAAGGCAGCACCTACCATGGTTGATTTTGTTGTGCACAGGTGTGTAGTGGTTCTTGGACGTCCGTACTGGGGTGTTCTCTTTGGACGAGGCGTCTATAGCAACGACGTTTTCATGCTCGTACGCCGGAACGGACCCCTGCTGTCTTAATATGTCCGCCAGCGCTCTGTGAAAAACACACAAGTCCAAGATCATTTCACTGCTCTCCAGAAACAAAACCTGTCCAAGTGCGGTTCGGCTTTGAAATAAAAGCTTGTTTAGCATTTCATCCAGTTTAAAGATTCACACACACCGGCCCCCGAGAGGTTTAGTCAATTGGCCCCGTTTATGCTACTGTTTCTGTTGTTTTCCCATTCGCGAAGGTTTATGCCTCTTGGTACTCGCACACACACACACACATGGACAACTTTAATTGCGCTTTGTGTTATAATGAACAGTTGAGGTTTAGTCTCACAGGTTTTCAAGACCTCAGGCCTGTGAGCTCTACAGGAACAAACACAAGCCATTAATCAAAGTTTCTCCACAATATATATAGCGTTGGAGCAACACACCCCACCAACACCGGCCTAATGGGATTCAGATTCTATTAATGTGTTTGCTCTTTGGCCCTAAGGACACGGTTTCTGACTCGAGACCCGACCGCCTCATGGATTTTCGACGCAGTTGAGATTCTGGTCGCTGAATTAATGGTGTTTCTTCACTAATGCAGTTTTTGGAGCTTGTGCAGTTATACAGGCCTTAACTTTTCACTGACGAACTTTGTAAGTTTGGGATTGTGTTGCCTAGTGGGTAAACATCAAAGTTGGTGATTAAAATGTTGCAGGTTTCTTATTAAATTTTGCATATATTTGGTAGCACTTTATTTTACAATCCTGCTATCATGTACATAGTAATATAGTAATTGTAATAAATGGGTAATAACTAGGTACTTAGGCTACCCTTAACCCAAGTAGTTACCTTACATTACTCCATACTTTAAGTAAGAACATGTGAGTGCACATACATGTACTGTAAAATAATAAAGTGCAACCCATATTCAATCTTGATGTTTGAAGATGCACCGGGTTTAACGTATATTCTGGTTTTAACTGGTTGCAATGTGCAAAGCGTGAAAAAGCACAGGTGTGAATGACAAAAACTACAGCAATTTTTATGGTAAAATACTGTAAAAATGCTATAATAAGTTTATTTTACTCTGATGCAGTGAAATAATTAGGTCTACTTGGACTATTACATGTCTAATTTTACAGTTTTTGGGAGTGAAAAAGAACAGGTCATTTATTCAGGCTTCACATTGATGGTTTTTCATTATCGGTTATGTACATAACGGTTTTATTCTCCATCTTATGTTATTAAATGAATGTTAATAAAAAAATGACTAAATACTAAATAACTAAATCAATAGTTAGAAAGTATATTAAAGGTATATTATAGTTATATATTAAAGTCATAGTAACATTATTGCAGTTAATTAAATAAATATACAGTAAAAATATTAAATAAATATGCATATGTAAAAAATAAAAGGTTTTAGAAATGCTGTTATCAGATAATGAAATATACATTTGAGTGCGAATTTAAGTTCATAATTAAATTAATGAGTATTAGGGCTGTCAAACGATTAATCGCATCCAAAATAAAAGTTTGTGTTTACATAATATATGTGGGTGCACTGTGTATTATTTTGTATATATATAAATACACACACACATCCATGTATATAAGAAAAAATAGTATTTATATATAAAATATTTATATTTATTTATAATATAAATTATATATAAATGTATATACAGTAAAATATTTCTTAAATATATACAAGCATATGTGTGTATTTGTATATACAAAATAATTATATTTTTATAATATTTTTAATTATGTATATACAACATAATATATGAGTGCACCCTCATATATTATGTAAACACAAACTTTTATTTTGGATGCGATTAATCGCGATTAATCGTTTGACAGCTTTAATAATAATATTTTAAAAAAAATAGTAATTTGTTAATTATTATTCCCTGTAATTCTTTTTTTACTGTAAATGTAAGTACAATACGTAAAACTTAAGGTTCCTACTGTTTTTTTTTTTTCTTACTGTAAAGGTTCTGTTTTTTAAGCGTAAATTTGACTGATTTTATTTTATTTTTTACAATGTACAGCAGAGGATAAATTACTTAAATCACATCCTCACAAACATATGGCTTTCAAAAGACTGGCAAAAAGTCATTCCCACTACTTATATGTTCATTAGAACCGCAGAGAAACTGTCCCCCAAAAAAATTAATAAATGCTAATTCAGAACCAGTAAAAAATAAAAAAGGTTGGATTCTGGTCGGACCATCAGTTCTTAACACGGCAATAGATCCAGCAGACCCAGAGGCCATCTTTCCTCACATGAGGAGCCTGAAATGGCGTCTTAACTGTGTCAATGTCAGCGTATTCGCTCCTGCCTCACGGTCCACATCTCTGAGCGCGCGAGAGACAGAGAGAGAGAGAGAGAGAGAGAAGTGTGACTTTGGAAGGATGTATAATTAGTCTTTCCCTTCCAGGAGAAGGCCTTTTTAACAGAAGTTGCTCTCACGTGGGGGCGACCTGGTTTCACTGGCCCAGTTGACTGTAAGGCTCTGAGCTCAACTCTTCCGTTCTACCTCTTTCAGCTCAAACAATTCAGGATCGGTGAAACTTTCAGGACATTAATGCACTTCAGTGGACTCTTTTACTGTAGTTTGTGCATGTCACTTCCGCTTTAGTGGAAACTCTAGGGTTCTCGACTCATTTTATGCCAAAAGGTTCTATATAAGGAGAAATTGCATAATACTTTCATGCTTAAAGGGTTATTTTACTTTTTTACGAGTGATAAAGTATGTTTACGAACTGCTTAATTCATAAAATGTAATGTTAATACAAATTTAAATTAATTAAAACTAAATCCATAGAATTTTCAAATGGAAAGGTTCTATATATGATGCGCCTGACAGAACCTTTCAAGGTTCTATAACACCTTTTCTTCTTAGAGCAAATGTTCAAGAGATTTACAAAATCCTTGTTTGCATCCATCTTTAATATCCGATGTTATTATCTGATAAGAAGACATGCACATAAACCATGATTGAAACACATCATTACCGAAATTATTAACAAATAAATCTAAACTGTCATTGGATAACTAGACAAACCAACGGACCAATCGCATTGTACAGGATCTCAAATGTTGGTTTGGTCGTTCTGAACCAAAGAATCATCAGAATGATTCGGTTTAATTCCCTCTCAGAAGTCTCTGCATTCCCAAACGCCAGATGTCCGAACGGAACGAGAGATAACCTTTGATTGAGGTGTAGCCAATTTAGGATGTACTGTACAATTCCTTGATTTTTATAACAGATATTTGGTGGCAACTTCCCAGGAAGTGACTATCCTGTTCTGTTGAACACATGGAAACGCTGCTTTATTCACAAATGTTTAATGCAATTTTGCGCATAAGTTAAATTCGCAACTTTGGATGGAGATCTAGCTATATACGTACACCCCTCATCCCAATATCAAAATATACACTCTTAGAAGAAATGGCTATTTAGAACCAGAAATGGTTCCATCCCCCGCTTCATATATGGAACTTCAAAATGGTTCTATATAGAACCATTTTTTTTTTGGTAAAAGGTTCTATTGGCCAAGTATGGAACCCCAAGGTTCTATATAGAACCCAGAGGAACCCTATTTTTAAGAGTGTATAGAACATTTTAGAGGTTCCAAATACGTAGCGCTGATTGAACCTTTCAGGTTCTAGATAGAACCTTTTCTTCTAAGAGTAAAAATGAAATATCACTGTAGACAGCAACACACTCACAATGGAAGTGGGCAAAGCAAAGAATGCAGAAGTACGGCTACAAGACTATTGTGTAGAACCGTTCAACAATCTTTGTTAAGTGTGTGTTTAGTGATATTCAGTCTTTCAACTTCATATCATTACCCATGAAAAGCTGGTAAACAGCAGTAAGTTTCACATCTCATGCACAATCTAAAAAAGCATGGTTTCGATGACATTACAGATCTAAAAATGGATTTTTATAGCTAATTATGAACAATGACTACATTTCTGCTTTTAAACCCTTTAAAGTGTATGGCTTTTTATATTTTACATTTTTCATATTTGCCTAAATAAATAAATTACCAAATAAAAATAAATACTAAATCAATCAATTAAAATGATCTTATGGTAAACCAACATTTCAAAAGTATTTACAATCTTTTCAGAGTGCATTTAGGGTCAAGTGGTCAACACACACACACACACAAGCAGGTGATGCATCGCCACACAAACATCCTTCCCTGTTTTGGCAGATCCTCATCAAAAGCCATTCAATTGTCTGGAGTTAATATATGCAAGACGCAGCTAGAGGTAATTTGGGCCTGAGTGCTACCCTGTTTGCTCTAAAGACACATCCAAATACCAGCGTGAGTTAATTACATCCTCACAAACACCCTGATGCCGCCTCTGGGGACACACAAGCACCATTTCTGAACAAATCAAGGCCAATTTCCCTCATTCCATCACCTGGATTGGGTTGAATGGTGAAACATATGGGGGCTTTAGAGACTAGAGCGCGAATTAGACACTTTAACTGCACACTCACTCAAACACACTCTCTTACTCACTCAAACACACTCTCTTACTAACACAAACTGTGGATGCATGTTTAAAATGCAAGTAAAAGCAGTGACTGAAACTGTGGTGCATTGGATTAGAGGTCCAAAGTGTACTTTGGCCACACTTTCCAATGAGCGAATTGACACAAATTCATTTAATTACACACTCTAAAAAAATGTTTGGTTGTTTAAACCAAAGTTGGGTCAAATATGGACAAACCCAACTATTGAGTTAAAATTTTAAATTTAAGACTTTGGTTGGTCCATATTTGACCCAACTTTGGCTTGAAACAACAGTTTTTTAGAGTGCACTAATACATTTTGAGAAAGCTTTTATTATTTATCTTAAGTTTTAAATGTAAATTCATGTTCCAGTTGACACATTTTTCAGGTTAAACAACAATAACTTATACTATCAAGAAAACAACAACAATAACCAATTTAGTTCTATTACAGCGTAATGTTGTTTATTCAAATGAAAGGATTTTCTCATCAAGTTAGTATTTGCATCTATTCAAGAAAAAATAAACAATAAGAACACGTCATATTTCATGTTAATTTTATTTGTTAACTGATGTTCGGCAGTTTTATTAGTTGCCTTATTTTCACAATATGCGTGTTCGTGATGGTCACAGACATGGAGATGAACAGGGCCCTATAATTTCTGCGATCACGGAATAAAAAGCACAGTCTTTTTACAACTAAAATAACAGTAAAGGGTAAAAAAATAATAATTCCCAAAAATGTAAATGGAAAAAACGGAATTTGCAAAAATTAAAACTGAAAAAACGGAATTTGGGAAAAAATAAAATGGAATTTGGGAATAAATAAAACGGATTTTATAGGGCCCTAGAGATGGACTGTACACTCTAAAAATGCTGGGTTATTTTTAACCCAACTTTGGGTCATATATGGACAAACCCAAATGTTGGGTTAAAAATGTAATTAAAATATTTACCCCAATGGCTGGGTTTGTCCGTATTTGACCCAAAGTTGGGTTAAAACAACCCAGCAATTTTTGTAATTCGTTTTCACAGAAACACCATTATTTCTGAATGCAGACCTATTTATTGATGCGTAATGTGCCAGAAAACGAGAGGCGGATTTATCGTGAACATTGTAATAGGTTATTTTCCCCATTCTCTAAAGAGGCCACTTAATATTCATTTTTTGACTACTTACAGAGTTTTTCATGCTTCAATGTTCAAAAAAATAAATTATTTTCTACATATTCTTCACTGTTGCGGCTCCTCTCTTCCAGGTCTGTCAGTAATGCCTTGTTCAGTTCCTGCCTCTATGAAGCCCCTCCTTCTGAAAGCACAATGTGCTCTGATTGGTCGGCTGTAGCAGTGTGCTCTGATTGGTCAACCGTCAAGTGCGTGTTTTGGAAATGTCATGCCCCTTACCATAACTTTACTAACTACTAACTAACTCTACTCACTATTAACTAGCTCAACCAGGCCTAGTCCCTTTTTTCTGCGTATGCCTTGGAGTTATTCAAATGAGGAATACTGTGAAGTGTTCGTTTCCTGAAGAAAACTCAAGACTACAATGAAGGCATTTCTAGTAAGCATTTACTAGATAAGAAATAATAAAGTGTTTTCAGAAAGAAAAAAAGTGCTTAAAAACAAGCTAAATGATCTGCCAATGGGGTAAGACAAATAATTGTAATTGAAATGGAAACTAGAAAAATAATCTCACTTCAAATGGAAAACAAGATATTTTTCTTACCGCATTGGCACATAATTTAGCTTAGGTCATTTTACTAATCTAGTAAATGTTCTTGATATAATACTTTTTTGATAAATGGACTGGAAACAAGCTCACTGTAACTTTAACCCTTGGCGTCACCGCTGAACAGTCTCACTTTAGAATAAATTAATAATTCATATGCTTAATATTTGTGTCTTATTTTTAAAATATTTGTCTTATTTTTATATTGATTATAATTTTCCTCATCCAATTTTTTGAAGAGACGATGCCTCCTCAGAGGAAACAAGCCCGGGCCAAATGGGTCAATCAAAAGACGGGTTTATTTCCACAGCTTTCTTTTTAAGGCACTGCAATTGAGAACAACGGTGACAAAGTGGTCTGTCTGGATAAAAACAGTCCTCCTCTTACGTCAGAGCGTGCTCGGATTGCATCGGAGCGTGTTCCCGAGGAGACTGATCAATAAAAGCACTCGGATCACCCGCGGAGGCTTTGGAAACGCGGCCTCTGAAGGTCACCGGTGAATCTGCATGTGCTGAACACAGCTGCCACCTCTTTTAACCTCTTTTAACCTCTTCCTCTTTTCAACTGCAGCTCACGGAGACCTCGGATGCCATGGGGAGCTGGGAAATTATCCAAAACTCAGCTTTTTTTGCCACTGAGACGCGTGGTTAATCGCGTGTTCCACTCAAACTGCTAATGTACGGCTGTCAGGTTATAGAGCGTAAAGCTTTAGGCCATCAACGTCACTGGTAAACCAGCTCTGATTGGCTGGAGTAAACACTCCCAGAGTGCTTTTTAGCGCATACAATAGGCATGTTTGAGTTCTCCCAGCGATGGGAGAGCCATGACAGTGACGTGAGAGTTTAAAATGCTCTAAGGTCAGAACTGAATCATTATTTGCTTACAAACTCACTTTGTGCTGAAAACCATCTAAAGTCTTTTCAACAACTGCTAAAGCAGATGGAGAGGACTCACTTTGGCATGAGCCGTCATGTTTCCACACACTGTAAAAAATGATTTTTACGGTAAAACGGTAACGGTAAAATACGAAAAATTGTTAATTGGTTAACAGATCCTTTTCCTATTTCCTTACTATATACGGTAAATAACTGTGATGGATCTAATGGTAACTTTCATGTAAAATTTACTGTAAAATACCGTTAAATTTACACTTTTTAAAGTGAAAATGAACACCTCATTGTATAATTTACAGTGAAAAAACGTAAATTGACATTCCCAAAATTTCCTTGCGTGACACTTCACATTTGATGTATATTTGTTGAAATAACTTGTTTCTTCATAGTTAGCTTAGTCTTTTTCTAATCAGTTAGGTACATTAGGGTTTTATGCGACATTTACTGTTGTTAAATTAACGTTTAATGCATTTTTTAAATTTCATGTGTTACCATGATAGTGTTTAATGAATGAGTTAATGACACTGTGCAGCTTCTATAAATTAGTATTAAGTTTCTTGTGGAAGAGCTGCATTATGAGCTTCCATATATCATGTGACTCATCGCTGCTGTGTTTGTTGGTTGTCAGTGTATTACAATGGTACAAAACCGATATTAATACTTCAATTGGTTGATAATTTAACATTATATCAGATAATAAAATACGGTTTATTTCTGTAAATTTTAAGTTAAGTTTGTAAAACCTTGTTACCGTAAAGTCTTGCTACCGTATTTTATACAGTAAATTTCTGGCAACCACAGCTCCCAGAATTTTACGGTTAAATGAAAACTTCTTTTTTTTTACAGTGCAGAGTTGTTGTTTTTTTTTGTTTTTTTTTGTTTTTTATGACCGTTTGGTCGTCGTTTACTCACCTTTCAAAAGCCTTACAAGATTAGTTCACTTCAAACTTAAAATTTCCTGATAATTTACTCTCCCCCACTTTATCCAAGATGTTCATGTCTTTTCTTCTTCAGTCTAAACGAAATTGAGGACCATTTCAGGATTTTTCACCATATAGTGGACTTCAATGGGTCCAAACGGGTTGAAGGTCTAAATGTGAGTTTCAGTGCAACTTCAACGGCTTCGAACGTAATACCAGTCGAGGAATAAGAGTCTGATCTAGACAAACAATCAGTTGTTTACCAAAAAATAAATACACTTTCGCTTTTTTTTAAATTTTCACGACTTCACGCATTACGTAATCTTGTTGAAAAGTCATGCGTCATGTAGGCGGAAGTACCGACTAAGTGTTTACAAAGCGACGTGCAAAGTCTAACGCCATTAAAAAAAGGTGAAACAATGTCGGACAATTTTGAAGTTGGAGGAGAAAATGAGATTTTTCGCACTACGTCAGGTTACCGCCTGACCTTTCCAACATGATTACGTAATGCGTGAAGTTATGGACGTGCAAGATGAGTGTTTGTGGTTAAAAAGTGCATAAATAATTTTTTTTTATATACAATGACTGATGGTTTGTCTAAATCAGGCTCTAATTCCTCGGCTGGGATCGCATCGAGCCATTGAAGCTGCACTGAAACTCACATTTGGACCTTCAACCCATTTGGACCCCATTGAAGTCCATTATATTGAGAATAATCCTATATTTTCCTCAAAAACCTTAATTTCTTTTCGACTGAAGAAATAAAGATGTGAAGGGAGAGTAAATTATCAGGAAATTTTAATTCAGAAGTGAACTAATCCTTTAAATTTTACAAACAAAAACATCTTACTGATGGACTGATTTATGCATATATACTGCATGTAAATTCATATATTCATGGCATTGAACGCTCATTCATTATACTTTTATCCAAGTCATGTTCTTTCCGTCTTATTTCCTGACTAGTGAATCTCTCAAGGACTTTCCTTTATTCTGCTGTTTTCTCCCAGAGGCTGTTCATTCCCTGGCCATTTCAGCAGGTGTCTAAAGCAGCACAGCGCCATCAATATTTAAACAAAGAGAGACAACACGCTGGGACACAGCAGGGGGTTCTGGGTAGCTGAGAGATGGAGAGTCATCACACGGGGATGAAGAGATCGGACAGGACTGCAGCTGCTCGCCCAATCACATTCCTCATTATGTCATCACCACGAGACAATCAGACGGCATTATGATCAGAGACACGTCTCAATGTGTCACTCACTGTAATACGACAGGTGAAAAACATGCAGGCACTTTGATTCAACACATGTGTCTGTGTTGAAGGCGGAGAATAAAACTCTTGGCTCGTGTAGAAAGCTAAATGCAAGTTGGTGAATCGTCTATGAAGAAATTTTCAGGTCATATTTCACTCAAGAAGTATATCGTGCGTAATTAAAGTTTGTTTCTAGGGTATTGTAAGATTTTGAGATTCCTGATTATTTTAAAGACATTTAAGCTCTATTTTCCCAAAAGAAATCGAAAAAATTAATGGTTTATAATGAAGGGCAATGATTAATCGCAATTAATCGCATCCAAAATAAAAGTTTGTGTTTACGTGATATACTGTACAGGTTAAACTTGAATAATTTGAATATGGTGCAAAAGTTCATTTAGTTCAGGAATTTAACTTAAAATATGAAACTAATATACTATACAGACTCATTACATGCAAAAATATATTTCAAGCCTTTATTTGTTATAATTGTGATGATTATGGCTTACAGCTTATGAAAACCCCAAATTCAAAATCAGAAAATTGTGAAAAGGTTCTCATAAGCTGAAAGCAATAATCATCACAATTATAACGAATAAAGGCTTGAAATATCTCACTTTGCATGTAATGAGTCTATATTAGTTTCACCTTTTAAGTCGAATTACTGAAATAAATGAATTTTTGCCCGATATTCTATTTTTTGAGTTTCACCTGTATGTGTGTGTGCGGTCACTGTGTATAATTATTTTGTATATATAAATACACACACATATGGAAGCTTGTTTTCGCCACTTAATGAAAAATTAAAAAGGTAATTGCGACTTTTTATCTCACAATTCTGACTTTTTTCTCACAATTGCGAGTTTACATCTAGTAAACATCAGTTTACATAACACACATACAGTGTGTTATAAAGTCAAAATCATGATATATAAAGTCAGAATTGCATGATATAAAGTCAGAATTGCGAGATAAAAAGTCGCAATTGCGTGACGTGTTATAAAGTCAGAATTGCGAGATATAAAGTCGTAATTGCGTGATATAAAGTCAGAATTGTGAGATATAAAGTTATACTTGCGTGTTATAAAGTCAGAATTGCAGATATAAAGTCAGAATTGCGTGATATAAAGTCAGAATTGTGAGATATAAAGTTATACTTGCGTGTTATAAAGTCAGAATTGCGAGATATAAAGTCAGAATTGCGAGATAAAAAGTCGCAATTGCGTGACGTGTTATAAAGTCAGAATTGCGAGATATAAAGTCGTAATTGCGTGATATAAAGTCAGAATTGCGTGATATAAAGTCAGAATTGTGAGATATAAAGTCAGAATTGCGAGATAAAAAGTCGCAATTGCGTGACGTGTTATAAAGTCAGAATTGCGAGATATAAAGTCGTAATTGCGTGATATAAAGTCAGAATTGCGTGATATAAAGTCAGAATTGCGTGATATAAAGTCAGAATTGTGAGATATAAAGTTGTACTTGCGTGTTATAAAGTCAGAATTGCGAGATATAAAGTCAGAATTGCGAGATATAAAGTCAGAATTGCGAGATAAAAAGTCGCAATTGTGTGACGTGTTATAAAGTCAGAATTGCGAGATATAAAGTCGTAATTGCGTGATATAAAGTCAGAATTGCGTGATATAAAGTCAGAATTGTGAGATATAAAGTTGTACTTGCGTGTTATAAAGTCAGAATTGCGAGATATAAAGTCAGAATTACGAGATATAAAGTCGCAATTGCGTGTTATAAAGTCAGAAATTGTGTGATATAAAGTCAGAATTGCGTGATATAAAGTCAGGATTGCGATATATAAAGTCGCAATTGTGTGTTATAAAGTCAGAATTGTGTGATATAAAGTCAGAATTGCGAGATATAAAGTCATAATTGCGTGTTATAAAGTCAGAATTGTGAGATATAAAGTCAGAAATACGAGATATAGTCAGAATTTCGAGATATAAACTCGCAATTATGTGTTATAAAGTCAGAATTGTGAAATAAAAAGATATAAATTCTGTCTTTTTCTCACAATTGCGACTTTATTTCTCATAATTGCGACTATTTCTCACAATCCTGACTTCATATCTCGCAATTGTGAGATAAAAAGTCGCAACTATATTTTTTATTCAATGGCGGAAACAAGCTTCCATACACACGTATATATATATATATGAAATATTTGCATGTGTAAATAAATAAAAATGATTAAATGTATACATGCATGTGTGTGTATTTATATATACAAAATAATTACACACACATATACTATGTAAACACAAACTTTTATTTTGTATGAGATCAATCCCAATTGTTCCCAACCGTTGATCAGTACTAATACTTCATTAAAATTACCACTAAATTTACTCTAGTTTAGTTTCTAGCAAATTCTATGATGCAAACGATGTATACATTAGATTACATTTAAAATAATATCTCACGTTGATGTTCGCATTAAAATAACGAGAGATGAGAATCGCATTTGTGATATTCACCCAAGTAAAGCTTGGGGAAATATAATTATGTAACACAATAGTAGTTGGACTCTTTCTCAACACAAAAGAGTCAAAGTTGGCTCAAATTAAAACCCATTATCCATTTGAGCTAATCCATCTTTTACCCAGAATGAGGTCATTAGAATACTTATGCCATCACTACTGTATATCATCACCAGTCTCATAACAGTATAAATTATGAGGTCAAACCACAACCTGTCCTTTATAGCTACATGAACTCCATATTTTTGTGATCAATTCATTAATGAACCAGCCAGAGACGAGAGACAGATCTTGTACATCCCTCATTGACCGAGTCCTACAGAGACGTTCTGCTCAGAGAACCCGCATTTCATCCGCTTGTTCTTCAAACACACTAAAAAATACACACTACATCAAAAGCTTTCCAGCCCTGAGCTGTTTTACTACACATCTAAGCTGCTGGGTAAACACACACTCATCATATATTTAACTGTATTTTTGCTGCAAATCACCAGCCTCCACACACACACACACAGTGTAAACGAAGCAGAGCAGTTTCAAATGGTGCTGGTTAAAACAAATGTCCTGGAACATTCTGTAATACTTGAACGGAAACGTGTTGTCTCTATGTGGCACAGGGACGGTTTGTCGAGTAATGACGGAGAACGAGACTGATCTGAGATGGGATGAAGACATTTTTCTCAAGGATACAATGATTGGATGGGGGACTTTAAAGAAAAACTAGAGCAAGCAGAAGGAAAGTAAGCAAATTTAAGTTGTGAATCTCATTAAGACAATTTCAGGTCACATTTCATCCCAGAGTTCTATTAAGTTATATTTTGAGTAAAAAAATAAAAATAAAATGTTTCTAGGAGTCCAATTTCAGCTCAGGCCTATAAGCTTGTGCCATGTGGTGATGATGTGATTGCATGTAAAAAGGACCGTTCAGCATGCGCCCTCTAGAGTTTGAGGACAGGAAGGAACTACACAATTACCTAAAGGATAATTAGGAACTCCATACTGTATATGTTGACCCGCTTTCACCTTCAGAACTGCCTTAATTCTACGTGGCATTGATTCAACAAGGCGCTGAAAGCATTCTTTAGAAATGTTGGCCCATATTAATAGGATAGCATCTTGCAGTTGATGGAGATTTGTGGATGCACATCCAGGGCACGAAGCTCCCGTTCCACCACATCACAAAGATGCTCTATTGGGTTGAGATCTGGTGACTGTGGGGCCATTTTAGTACAGTGAACTCATTGTCATGTTCAAGAAACCAATTTGAAATGATTCGAGCTTTGTGACATGGTGCATTATCCTGCTGGAAGTAGTCCATCAGAGGATGGGGACATGGTGGCCATAAAGGGATGGACATGGTCAGAAACAATGCTCAGGTAGGCCGTGGCATTTAAACAATGCCCAATTGGCACTAAGGGGCCTAAAGTGTGCCAAGAAAAAACATCCCCACACCATTACACCACCACCAACAGCCTGCACAGTGGTAACAAGGCATGATGGATCCATGTTCTCGTTCTGTTTACGCCAAATTCTGACTCTACCATCTGAATGTCTCAACAGAAATCGAGACTCATCAGACCAGGCAACATTTTTCCAGTCTTCAACTGTCCAATTTTGGTGAGCTCTTGCAAATTGTAGCCTCTTTTTCCAATTTGTAGTGGAGATGAGTGGTACCCGGTGGGGTCTTCTGCTGTTGTAGCCCATCCGCCTCAAGGTTGTGTGTGTTGTGTCTTCACAAATGCTTTGCTGCATACCTCGGTTGTAACGAGTGGTTATTTCAGTCAAAGTTGCTCTTCTATCAGCTATTCAGTCGGCCCATTCTCCTCTGACCTCTCGCATCAACAAGGCATTTTCGCACACAGGACTGCCTCATACTGGATGTTTTTCCCTTTTCACACCATTCTTTGTAAACCCTAGAAATGGTTGTGTGTGAAAATCCCAGTAACTGAGCAGATTGTGAAATACTCAGACACCAACAACCATGCCACGCTCAAAATTGCTTAAATCACCTTTCTTTCCCATTCTGACATTCAGTTTGGAGTTCAGGAGATTGTCTTGACCAGGACCACACCCCTAAATGCATTGAAGCAACTGCCATGTGATTGGTTGATTAGATGATTGCATTAATGAGAAATTGAACAGGTGTTCCTAATAATCCTTTAGGTGAGTGTATATGTTTATTACATTCATGTTTTTTAGAAACATGATTCATTTTAAATAATATCTAAATATTTGTATATATTTCAAAAGTATCATAGAGATTTGGAAAGACATGAGTAAATAACAACAGACTGCTGATTTTAAGTATGCTGCTCACAAGTGTCAAGCAGCTGTAGAGAATGCCAGTCTGTCTTCACAAATCCAATAAGCCTCATTGTGAGCACCAGTCAAACTCTTATCAGACTGTCTGAGCTTGACTCATATTTGGTACATGCATCAGTTCGATAAGAATAGAGCAATGTACCATCTTCAATACTCTCCACAGCTCTGCACCGGAGAAACTTCAGGCAGAGTGACTGTCTAAAACAGCTATGTCTGTGTTGCTTCATTATTAATATGAGAATTCATTGTTCTCGGTTAACATCGTCTGACATCAATCTAATAAATAAACAATTCAGATAAAACATAGAACAGAATTTGACCTTGCTCTTTGAAAATTCTCCTCCTTTTTGAGAATGACGAACCACGGGACTATAAATCTGTCTTATTGACAAACTGCACCACGAAGACCTAGTTCTGCTAGTACAACGACGGTTTCCAGTTGACCTCCATCTCAGCAGAAGACTAATGAAATCCAGAATCAATCCCTCCTAGACACAGATGAGTCCTAGATTTAATACAGTATGCAATTAACTATTAATATTCCATCTTACCCCAGAACCCAGCGCTTAATTTGAGACCGCAAAGCTTTCAGTCACGGTCTAGTTTATGTACTGTATGCTCCAACTGAGATGCGTTTCATTCAGTCTCATGCACTATAAATGACATATCACTATTTTTTCGATATGTAGACAGTGCTCTTTAAACTGTGTTGGTGTATAACACTCCTTAAGGACTTTCTCTAAAACATATTGCGTGAATACGATTCTATGAATATGCAAATGAGCCCCACCTCCACTCAGAAATTCACTCGTTGACGATCACACGTTGACCTGGGGGGCGTTTCAGCGAAAGCATCGTTAGCCAAATATGGTCGCAAGTTCCGTCGTTATCAGCATAGTTCAACGATTCGGTGTTTCCCGAAACCATCGCTCCAACGAACATTGGCAAACAGCATCGCAAATTTTTGTGTGGTTTGAGCGACAGCTCTCGACCTGTGGTTAGAGGCATCGTTTCTATATTGCATGACATTTGGAGGTAATAAATCCTTATCTTGAGCAAAATAAGCAAGCTGACATTCAGTACAACCGGTGCCTTTCATTTAGAATACATACAAATGGCATTTACGCCTTTTAGTTTGTCAAAAGATTTGAAGTAACGTGTTTGAAAAGTGCGCATGTGCGAACTCGCTCTACTATGTAAGAACGAGCCAAATATTGAGTCTGGTAATAAAGCAAAACAGCTGAGAACAATTAGAAATAGTCCTCAGATGACATGTCTGTAATTTAAATAAAACAAAGCTGGCGTTGATTGGATCCCAAACAGTTTCATTAAAAGTAGTTATTACTCCACCACGTGCGAAACCAACGTGATTGAACGATACTTTGCGACAGTGGGTTTCGGGAAACAGTCGTGACTAGCTAGTTGATTTTTCCAATGATGCATCGTTCTATGATAGTTAATCAGCGAACTACGTCGTTGTACGGGAAACGCACCCTGATTGGTTACAAGGTAGTTTGTGACATCAGAAACACTTAAGAATTACCGTGTAGTGTGTGATGCACTACGATTATCAAATCTGGTAGAATGTGCAGGTCTGAAATTTGATTCCTTCCTACTGTATGTGTGTGATGCAACCAGATTTCACAATCGAGCCCTGGGTGTGAAGAACATATCAAAAATAAGCTTTTTTCACTATAAAGAAGGAATTGAAAGGTTTTATTGATGTTAAAGATTCATGAAACCAGGCGACACCACCCTTAACCTTCAATACTTCTTTCTAGTGATGCTTTAACCCAAAGTCAATTTCCAAAGAGTTTTCTCAGACTTACCTGTGGACGTTCATCTCTTGAGGCGGTCTGGTGGCTTTATCATAGGCCACTTTGGCAGAAATCCCCAGGATAATGATGAGTGTGATGACCCCGCAGGTGATGTAGACGGTGGTGTTGGTCTGGTCCAGCGCGGGGTCATACGTGTCCCCTGTGGGTGCCGGTGAGGGCGGCTGTGTTTTGATCCAGTCGGGCGTGTTGTAGTTGGTACAGACTCTCTGATCCACTCGCTTGGCTTTCACGGGGCAGCAGAAGCGAAGGAAGCAGCTCCCGCAACAGTACCTGTGGTCGGTGTTGTTGCAGGCGAACTCTTTGTCGAACTGTCCGCTTACGTCGTAGTACCCTAGACAGATGTCGTGATCACCGATGATGGGCGCCTGGACTTGCGTGGTCCGTCTGGGAGCCACCGTTGGAGCAGCAGTGCTGTTGACCTCCTTCAGTTTTGGGGGTCTCTTTGCAGGGGGTTTGCTCCTCTTGGTCGTGGAATGCGCTCAGGACGCACAACGGGTCTAGATAGACCAACAGGAGCAGGAGATGTCGTATCCCCATGGCTTCAGGTGATTTGATTCGTTTTATGATTTCTTCAAACCGACCCTGAACTGCTTGTCACGCACTTTTGAGGGTCCTCCATTCTCCATCTCCGCGTAGCATCATTTCAACAGTCCTCCTCCCTCAAGACTCTCATTTTTTGAGGCACAAGCGCTTACAGAGTCAAGACAACAACTGCGCAATGCCCATTTCACTTTGAGTGAATTGAGAGAATAGGTTCTCAAACTTACTCAAACATTATCTTCATCTGAAAAAGAAATGTGAGACGGAAAACAATTAACAAACACTATTTGGCACAGTTTCTCTTCTCAGTTAACGTAAGTGGTTTTCAATACTGGCTTCAATTCCGACATACTTAGTTCAATTAAAATGTCAATCAAACTAAGACATACTCCAACATAGTTCAGTTGGAGATCAGACCAAATGAGCTGATGATCTGAATCAGGTGTGATAAATACGTGGGACATACAAAATGTGCAAAGCAGAGGGTCTTCAGGACCAAGACTGAAAACCACTGCAGTCTACAAACATGATTTCAGCACCATGGACAGCACATATATCAGTTCTTGACAGAAAAAAAATCATGTTTTAACACATGAAGACTGTCAACGCTTGCAATGCTATGAATAGTGAATCTATTGGTGTGAATGTGTCATCATATGCTGCATAAAAGATATAATTATTGTAAAAAACATCAAAACAAAGCTTCAGAGATTACACACATAAATATATACGAATAAATACTTTAAAGGTCAATTAATTAAACACATGATGATATTAACATACAATAAAATGAATGATTTACTGTGTAAAAGGAAACAAACTTAATTCATTTCCCGTTCCCATTTACGTAAAGTAAACCTGCACGTGCTACATGTGGTAACATCCAAATTAACAGGTTTTAAAATCATTATTTAACATGACCGAATCAACCTGAGTAGTCTCCAACAAAAGTCATTTTTTAAAGCCAGATCGGTTAAACATTTTCACTTTTACAGTAAAATAAAACGGATAAATATTCACATTTTATAACACAATCTCCTCATGTTACCTCAGACGTTCCACACACAGTCAATGAAGAAGCTAAAAAGTGGATTTAACTCAGCAAAAATGAGCAGAACTTACGCGTTTGGTGCGCTCTACTCCGGGATGTCCGTTACTGCGTCTCCGAACCGAACAGAGCTGAGGAAGAGAGAGAGAGAGAGAGAGGGAGAGAGGGGAGAGAGGGAGAGAGAGAGAGAGAGAGAGAGAGAGAGAGAGAGAGAGAGAGAGAGAGAGAGAGGGAGAGAGAGAGAGAAGAGAGAGAGAGAGAGAAGAGAGAGAGAGAAGAGAGAGAGAGAGAGAGAGAGAGAGAGAGAGAGAGAGAGAAAGAGAGAGAGAGAGAGAGAGAGAGAGAGAGAGAGAGAGAGAGAGAGAGAGAGAGAGAGAGAGAGAGAAAGAGAGAGAGAGAGAGAGAGAGAGAGAGAGAGAGAGAGAGAGAGAGAGAGAGAGAGAGAGAGAGAGAGAGACTCCTCCGCTCTGCCTCTGACCCGCCCTCTCTCTCTCTGCTCTCTCTCTCTCGGTGTACTTGTAAGCGTCAACAGCGAGTCAGGTAATTACAAACCCGTCTCGGGTAAACGCACGCCTGCTCATTCCTTCAGGCGTTCTTTAACAACCTACACTTCTCAACAACTGCATTAGTGTCATGGACAGCCTTACACACACAAGACATGTTGGTGGGACCAACATTCCAGTGAGAAAAACATACGTTACTTCGAACTGTACTTCACTTACATTACTTTGTTTTCTATAGGACATTGCAGGCAGTGGAAGGGCATAGCGGGAGTTTCTCTGCGTCTATATTATTCTCTTACGAACAAGAATGTGTTGGGTGTAATTTTTTTTTCTTTCTTCAGGAAATAAGAGATCTATAAACTAAGATGGCCGTTATGACCGTTAACTTTTGAATTTTGCGAGCGCGCGGATATCAGAGGCATGGACTAAAATAACCAAACAAACACTCGGATTTTGTACATTCATCTAACATTATCAGCTGTGAAATTTAAGAATTAACATTGTTCTAATAATTCAATATGTTTTGCCACTATCAATACTAGATGCCGTAAAATATGTAAACCGAGTAGGAGATATCAAAATACTCCGGTTAGGTAACATGTGGCGTCATAAGGTCTGCAGCTTTTTTTGGTCAAGTACCAGACACTGACTGACATGTAAAGTGGTCAATCATAAAATGTGAAACGTGTACATTGCCAGAATTGGCAACACTTTCATTATATAGAAATTATTATTATTTTTTCTTTTTATCATGTGATGAAGTTGGGGCTCTCTACCAGTTAACAACCCATAAAATCAAAATGATAGATTGTTAAAAGTGTTGTGAAACCCCTAACCCTCAGCCTTTTCCAATTCCTAAAATCTGAAAAGTTTAACATAATGTCGTTCCTGTGTGAAGGAACAGTAGCCTATGTAATTTGGCACATCATGAAATCTGATTCTCAACTTGTTCAATATGCTGTACATAGAACTTCAGCTTAGATTGGATATTATGCGATAACAGACTAATTAAAGACTTAAGAAGTCAGAAAGTTAAAGGAAAGATTACGAAACCCTAACTCATCGTTATTGGGATGACTCTTGAACATATATGTTTTGGACAGCAATATTTTCAGAAGGTAAGAACGTTATGAGAAGAACCTTAAGATGAATTTCAGATTTTGTGTTTTTGATGTCTAAAGGAGTGAAACAGACAAGAAGAGATAAAAAGAAGGAACAGATTAATAACCTTTCTGTTAGGAATAATAATAGTTCACATGCTGTTAGTAGCAGATTGTAAAGGAAGAATCTCTTTCTGTCTTTCCATCTCCATAAAACAAGAGTCCTTCCATGAGCTTCTATAATTATTAACTATTATATATCACTAAAACTTAAAAATACTAAAACATGTTATGGTATGTTTTAGTATGTGAATACTAAAACACGATTTTCTTAAAATTTACATTTTTAGAAATCCACATATAGCCAGTAATAGAAAGCCTTTCAAATAATAGGGCTTTCATGTCTCTCAAAAGTAAAGTGAGGAAGTAATTTGCAGACAGTGTTAAAACAGGAAGAGTTTGAGGAACCTGTCTGGATTTATGAGCTCTTTGGTTCGGAGGTTTGCAGACGAGTGCTGTATTCTGTCAATCAGCATGTAAGAGTATGACAGATGCCCAGTGGGAGGACAGATTGTCCATTAGATTTTAACTGCTCCCACCTCAGAACTGCGACCTCAGCAAAGAAAGAAAAGAAAAAACTTTCCCTGACAGGTAACGTCAGCGCTGACATTGGCTTAGAAATTATGAGGCAGAGATTTTCAGCTCTCAGAAAAGACGTAATTAATCACAGAGGAATATTCAGCTGTGAAGACGGGGCGTCCACACAAGCTGTTCCGAACACCGGGACCTCCTATAGATCTGCATACACCACTGGACTGTAAACATTTCAGCATGGATTATTATCGCTTGATTGATAAACTGAGAACTGCTGATTTCTAACTTCACTTCTCTAGGCGACATAACTTCTAATTAAAGCAATGAGTGCTCTATTACATTATAATTTAGTGCACATCATTTCATTCCACTCATAATTGACCAGTGTTAGTTACATTTTGCAAACTAAAATTGAGAAGATCAGATCCCTCAAATTAAAGTCCCCCTCTTGGGGAACTCAGCAGCGGTGTTGACTTGCCCACACAGTCACCACTAGTCAGGTGACTAAAATTACATATAAAAACCGAGAGGCCACAAAGCATTTGACCAGTGGATTTACAGAAATCATTTCACTTTCAAGAAGCGTTTTCTCAACATTGTATATCAATTCAAATCTGACTAACATTTTCACTTAGTGAGCCATTTAACCATGTATTACTGTCTTTAGAAGGCTTTTGTCTTCAAACTCAGTTTCTATTATTTTAATGTGACATATTATTATTTTAATTATTAGCTTTTTGTTAAATTTACAAACCCTCTGCAGTTTCTTTACAAACTACATAATAGAATAATCTAAAAGTAATCCAAAAGTAGTCTGATTATATTACCTAAAATATGTAATGGGATAAACAGGTTCAAAGTAATTAAAAGTAATCCAAAAGTAGTCAGATTATATTACCTAAAATGTGTAATGTGATAAACAGGTTAAAAGTAATTTAAAAGTAATCTAAAAGTAGTCTGATTATATTACCTAAAATGTGTAATGTGATAAACTGGTTAAATCTAAAAGTAATCCAAAAGTAGTCAGATTTTTACCTAAAATGTAATGTGAAACAGGTTAAAAGTATCTAAAAGTAATCCAAAAGTAGTCTGATTATATTACCTAAAATATGACTGGGATAAAAAGGTTAAAAGTAATCTAAAAGTAATTCAAAAGAAGTCAGATTATATTACCTAAAATGTGTAATGTGATAGACAGGTTAAAAGTAATTTAAAAGTAATCCAAAAGTAGTCTGATTATATTACCTAAAATATGTAATGGGATAAACAGGTTCAAAGTAATCTAAAAGTAATCCAAAAGTAGTCAGATTATATTACCTAAAATGTGTAATGTGATAAACAGGTTAAAAGTAATTTAAAAGTAATCTAAAAGTAGTCCAATTATATTACCTAAAACGTGTAATGTGATAAAACTGGTTAAATCTAAAAGTAATCCAAAAGTAGTCAGAGTATTACCTAATATGTAATGTGAGACAGGTTAAAAGTATCTAAAAGTAATCCAAAAGTAGTCTGATTATATTACCTAAAATATGTAATGTGATAAACAGGTTAAAAGTAATCTAAAAGTAATCCAAAAGTAGTCAGATTATATTACCTAAAATGTGTAATGTGATAGACAGGTTAAAAGTAATCTAAAAGTAATCCAAAAGTAGTCAGATTATATTACCTAAAATGTGTAATGTGATAAACAGGTTAAAAGTAATCTAAAAGTAATCCAAAAGTAGTCAGATTATATTACCTAAAATATGTAATGTGATAAACAGGTTAAAAAGTAATCTAAAAGTAATCCAAAAGTAGTCAGATTATATTACCTAAAATATGTAATGTGATAAACAGGTTAAAAGTAATCTAAAAGTAATCCAAAAGTAGTCAGATTATATTACCTAAAATGTGTAATGTGATAAACAGGTTAAAAGTAATCTAAAAGTAATCCAAAAGTAGTCAGATTATATTACCTAAAATGTGTAATGTGATAAACAGGTTAAAAGTAATCTAAAAGTAGTCAGATTATATTACCTATAATTGTGTCATGGATTATAATGCCAAACTATAGTTACTAATAATGTTTGTCATGTAATTGGGAATTTATGTATATCTGATGAGTTAACTTCTCTCAAATCTCATGTATGTTTCCTTTCCTGAATCATTGTGCATTTGAGGAAGACCGTGATGTCCTCAGAGGAACCGGTGCATTAGTCAGTGAAGTTTTAAAATCACTGTGTGAATAAAAAGCATCAGTTACATGACAAGCAACTAATTAAGCATCAACTCAACCTTAAGACTCTATTAGGAAATCTTCTGAAAGCTGTAAAATGTTCTGCTTACAGTTTTATCAGAGGACGCACACACTTACATACATGTAGAGAGATCAAATGTGGACATCAGTTGTTTGGTATCTTGTAACAGCAACGAGCCGAATCCACCGCAGAGCCCTTGTGAGATAAGACACAAAGAAAATTAGCGTGGTCTTATCATGCGTTTCCCACTCATCAGTGCTCTGAAACAGCGTGTGGTCTAAAGAAAGATCACAATGCTGGATTCAAAGAAGTTTAATGCAGTTACACAGATCTCTGACCCATCATCCCCAGGGATAATGAGAAAATGGGGAATGGAAAATGACACTAGAACGACATCAAAAATGCCAATTTCTTCTTACATATTGGAACGCCAGTGCACTGCTTACTATGCAATATACTGTATTACCTAGTTCAAAACATATGGGAAGTATGCAGTATGCAACAATAAACATTGCCAGACCACTTTTTCAGCAGGTTTGGTGTCAGAAGTATTTTCCCTCAGGTATTAAAAAAAAACATGTTTATTTAAGAGTTATAAGTCATGAAGCGAACCAATCTATGGAAGCTTGTTTCCACCACTGAATACAATATATAAAAAAGATAAAGGTTCAAAGTCATCTGAAAGTAATCCAAAAGCAGTCAGATCATAATTATTACCTAAAATGTGTAATGTGATAAACAGGTTACAAGTAATCTAAAAGTAATCCAAAAGTAATCAGAATATGTAACCTAAAATGTGTAATGTGATAAACAGGTTACAAGTTAAATATTGTAGATATAGATATATGTTAATATCTAAAAGTAATCCAAAAGTAGTCAGATCATAAAATATGTAATGGGATAAACAGGTTAAAAGTAATCTAAAAGTAATCTAAAAGTAGTCAGATTATATAACTTAAAATGTGTAATGTGATAAACAGGTTAAAAGTAATCTAAAAGTAATCCAAAAGTAGTCAGATACATAAAATGTGTAATGGGATAAACAGGTTAAAAGTAATCTAAAAGTAATCCAAAAGTAGTCAGATCATATAAAATGTGTAATGTGATAAACAGGTTACAAGTAATCTAAAAGTAATCCAAAAGTAGTCAGATTATAAAATATGTAACGGGATAAACAGGTTAAAAGTAATCTAAAAGTAATCCAAAAGTAGTCCGATTATATTAACAGATTATATTAAGTCATGAAGTGAACCAATCTATGGAAGCTTGTTTCCACCAATACAATACAAAAAAAGGATAAAGGTTAAAAGTCATCTAAAAGTAATGGTAACGCTTCCTTTTACAGTACAGTACTTACAGTGTACTTACCTAGAAAGTACTGGCTAATATTGTACTCTAAGTACGAACAGGGGTAGGTTCAGGGCGATATTAACTCACAGTTGCGAGTTATAGTCAGAATTGTGTAATATAAACTTGCAATTACATGTTGTAAAGTCAGTATTGCATGATATAAGATAACAATTCTACTTTTTCTTGCAACTGCGAGTTTGCGCTACTTTGACTCATATAACTCGCAATTGCGACTTCATATGCGACTTCGTTGTGAGACAAGAATGTCTCAATTACCTTTTTTATTCCTTGGCGGCAACAACATTTAACAGAGGGTGTGTCTGATGCGTGGTGCTGTCACGACCGTCATAGTAACAACAGCCAATCACATCACCTTTCAGGTGTTGCATGAACGCAATTGGCTAACGTCTGTGCTAGGGTATTTGCACAGCGATCGTGATTGGCTGATGCCTGCTTTGGCACTTGAAAGGTTGGAAAGTCTGCAAATTTTGTAACGAGCAAAGGCAGTGGCAGACGGCGCAACGGACCCAGAATTCAGTTCGGCAATGCAGCCGTTCAATGTAAATGAGGAAGCGTTAATGCCAACGGCCTCATGTGAATGCACCGTGAGTGATATGCCAACAGTAGCTCTTAAGATTTTTTACAGATGTGGGATTTAGAGGTCGATGTTGGTCTGTGTGATTGTGTCACATGAATTGGTGCACCCACCCAATCTAGACAGGTTGCATGCTGAAGTGTAATAGTTGGGGTTAGAAGTTTTTGTTCGAAGGATAAGGCAATAGCAATGCTAGCAAACCCATCTAATAACCAGAGCGCGTGAAAGCATCTTCAGAAACCCTGCAGAGGACAGTCTTCACAACATGAATCGATTACCATTTCTGTCTAAATGTCACTGATCTGGACACTAGAGGAGGGACCGAGAGTGCAAAACAGAGATCAAGGGAGCAAAGCAGTTCTGATCCCAAAAGGACAGAGATTTGCAGTGTGCAAATGTTGAGCCGACACCGTTCTTGGATCATCAGTGCGTCAAAGAATCGCACCAAAACATGTCCTGGTCACATCTCACTGCAAAACCAGAAGAAAGAAGATAACACGAAATCTGATTTTGCATGCATAATGTATATAAGTCTATATATATATATTTTTTTTTCAGCATTAGGACCGTATTTAAAGTAGATATTTATTGTATATTGATGAATAAATGTTTCTGCGAATACTACAATCCATAAAGTATTGTGAACGCAAATAAAAACGGCATAAATGTTACACTACTGAATTAAGAATGTTGATTATATACACTACCGGTCAGAAAGTTTAGGGTCAGTAAGATTTTTTTGTTTTTAAAAGAAGTCTCTTCTGCTCACCAAGGCTGCAATTTTTTGATAAAAAATACACAAAAAACACAGTAATATTATGAAATATTATGACAATTTAAAATGACTTTTTTATGTTAATATATATTAAAATGTAATTTATTCCTGTGATAAAAGCTGAATTTTCAGCATCATTACTCCAGTCTTCAGTGTCACATGATCCTTCACAAATCACTCTAATATGATGATTTTATGCTCCAAAAACATGTATGATTATTTATCCATGTTGAAAACAGTTTTTTACATTTTTATTTCAGGATTCTTTGATGAATAGAAAGTTCAAAGAACAGCTTTTATTTAATTAGAATCTTTTCTAACATTATAAATGTCTTTACTGTAACTTTTGATCAATGTAACTCATCCTTGAAGAATAGAAGTATTGATTTCTTATTTATTTCCCCCAAAAATAAAATACAAATTCTTACTGACCCCAAACTTTTTAAAGGGTAGTGTTTAATGTAACAAAAGCTTTCCATTTCAGATAAAAGCTGTTCTTTTGAACTTTCTATTCATCAAAGAATCCTGAAATAAAAATGTAAAAAACTGTTTTCAACATGGATAATAATCATACATGTTTTTGGAGCATAAAATCATCATATTAGAGTGATTTATGAAGGATCATGTGACACTGAAGACTGGAGTAATGATGCTGAAAATTCAGCTTTTTTTCAGAGGAATAAATTACATTTTAATATATATTAACATAAAAAAGTCATTTTAAATTGTCATAATATTTCACAATATTAGTGTTTTTTTGTGTATTTTTTATCAAAAAATTGCAGCCTTGGTGAGCAGAAGAGACTTCTTTTAAAAACATAAAAATTCTTACCGATCTTAAACTTTTGACAGATAGATATAGAAACAACATATTTTGATGTTTAGTGCAAAATATGTATACATATGTAAAAAAATAGGTTAAAGTGAGTATGGACACTGACAATTGCATTGTTGGCAGTGCTTCTGATTGGTGGATTTCTTAGCAGAATCATGGGTAATGTAGTTATGTTAAACATGATTGTTTAAAAAAATTAATAATGCAGAGTGACGGCTTCAACAAAAGCATATCCATCGATTAACACCTTGCTGTCTTTAAGTTGTCTATAACTCTTTAAAATAAATCATACTCTTTGGTCGGTTCCTATAGTCAAGGCTAAGATATGAATCTTTGTATATCGATATATATCTCTGGCTTTTTAAAACCCTCGAGAAGTTGCTGTAGGTCAGTGATGCACTAAACCTTCCTAAAGCCGTCCCGTTCTCCACCTTTCATCCCTCTCGCTCTCTCTTTAACAGCTCCTATGCTGCTCATTTGGTATCTCTCTCAAAGTAATTTATCAAAAGTGCAAGCGCAGTACTTCATTTAATCAACCCAATCAGGCATTAAGACCCAGCCTCTCTCTCTCACACACACACACACGCACTCAGTCACTTACTCTCTCTCTCTCGTCTCTGTCACACACACTGTAACGCAAAGTTGAGATGTTGCCCAGAAAGCAAAACAATCGGTGTCGAATGAAATTTTGACCCAACGAAATTTGAATTAAGTTGACACACAACGCAAGTAGGCCTACATTCAACTGGAACAACACAATTGCATTATGCTGAAATAAAGCAAGCTAAAAAAAATAAATAAATAAAAAAACATAACTTAGATAATGTAATCAACAAGAATGCAACTCCGTCAGGTTTTTTAGGGGAGCGCGGGGCTAGTTGTAACACACTTGTTTTAAATAATTCTACACATGCTGGCACACTGAAAAAAATGATTTTTGGTAAGGTAAATACTACTGAAAAAAACCCATTGTAATTTACAAGAAAAAGTTAGTTCAGGCAAGAATAAAAAAAAAACTAAGTAAATTCCATATCAGTACTTAGTTCAAGCAAGTAGAAATGAAAGCATAAATATGAACTCAATAAAATAAAGTAAAAATTACTCAACTTTTCTGATACTGGGGTTCCCATCATGCACTGGACCTTGAATAATTAATGGGGTTCTGTTTTATCATTGCTTTTGTTGTCAGTTTTAGTAACTTGCCATTTTGTGACATTTTGAGGAAATTTTCTGCTTAAAATGACACATTCAAACATAAACGACCCATCAAATGTTACCGTCATTGTGTATTGTCTACCAAGTATTGAGGTCTTTGCATTCACATCATGCTTAACATCTGACATGATTAAGTATAAATTACTTAGATACGCTAAGTAAAACACATACTATCACTGTCTGGTATAATTCAATAAAATTGTTTGAGTGAAATGTAATGCAAAGGAAATTAAAACTAAATCGATATTAATCAACCTTTTACTAGCCAAGTTACTTATTTTCTTTGTTGCTTTCACTTAACTCAGTTAAGTTTACTTAATTCCATATTCCAAGTAAATTTTAACTTAAGATTTCTAATTAAAACTACTGATAAATATGTTTAGGTTTTTACTTGGCAAATCTTTGTAAATTTACTAGCATTTTCTGAGTGGAAAAAGTTGCCTAGCTTTTTCAAGTAAATCCTACTGCAAATTTTTTTCAGTGCATGACGAAACTTGGTATATTTACTAGTTGCCATTTCAACACTTTATAGAGAAAAAAATTGCCCCAAAATTCCAAAATCTTTGTAAGATATCACTTGAACATTTATTTAACCATAGCAAAGGTACATTTCTTAATTAAGTTAATTTTTCATCTCTATTTTTTGTGTTTATTAAAAATTAGACAAATCTGATATTATTTTAATCTCCAATCTGTTGTTAAACAGTTGAAATTGTTCTTTAATGCTTTGCTAACTAGCAGAAGACACTAGCAGGGTTTAAATCACAGTTGTGCAGTTGGGCATGTAACACTGTGTTACAATGTGCCCCTATTAGAAATATGCTATTATATTCTATACTTTTATGAATTCTATTGAGAAAACATGAGAAACATGTAAATAAAGACTGAGAGTCAATGTTCAGAAATTATTAAGTATTATTGTGTTTTGAACTATGCTGTATAGCTGTGTTTTCTGATGTGTTTTTTGTCAAATTCAAAAATTAGTTTATTTTTAATTATTAAAAAATGCCATTATTTTATATGAAAAAGTTAATAATTGTATTTTAATAAGAAAATATTTTGGTTTGACTTGTATATTTTTTATAGATCAGATAGCATTTTAAGCTGTTATATTGTGATGTTACAATGTGCACCTCACATGTTACAATGTACCCCACCTATGGGGCATGTTGTCACATTTCACTTCCATTCTTTCAGGGTAAATCAAGAAAAAAGTATACACTGTATTAATAAAACAAAACCACATCATTGTACTTGACATGTGGGAAATTAATGTGGGAAAAAAAACTCTAAACCCTAAGTAGATTTACACAAATTGACAAAGTCAAAAAGTGTTACTTTGTGCCGCGCTCTCCCTAATGCCAAAGTTATGCAAAAAAATGCTCTAAATATTTACAATAAAACTGCATTTTTCCATATAGTCACCGAGAGTGAAGCGAGAGCAGATGAATGGAAATAGAAGAGGTGGAAAACGTTTTTGATTGGGCTCTGAGCTCAGAGTTCAGATCTCCGGAGGCGTGAATCATGAAACGCTCGGACCGGTTTAAACAGAAAAGGAGGAGAGGTGAAGACCCAGAATGCAATGCTCTGCCCCAAATGGGCCTGACGCATCAAAATAGAGGGCACGTCACTCCATGAACCAGGATACGGCATGAGCTGCGATGCTTATTATTAGTGTGGAGTGTTTCGAAGAGCAGAAGAACTGAACCCTTCAAAGTTCGAGAGAGCGTCCTCTTCCTCAGCCTCGGATGAAAGCGTGAAAGCCATGAAAGGCCTGATGGGAGGAAGAACAAGGGAATTAGAAGCCAACACAGAAAAAGAGGGATGGGAACATGTCTAATGACTCTGAGAGGTCTGATGCAAGGTTATCATCAGTGAAATATGAATTGATTAATATTCAGCCAAAGAGTAGAACAGAAAGCTGACTCAGGATGAAGCCAGAAAGAGAAGGATAATGAAGACAAAATCTCAGCGCCTCGCCGTCTGAAGTCACGTCCAAAGGAAGGAGAACGTCACGTGGAAAACACACTAAAGGTAATATGATGGAAGGAATAAGAGAAAGTCTACTAATGCTGGATTCATATGAGTTTCTGAATTTGTGAACTGTGAGAATCACTAACTATATTTAGTCCTAAATCCCTGCAGCGGTGTTATTTTATACTCAAAAACAGATTTACTCATTTTTATTGTATAGAAAAGTTCCATCAAATTGAATTTGAATAATCCTTTTTTTTAATTTTTTTTAAAAGGAGCTTAATAAAATATGTTGTAAATCTTAATGGCCAATGATTCTTTTTCATAAATGTAAACATATCATTTATTTATTTTTTAATGTGTGAATATGAATTAAATAAACTGAAATACAATTGAAAGGCATATGCAACTTTACTATACAACTGAAATTTGTAAATCTTAAAAACAGGCTGAAATATAAAGTTTTTGTTAATTTTATTTTATCATACATTTAGTTTACTCTTGAACAATTTTTATTTTTATTTTTCATTTAATTTTTATTTGGTTAAGGTTCAAGTTTTAATAGGTTATGCTTATTTAAGTTTATAGCTTTTATTTAAAATGTATTTAATTTTTTTTTAATTTAGCTTTTATACATTTTTCAGTTTTAGTTAATCGAGCACATTAAATTAAAATGTATGAATAATGAATTAAATGAATTGAAATACAATTGAATGGCATATGCAACTTTACTATACAACTGAAATTTGTAAATCTTAAAACAGGCTGAAATATAAAGTTTTTTTTTATTTTATTTTATCATACATTTTATTAGTTTACTATTAACAGTTTTTATTTTTATTTTCCATTTAATTTTTATTTTGGTTATGGTTAAAGTTTTAGGTAATAGCTTATGTTTATTTAAGTTTATAGTTTTATTTAAAATTTATTAAAATTTTTTATTTAAATTTAGCTTTTATACATTTTTCATTTTAGTTTTAGTTAATCAAGCACATTAAATTAAATGCATATGAGAAATGTTGCTGAAATTATTTTATTTTTGTATGTATTTTTGTATTTTTTATATGTATTCCTTTTTTAATTTCAGTTAACATTTATTTTATTTGAAGTAGTGACATTTTTATGGTTTTATTTTAATAACCCTGCGCTACAGTAAGTATAAACTATATACAGACATGAATGATAGCAAAAAAGTGCTATTATTAAAAATGGGGCAAAAATTACATTGCTTTAGGTGTTTTTTTTTCATGTCAATGACAAAAAATGTATCAATCAACCTAAATTCATTTTACAGTGAGACTTCAAATCAAGAGACAAGAACATCTTTTCTTATATACTGTATGTATTGTTTTATTTTAAACTCACTTTCAGTATACACTAAGCTTTACTTAAGTCTTCAAAAGTGTCTCATACCTGAAAAGGGATGAGAATATCGAGAGAATGATTCGAGGCGGACTCGTGATTGTGTGTGTTTGTCTCAGAAACCCATTTCCCTCTTTTCTCTTTCCTTTCATCTCTCGCTCTTTTCCTCTCATCATTCTCCTGGTCTGAATTGGGTCACATCTGCATGAGACTAAAGCTGTGTTCTCAATCGCAGTACATACTGTACGCAGGCAGCACTTACACTATCATATCTGTGCAGAACAGGCTGACCAGCTGACACGTGCCCAAACTCCTCTAAAACCAGCAAACCAGACACAGGCTTGTTTAAGCCGTGCCTCTTCTACAGTTTAGACACACTTCATTTAGATAAATGCATCCATTGCAAATGCAACTCAAAAAAAGAAGCCACAGCTTAAACTACTGTAGCTGGGCCAAATAAAAAGTCACTGTTTGGATTTAAATGGGCAAATGTCTATGACTCAATCATTAATGCGTCATTATCGGCTTCTGAGGCCTGATTAAACTCATTGTTGGTCTTTGGGATGTGCTGGAGGAGACTTTACAGACTGTTGGACTCTTGCATCATCAATACAGGATCTTGACCGAAAGTTTTGATGGAAAAAACATTCACATTTATTTCTATACATTTCTTGTCAAGATGTTGTACTGAATGCAAGAGTCAAGCACTCTGTAAAGAAAGCGCTATTAAGATAGACGTATGAAAAGCCCGACGCAACTATCATTTTCACGTCCTGCACCATGTTGTTTAAACAGCAAATGCATTTGTTTCCCCATTGGCTGCTGGTCTGAGAACGAGTGTGTTCAGGCGCATTGTTGGTGCGACCACGCCATTAACCTACTGAAATCTAAAGTCAATGGCGCAGTATTTTTTTTGTTATTTAAAGGGTGCATTAGTAATATACGCCTATATATTGTCGGGTGCACAATGCGTTTACACACACAGGGACACAAACATGCCAAATATTCAAAATGAAAGGATTAAAATGTAAAAGATTAATATTGTGTACATATACAGATATGGTGAAATCCCTTTTAGGCGCCAGAGGTTTTTTCCTAAAACATTCAATTTTGATATCTTAATTTCAAAAGGCTATATCTTAAAAGTGAAAAAAGATAGATACATTCTGTAAATTAGATAAATATTAAGAATGACCCAAAGATTATGTAGGGATTACATTTTTCCATCTAATTTGCATATTATGACGTCATATGGTGGCAGCAATCTTGGATTATAGAATTTCCATGAAAAGTCACGTTTAAATGATAAAATACAGCTGATTCCATGATTCCATGTTTGGGGTCTTACACTAGCTCCGCTTTTGATCGCACTGATTCAATGCGCTCTAACTCAAACATTTTTTATAGAAAAGTGACGTTTTTTTGAGTCGGGGATAAAGTATGACATGTCTGCCACCTAGTAAAGGGGAGGTCGAACGAAATTTGACACCAATTTGACAAAATTGACTGTTTTATTCAGTGCCGCATCTTGTCGAGTAAATTTGACGCCTAGAGGGTTAACCTCGCGCATGAGCAGATCCGCTTCTTCACTAGAGAAACGTTCAGTCGTTCCGCTTGCTAATTCCTCTAAGTAATTGGCGAATCCACCGTGGCGCAAGCACAACTGCCATGTAAAGGGAATGGGAGATGAGACTCTGATTGGTTTATTACACGTTACTCCCAAAACACACCCGTACTCATTAAGAAAATAGGGATAAACCTTTTAGATCATGCACCGGACGCACCAACCATTTTTCCAATCGTTAAACTAGCAAAAGTGGATTCGGACACACTATAAGTGCACTTTAGACCATGAGCTTATCCTTAAAACAGGGTCAATGATGTTTCCTTTGCTTTAGGATACTGACTTTGAAGACTTAACGCTGTGTTTTGAACATCTCATTTTCTGAATGGAAGACATCATCAGCTCCTAACATTTTCCTTCCATGTCTTACATTTTGTCTAGCCTAAATTCTCACTCAATCCTTTTATTCTCTTTCTTTGTTCTCTTCTCTTTCATGCAGGTACAAAAAACCCTGCAGTTACTCGGTTCTGTTTGACTTGTGAGACTCAAAGCTCAGAGGAACTCCAGAAGAACGTCTCAAACCACCCGCGGCGTCCACAAAAAAAATGAGCCTTTCTTCTGTTTTCGGGGAACCAGGGAGGCAAAATGCAAAGGGAGGATGAAGAGGCAATGGGTCACGTCCCCCATTGGACCCTCCATTCATCACGAGTGTCAGGATTGGCTGGCGCAAACGTCGGAGGCTGCCCGTTAGTGTTGAGAGACCATCTGAAAGGACAGATTTCTATCTCCTCTCATGCGTTACACCGAGCGGGAGAAAGCGAGAGACTAGTCCTGGAGATTGGCTGAGGTTATCCTCGGGAGATTGCTGCCACAGACACAGACTAGATGCGATCGATACGGCCATTTAAAGAGAGAGTGTCAGTGTCCCTGAAGAAAGACGACACATTCAAACTCTGACAAATGATGGCGGCCGGCCGTTACACACAAACCCAGAGCTCTCGCTAATTACACGTGATTGGGTTTTAATGTGAGCTTGCGATTTGCTTGCTTCACATTTTTAATGCTCTCTGGACTTAAAAGTCCATAATGATAATGTCATGATTTGCACATTAAAACAGCCCAGTCTCACAATGCACACATGCAATCATTTTCCTGTGAACCACCAAAGTGATTCAATGGCCATTTTAGACGCAGTTCGGATGAGTGCCGGGAGGGTAAAAACCAATATGAAGAAATACTATTATGGAATATTAATAATACTAAAATAAAACTGTGTACAGTTAACATTGGCAACTCATTCTTTAAATCAAAAACCTCCACCTCCTGATCATCAATAAAGAGACACGTACAAAAAGAGAGAGAAACAATTAGTAAAGTGTTCAAGACTTACCTGTGACGTATTGTTGTTACACCTTCAGATAAACTTCTACAAATAAAACAACAAGTTAGTCAGTAGTTTTACATTTACTTTCCAGCAGGGACATGCAAAATTATCAATTAAAAAAAATGTATTCTCTTTTATTAAATGCGTTGGAATTTGAATTAGCCACAACACAGGCAGAGATGAATTGGAAATTAACAAATTGCAATAAGAGGTGAGAGCTGGGAAGTGTATTATATATAACACCAATATACTTTTTAATAACTTATTAAACTTATACTTATAGTTAAAAAGTTATTTTATTTTTTGGTTATACTGTACAAGGAAAATATACACATTGGCCAAGATTGGCATTATTGTTGTTACCAAATATGCATGTCATCAATCCTGAATTCAAAATTCATTTTTTTTTCCAAATTCCAAGTCAATCAAATTCCAAAATGTCATAAAAATGTTCTAAATTCCAATTCCAACTGGATTTTTTCCAATCAAGTCAAAACTCGCCTTGACATACTTTTTAATAAGCTAAAACGGTTCAAGGTTCCAAAAGACAAGTTTCAGTGCAAACTGTTCAAAGGGCTTTAAACGATTCCAGACGATGAATAAGGGTCTTATCAAGTGAAACGATCACTCATTTAATAAATAAATAACAAAGTTTAAGTTTTATAAGCTCAAATGCTCGCCTTGCTCTGTTCTGTGATGCGCGTTTGTGACTCTCCTGTTCGAACTCGTTTATCAAAATGAACAAATCTTTTCCCAAAGTCAACTCGTTCATTTCGTTCGTTGAATGAACCAAATGACACGAAAAAAGATTCGTTCATTTGATAAACGAGTTCCAACAGGAGAGTTACGAACAGAATAGAGCAAGGCAAACATTTGAGCTTATAAAACTTAAAACTTTGTTATTTATTTATTAAATGAGCGATCGTTTCGCTTGATAAGACCCTTATTCATCGTCTAGTGTCGTTCAAAGCCCTTTGAACAGTTTGCACTGAAACTGTCTTTTGGAACTAGAAACGTTTTGGTTCCTATTGAAGTCCATTATATGGAGAAAAATTCTGGAATGTTTTCATCAAAAACCTTAATTTCTTTTCAACTGAAGAAAGAAAGACATGGACATCTTGGATGACATGGGGGTGAGTAAATTATCAGCAAAAGTTTTTTTTTAAAAGTGAACTACTCCTTTAAGAAATATTTTTGCACCAATTTTCCAGGAAGTGATGATTTTTGTTTTCTAAACACATGGGTTGGAAACACTGCTTTATTCGCGTGAGATTCCAATTTCGTGGTGTTAAATTGGCAACTTTGAATACTATTTTCAAGAATTTCAATTATTTTTTTACATCCATCATGAACTGGAATTTAAAAGACATTCATAAATCAATTCTGAATTGTGCACAATCCCATTACCCAGACATATATTCTGCCAGACATTTATATCAATCACTGCTCTCTACACCATCGGCAGAATCTAGAGGATTGAGAAATAATGTACACACGTGTGGAACTGCGATGATAAGACTTTCATCTGTTTCCTTGTGCAAAAGCTTTGGCAGGTTGCATCACACACCTTGAAACAGATGCTCCGGACCATGACAGTTGATTCAACTGATAGAACCGGTACATTTTGACCCCGGTTCACTTCATCTCTCCGGCTCTGTTCTGTCTTACTATCTATCTGCACTCTCACCCCTGTGGGAATCACTTTCATTTCCGAAACCCAAAGCATGATGCTCAGAGTGAGTAATATGGTTTTTAATAAATGATGGAACTGCATTCATCTCAACAGTCCTTGAACGTCTGCTATGTTTTCAATTGCTTTTGGTTTCACAGCCTGGAAGGGGTTTGTCCAAAACTACAAGGGAGGAATATTCAGTCGGAAATGAAGTGAGATGTGTTTGTGAATGAATGTCGCAGCTATTGAATACTCCTTGAGGTGAAACATTCAATTTATTTTCTCTCACAATAAGCACACCAGTACAGAATGTGTGCGTGTTTGTGAAAGAGATTATATGTCAGATCTCAGATCACTTACAGGCAAACTAGACAGTTGAAGTAGCAGTTTTAACCAAGATAAACAGCTTTAAGAGGCTTTCTTGGTGTCGACAGATCAGTATCTGGTGTGGAAGTTCAATCTTAGGTAAGCTGCCCCCAGTTTCATCACTTTCGTGGATCGTCTGATGAATATTGCACACAGGAATGGCAAGAGTCTCCTCAAACTGGCTTACGCAATGTTAGGGAGTCAAGAGTGCACGGGTTTACGGGTCACTTGTTCTGAGTTAGAAGAAGAACAAGTCACTGCATTTGACAAAGTTTGCAAGGATAAGTCTTTGAAAGATATTTGAGTTCTGTTTGAGATGCGCTGAGACTTCATCATATAACATATCCATTCCCTTTTCAATAAATCAAACTGTCCATCTAAGAAAGCTACCAAATTCTAAACTTTCTACACTTTCATTAAACATTCAAACATGATATTGTCAAGCCAACTTTCTAAAGCCCAATTTTAAGGATAAGCGCATGGTCTAAGGTGCACTTTGGGACATGTCCGAATCCACTTTTGCAAGTTTAAACGATGAAAAAAAGTCATAAAAAGGCGTAATGTGCCATAAACCAATCAGAGATTTATCTTCCATTCCCTTTAAACGCCACCGTCCATGGCGGATTCACTGTTTACATGGCGGAATTTGGGAAATTTGGTATTTAAAAGCATATAAATGTTATTTATGCATAAACAATTAAATTAGTCCATCACACATGTATTATGGTTGCTCACTTTATGCCTGGTTCAGATTTACACATTTTTTTGTCTGTTACGATAGTCACTGTGTCAGATTACGCAATTTATTTTGTCTGCTCACGAAGTCAGTCAGATTACGCAATTTTTTGTCTGTTACGATAGTCACTGTGTCCGATTACATGATTTTTTTTGTCTGTTACGATAGTCACTGTCAGATTACGCAATTTTTTTGTCTGTTCCGATAGTCACTGTGTCAGATTATGCAATTTATTTTGTCTGATAGTCACTGTCAGATTACACAATTTTCTTGTCTGTTACAATAGTCACTGTGTCAGATTATGGCGTTATTTTGTCTGTTCACGATAGTCACTGTCGAGATTGCGCAATTTATTTTGTCTGTTTCAATAGTCACTGTGTCAGATTAAGCAATTTTTTTCTGTTACGATAGACACTGTCAGATTACGCAATTTTTTTGTCTGTTACGATAGTCACTGTCAGATTACTGCTATTTTTTTGTCTGTTACGATAGTCACTGTCAGATTACGTAATTTTTTTGTCTGTTACGATAGTCACTGTGTCCGATTACGTGATTTTTTTGTCTGTTACGATAGTCACTGTGTCAGATTACACAATTTATTTTTGTCTGTTACGATAGTCACTGTCAGATTAGCTAAATTTTTTTGTCTGTTACGATAGTCACTGTCAGATTACGTGAATTTTTTTTGTCTGTTACGATAGTCACTGTCAGATTACGTAATTTTTTTGTCTGTTACGATAGTCTCTGTCAGATTATGCAATTTTTTTGTCTGTTAAGATAGTCATGTGTCAGATTACGCAATTTTTTTGTCTGTTACAATAGTCATGCATCAGATTACGCTATTTTTTTGTCTGTTATGATAGTCACTGTGTCAGATTACTCATTTTTTTGTCTGTTACGATAGTCACTGTCAGATTACACATTTTTTTGTCTGTTACGATAGTCACTGTCAGATTACTAATTTTTTTGTCTGTTACGATAGTCTCTGTGTCAGATTATGCAATTTTTTTGTCTGTTAAGATAGTCATGTGTCAGATTACGCAATTTTTTTGTCTGTTACAATAGTCTGCATCAGATTACGCTATTTTTTTGTCTGTTATGATAGTCTCTGTGTCAGATTATGCGATTTTTTTGTCTGTTAAGATAGTCTGTGTCAGATTACGCAATTTTTTTTGTCTGTTACGATAGTCTCTGTGTCAGATTACGCTATTTTTTTGTCTGTTCACGATAGTCATTGTCAGAATATGCGATTTTTTTGTCTGTTACGATAGTCTCTGTGTCAGATTATGCGATTTTGTTGTCTGTTACAATAGTCTCTGTGTCAGATTACGCTATTTTGTTGTCTGTTATGATAGTCACTGTGTCAGATTACGCCATTTTTTGTCTGTTACAATAGTCTCTGTGTCAGATTACAGTTATTTTGTTGTCTGTTATGATGGTCACTGTGTCAGATTACGCAATTTTTTTGTTTTTTACAATAGTCACAGTGTCAGATTACGCGATTTTTGTTACGATAGTCACTGTCAGATTTAGGTTGTCGACGTAGGTTGTCGCCCACTATGACACACTATACAAGATGATATGATAATTAAATCTTGTATCCCGACGGCCGTTGTCGTTTTCGAATCCCCACGACATCCTGACGTCGAACGATCAGTGCCAAAATCGGGCTAACATGTCGGCCAGAACCCTCTCTTCATGCGTAAAGATCCTCCTTTGCCAGAATAAGCAGCATTATAGACCAAATCTCCCATTACAGAGTTGCTCATGTGCATCTGAAATCAAACTGGCATGTGCCGTGGTTCAGTTGATGTGTTTTATTCTGAATGAATCTGAAGCAAGCAGTTAAAAACATCTTAAACGGTTGGATCTGAGCATCTGGCCCTCTGAGGCATGATCGCCCGAGCGAAGAAAGCTGAAGTGGTGAAGGAAGATCTGTTAGCAATTACTCAAGAGCTCCTCTTGACATCGTGAACAAAGTTGCATGTGTTAAAGTCTGGAACACGACTTAATTGGTACAATATTACCTGGGGGATTTGCCATTAACACTAGCCTGCTACTTAAAAGGGATTAAATCATTAATTGTTGACTTACCAAAATCTTTTTCACGATTTTCAATCCAAATCAAATACTCGGATTAGCGCTCATTAGAATTGCTATTGACGACGGTTGTTTTCTGGGAATAATTGACCTAGAAATTCCTCTTAAATTAAGTTTGGCAGATATTTGTGCTTATTTTAAGCATCAAGGAACTTAATTTTGAGCAAACTTGACTTAGCCCTATGTTAATATTTTGTATTTTAGGGGATTTTGTAATACTTCATTATATTTATGTAGTAATTATAATGCATTTATTTAATTAAGACCTGAAAATGAAATTTCCCAACTTAAACTGTCATAAATATTAGATGACTTAAGTTTTGTTTCTTTTTAGAGACGACACTTGGCAGATTATTGCTAAAGTGACAAGTTTTTAAAAAGTGTTTTTATTTTTGTTTATTGTGATGTCAAAAGGATAAAAATACTATTTAATTTTTTTATATGAAATACACATTTTCCAAAAAAGATTTTGCATTAAAACTGTGAGAAAATCAAAGGCATAAATCTAAACAAGCTGTGTTCCTTATTTGAGCTAGATATTTAAAATAAATTAAAAAATAATAATAAAATCAGGTGCAGTACCAAACGCTTCCACTAGATGAAATTCGTCTCCCATTGAATTTCCAATGCGCTCATTTTTGACCATGAACAATACAAGTGTGCTTTACTTCAGGACCATTTAACCTTTTTCAATCATGCTATGATTTGTGTGTGTGTTCATTTAGCAAGAGTGCCAAAACCTTTACCAAGTTCCGTACCATTCCGATGAAGTGAAACATTAAAAAAAATAAAAATAGATAATTAAACTGGTTCATCCACTTTCCTTCTCAAGTAAATGTGTCTTGATTTAAAGGAGTGGTTCACTTAAAAAAAAAACGTTTGCTGATAATTTACTCACCCCCATGTCATCCAAGATGTCCTTGTCTTTCTTCTTCAATCGAAAAGAAATTAAGGTTTTTGATGAAAACATTCCAGAATTTTTTCCATATGGACTTCAATGGGAACCAAACGATTCAAGGCCCAAAAGACAGTTTCAGTGCAAACTGTTCAAAGGGTTTTAAATGATTCCAGACGATGAATAAAGGTCTTATCAAGCGAAACGATCGCTTATAAAAAAAAGTTTATGTTTTATAAGCTCAAATGGTCGCCTTGCTCTGTTCTGTAATGCACGTTCGTGACTCTCCTGTTTGAACTCGTTCTATCAAAAATGAACAAATCTTTTTTTGTGTCATTTGATTCATTCAACCTACAAAATGAACGAGTTGACTCGGGAAAAAATTTGTTCATTTTGATAAACAAGTTCGGACAGGAGAGTCACTGAAACTGTCTTTTGGACCTTGAACCGTTTGGTTCCCATTGAAGTCCATTATATGGAGAAAAATCCAGGAATGTTTTCATCAGAAACACTTAATTCCTTTTCGGCAGAAGGAAAGAAAGACATGGACATCTTGGATGACATGGGGGTGAGTGAATTATCAGCAAAAGTCTTTTATTAAAGTGAACTCTTCCTTTAAGAATGTTTAGATATGTGTACTGAAACACAAAGACAAAAATACTGAGTAAGAAAATACACTTTTGCATTGTATCAGTATTACTACTGCCAAACGCTTCTCATAGACACTACCACGGTAATGACACTCTGACAGGCCAGCACGTTCACAGCACATTTCTCAGATCCTCCAGTTGAGAACTGAAACACCCTAACGCAGCACCTCCAACACTATTACCTCCAATTTAGAGAAAACACGCCTTGACGCACAGCCTAGCTGAACTGGATTTCGTCCCCTCCTGTCTTTTACACTGAGCGCATAATTGCTCAGCTCATGAGCTCCTGACTGGATTCAACCTGTAGTTAGCATAGCTGTCTGGCCAACAACACCCAACCTGCCTCTCATTAATATCAAGACCACGAAGAACCGTACAACCAGGCGGCTGAAACTTCCACCCTACACATTTTTCAGTAGTCCGCAGGCGAGGGAAAAACAACTTAATGAGTCTTAACCGCGCACCCAGCAGGACCCATTTATAACCGTTACACCAGACGTTGCTTTCTGTTGTTCAGCGATCGCGTTCTCGCTGTAATTTACTGCAGGCGAGGAGAGGTCATTCATCTACCTCTCACGTCTCAGCAAATATGAATCAGCCCTCTTCTATTAGCCCCGTCTGAGGGTTTGTCTCTTGTGTGGGCTAATGCTACGCGGCGTTAAACTCTGCATTAGTTCTTTAAATGAATCAGCCACTCTAGCACAATTGCAAAGAAGTGTGGTGGAAACTTAAAGTGCCTGTGTGCGGAACAGGAGCGATTTAATGTTGTACCACAAAAAGAGAAGAATATTAGCCAATAAAAAAGTTTGTGAAACAAACACTTTGCAGTTTAATATGTTGGTAACACTTAACAATACGGGTGCACTAATATGCATTTATTCATGCTTAACTAATGCACAGATAATCATGAGTTAATAACTCATGAAGAACTAAACCATTAATTAATGATTACTGCATCAGCAACTAATAAAGAGTCTATATGACTTAATAGATTAAGTAATACATGAATTACTATTAATTAAATGTGTCATTGTGTATTAATTCCTTAATAACATTTTTTATGAACTAATAGTGTAATTATTTTACTATAGTGTTAATTACCACAATTAGTCAAAGCTATGCACTTCAACTTCCAGTCTGTCTGCTTACTTAATCATTAGCTAAGTGATTTGCAAAGGTATCATGATGTTATGACTTTACTTGTTGGGGCACATCATTATTAACTAGTCATTTAGTAATTGTAGTAATTTGCACATGAATTTGCTCTAACAATAAAGTAATTAATCATGTATTAATGCATATTAGTGTACCTGTCATATTATCTGGAAGTTGAAATACAAGGCTTTGGCTCATTCTGGTAATTAACAATTAACAATTCATGTATGAACTAATACATTAACCATACATACTCTTAATAGTTCCTAATGTGGTAATCATTAATGAATAGCTTAACCCTCTGGGGTTGTTCGGCTCAAATGGACCCGAAGAATTTAAATAAAAAAAATTTATTAAATCACAGCTTCCTCGGAATGGTCCCAAATTTGGTGACTTTGTTGGTATTTGAACACCCAAAAAATTGGCGACATGATGTGAATAGTCTAAGTGGTTGTAAAAAAGTCACACTTGGGTGTTCGGGTCCAAATGGACCCGCATGGAAAATGAATGGGAAATTGGCAAAAATTTGAAAATACTGAGTTTTTTGTGCGTACAATCTACAAATCAGCCACGAATCTATAAAACATCAAGAGTGCAAAACAGACACATCCAGATACACACACACACACACACTTTTATACACAAACACACCAAAAAAATTCAGATTATACATGTGTTTTCCAGGTGGCCTCCATCTCATTTCAAAAATTGCTTTTGAGGCCTAGGCTTGACTCTAAAATGAAATACAGCTTAATTTTTTTTAAAATATGTATTTTTTTAAAAATAATAATTTTTCTATTATATTCAATGGGAGGAAATTATCATAATTATTGCATTAATAATACTAATACATTTTTTTTTATTTTTGAAATTCTCAAAACACCAAAAAAAGAAAAGAATAAAAAACGAGTAAAAAAAAATGATGATTTGTTTTTTAAATATGAATCCCGCCCATTTAAATATGAATGGGTCCATTTGGACCTGAACATCCCGAGAGTGACTCTGAAACGAACAACCCCCAGAGGGTTAAACAATCATTAATTCAGTATTATCTGTGCATTAGTTAAGCATGAATTAATGCTTATTAGTGCACCCGTATTGTAAAGTGTTACCAATATGTTTGATCATGAAAGCATTGCACAGTGGATCCTTGCCTTTTGGGGTGATTTGATGAAATATTTTAATTGAGATCTCTAGACATTGTGATGTCTGAATCTTTTAACCAAATTGGACAATTTGTTTTCACTGAACCAGTTACAAAGATGAATCATTGAGTTGAGATATGGGAGATGGTTTGTTGCTGGTCTTTACAGGTTGAGATAAACTTTGTCTCTCTCAATACATGACTAACCAACCAAGACAGACAGACAGATGAGAAAGAAGATTTATAGACTGACCAAAGATTCATTTTGTTTCTTTATGTCTTCGGTTCTCTCATTTCTTTCCACCTTCACTTCTTTCTTTCAGCTTCCCTGAGTGTCTCTTCAGCATCATTATCTGGTTGTGGCATCTCTCTCTCTCTCTCTCCACATCCATCTCTCAGCGCTAAGAGAGAAGTCACAGTTGTGATGTGTGCCGTCTGGATCGATGATCGGAATCGAATGCTGTCAGCTCTTTTTGTGTGGGAACAGTGACTGCTGGTTGTCCACAGCTGTGACACACAGTCTTATCACAAACGCCACCATCACTCCATGCAGACACCATTCACACACTTATGAATATTTGGCGCAAATGGCACAAAGCCTCAGAAATTCATTGCGAAATATTCTGAATAGACAAAATTAGACCTTACCCTGATGGGAAAAAACAGGTCATTTTTTTTCTCCGACTTGGTTTGTTGCTGGTTTGATGTCATCTCACATGCTGGTCTGTCGGGTAGAAATCAACATGTTTCTCCAAAGATTCCTCAGAAATAGGACACAAATGACTCAGCAATTGCATAGTACATTGAGGTTTAAATGTGTAGAGCAGGTCATTTGGTTTGGAAGATTTTGATGAGAAAGTGTTCATAATGAGATCGCTATCTGTTGATGGTTTTTATTTTAATGATTTAAGGGGCAAGAGACTAACTAAAGCAACTAAAGCAAACACTGATCATCATAATGGCGACTTAGAAGTTAACACTGGCGGTTTTGCTGTGCAGCTCTTTCAACGCATTCTCATCCCAAAGCGCCATATTTTGACACTTTTGCAAAAGCGTAAATATCCAACGCACATGGCACCCTTTCAGCGCCAAATGAGACGGTTAAGTTTTAGGTATGGGGTAGGGGTAGGGTTAGACCACTAGGAGGCGCCTTCTGCCCTATTTATTTTTGACGTCTCATTTGGCGCTAAAGGGTGCCATGTGCGTTGGATATTTACGCTTTTGAAAGTGTCAAAATATGGCGGTTGGGATGAGAGACGGTTCGCTCTTCTTGTTCCACCATATCTCATGTTCAGGTTTAAATCCCGTTGCCTGAGGCCCTGTTTACACGAGAACGCTGACGGGTGAAACATTAAAATATTTTTCGGATGTGCCTTTCGTTTACACGGCGATGGCGCTTTTGAGGCTTAAAACGCAAAAAGTGAAACTCACCTCCAGAGTGGAAATCTTAAAAACGCTCCACCGCCGTGTTCCGTGTAAACGGTAGAAATTCAAAAGTCCGCTTGACAGTGAAGGTTGTATGCAGGCGCGAGAGACTTGGTGGTGTTGTAGTATGCACTCCTAGCTAGGGGTTGGGTATCAGAATCAAGATCGATTGGAACCGGGACTAACTTTTAGTTTTTCCCAGAACCGTTTAAAAGTTCAAATTTCGATTCCTAGTTTCGATATTCACAGTCCGCCGAACCAGAAGAAGGAACCGCTGAACAACACCAACGAAGAAGCGTCTACCGGAAGTGTTGGCATAACCGCGCAAGTTGAACATGAGTAGCTTACGTCGGCGGTCCAAAGTGTGGCTTCACTTTTCTAAAAATAACGAAATCTCTGCAAAATGCAAAATTTGTGACAAAAGGAGTATTTGTGACAGAAGGAGTATTTCCTTCAGAAAGACTGTTGGTTAAGCAAGGTTAGCTAAACTTTTCTGACCCTGCCTCTTAAAAGAATCGGAATCAGAGAATCGTTAGGAACCGGAATCGAAACAAGGAATCGGAATCAGAATCGTTCAAATTCAAACGATACCCAACCCTACTCCTAGCCACCTGAAGTGCATACTACATTGAATTTACACACTTTTGCGTCACCATTTGTACGCGGATTTCCCACACAAAACACTCGTATAAACGCAGAATAGAAGTGATGACGCAACGCCACTTTTGCGTTTTCTCTTCAGAATCGCTTCCGTGTAAACATAGCCTTAGAAAGCAGTTGCCAAAACTAGCATCCGAAGATTGAACTAGCTAGTTTTTCTGACAGAGAAATAGCTCTTTTAACTACATAAAGCTAAATGCTTTTAAAACAGAATGAAACATCTAGAAGGCTCAATGAGAGAGGACATGGATATAATATAAGCTGGAGAGGGTTGAAATGAGAGAGATAGAGAGAGAGGAATAAGTGGATCAGGGTATTCCTGTCCAGGGCGGCATTGCTTTAGCAGCAGGGCTAATTTAGGGTATCTGAAGTCCTCCTCTCGCGTCTGTTGGATAGACCTGATTAATGCTGCTTTTCATCATTAAAGTCACTGACAGATCCAGGACAGACACACTCAGCCTCTCCTTTCCACTCCACTTACTCTTCTTCTTTGTGCTGTCTTTAATTAGTAGTGTCTGCTGAAAAAGTGCATGACTATTATGATTACAAAAAACACTTAGTTCATATCGATATCTCTGACAGACATTGTGATGCTTGATTCCCGTTACCATGGACAGTTTGTTTAAATGAACCTGTTCAAAAAGATATATATACATACCTCAAAAATGCTCACAAAACCAGCTCATAAGCGGTGTATCAGTATTGTGGCTTTAGCTTCAACACTCGTCTACTTCATATGTTTTCACCTGCTGGATTATAAAACTGGTGAAAGAATAACAACAGATGGATATGGAAGAAGGGAACCAAGCCATGTAGTACAGTCTGAGGGCCTGATCACACAGAAAGCGTTTTTGCTGTTAAAAACCCCAGAGTCAGGGGAATGAAAAGTCTGGAAACGTGTCTTTAAAGTTTGAACTTATTTCTAACTTAAGCGGTGCTGCAAAAGTTACGAGAGAAACGGTGTGGAATGGAAATACGCTTTTGTGTGATCTAAGATCCCAAAGAGGCTTCGGCTAGTCAGCATCCACCTCGCAACTGCATAGCAACACCCTGGAAATGTGTCTGTGCATGATTCATTATTGTTAACCTATGATATTGCATATTCAGTCTGCCCTTATGAGGCATATTAGCACAAACAAAACCTCCAGTTAAGATTGTTGAATTAACTTATAGTCCTAATTACCAGCCCACTCTCTCGCTTTATGTGCATAATATCCTGGAACGATTGTTCTGCTCCTGCACTGGGTTCAGTAATCTCTGAATGGAAATTACAGGCTTTCAAGAATCTAATGATAATGAATATGAATTTCAAGGTTATTAGCACAGTTTGCCAAGTCAAGCACCACTGTTGCTGTTGCTTACACTTAGGGTTGATTTGAACAATCCTGGAAGAGCAAAATTCAAAACTTCAACACCCACCAAATGACCAGATCAAGGCATTTTACCCAGTCAGCAACATAGTGTTAGGCTTAGATCGCCCATATTTGGTACACATTGAAACAAATTCAGGACTTGACATTAACACCCACTAACCCGCCAAATGCGACGTGTATTTCAGCAGAGGCGTATCTGCTACTAGTTCGACTTTGGTGGGTTGAATTGTTATATATAATATATACAGTATTTATTTGTAGTCTTTTCAAAAGGCATCTGAAATAGATAAACTAAGTGCGATGTAGTGTTGGTCGAAAAATATCGATTTTCGATACTGAAATATCTGAAACTGCGTACCGATACTCATTTTGCACAGAATAGACAGCGAGTGACTCACACACCGCCTCCACTCACTCACTTGATTAATTTGCTCCCAATGAATATTCTTGGTGTTTCATGACTTGAATTTCGGCGTTGATCTGAGAACTTGCACATACTTCACTTATTCCTACAGATTTGTGCTCACACTAAGAAGCTGCGCACATAAAGTAACTCTCCGTTGACTTTCGACTGGAAAAACCAAACTCTGGTCTGGCCAATCACATTGGTAGATAGAGTTGGTGGGCTGAGCTTAACAATGACGGCAGAGTTGTGACGGTTCTGCGCCGTGATTTCCATTGGTGCATTCCCTGCTAGCTTAAAAACAAACAAGATGCAGCTGGCGAACAGCGGTCTTTCAATTCGGCTTTGGCCGCGACTCGGATGATTTGGAGCAAAGAGAACGTCACTTAAGTCATTCACAAAGGAAGACGTGTTCGGAGTTATGGCGACCGTATATGGCAAAAGTTTAATATATCAACTTGCTCCGCTGGGGGAAACGCATTGGACTCATCTGTCCACAGCCGTTCGTTGCTCTGGTTGGTTAGTGCTATCCTATGGCGTGCAGAGGGATATTGAAAGACAACCTTTTATCCCGCTCCTCGGATTGAGGTATGCCAATTGAGAGTTCCCAGACCTAACATCTTGATAGGTCTTGCTTGCCAGGCTAAGTTTTAACTATAATAATATGATAATCCATTTTAAAAAGAAACTTGTTTCTTTTGTCACAACAGAACCGAGGAACATCAAAATATATTAAAACTCCTGATAAATAAAATAATAATTAGTGTTGCCAACAGGGACGGTGTAGAGTGCCCTCTGGTGGACAAACTATACAACTACAACACTCATGACATGGTTGAAGCATGTTTCGTCCGTTTTTATTTTATTTTTTAAATATTAATTTATCGGCCATTATAACTGCTGATACCGATAGTTTGGAAAATGCCTAATATCGGCCGATAAAATATCGGCCTGACCATAAATTCGGTCTGGCTCTAGTGTAAGGCTTTAAAGTGACAGGAGCCTAATAAACCTGCTGCCAAAATAATTAGATAATTTAAAAAAAAAATATCTATATGGTTGTTTTTCCCCATGGTATCGATGTTCAAATTGTGGCCAAGGAAAATGCTGAGTGGCTCGTAACTTTGAAAAACCACTAGCCACAGTGACTGATGAGCAAAACAGTCAATGTCAAGCCCAGCCTTTTACTCATCCTGCTACATTTGTGCTTCACAGATGATGTGGAGTATACTGTAGCATGTTTATGTAGAATACAATAAAATGAGTTTTGGGCCTGGCTGCACCAAACAATAAATCAGAACCCCCTTAGCAATGTGTGTTACAGTTAATGACTAAAGCTGCTTATGTGAGCAATGATTACAGTCGCACACTCCTAACAATCATTCAGTCTGTCTGGAATTGCACAACAAACAGCAGTGACGACAGTGACAATGACGCATAGACGGCAACATCCTGACCATCTGCTGCCTGTGCCATCAACTGCTTTCTATGTGTTTCCAAACTGAAGCATCCGAGCCAAACCTCGAACCCTTTAGACGGAAAATATGTCCACAAAACTTTTATTAAGTCTGTCTATTTTTAAACAATTGCAATTGTCAACAGTCACTGTAACGCTTTTGTCAATTTGCATTGGATATCGATGGAGTGTCTAATGCATATATGCATCTGCTATGAGATGAAAGGTATTAAACGGTTAAAATCAACTGACGCATGAAAATTTGCATAAATTCGGGATTACGGTTTGAGACTAATTCAAATTTAAAGCTCAAATATAATTATTTGAGGTCTAAAAACTTGCAAAATCTGCATGTTGTTTACCTTTTGTATGGGTATTTTGTAGAAGGCACTTGTAAAATACTTTGCTTTCACAGGAACAATATGTGAAACAATCTGGGAAAAACAACAGGAATGAAAATTACTGTCATAGCCAATTTGGATAGGATTGAAATCTCAGTAAAGCTCTGGTAATTGTTGCATTGCTGCACCTCGCCATGTTAAACTAATCCTGCTCTAAATAATGTGTACGTTTTACCTCAGTTAGAAGAGAAAACTGAGAAGTGCAGCTCATTTGCATTTGTGCAAAGATACATATATAGTGGTGAGCAAAAGTGGTGTACTGTGGGGATATTTGATGTTTATGAACATACGAGTTCTGATTAAAACCATAAAAATATGATGTTAAATATTTGATAAACTTGAAGAACAAAACACTAAGGGTGGTTAAGGTATTTATCTGAATAAAAATAAGGCAAAATTTACAGCTAATTAGATAAAATGCTAAATTAAGGATGCAGGATATATCGGCACCAATATCGGTATTGGCCAATATACAGTATGATGGCCCTATATTTGATATCTGGCCAATATATGCTCATTTTCTAATGTCATTGTTAAAATTATGAGAACATTATAATTGTGTGCCTGAGACATGGCTTTTAATTTGTGAGACTTTTGTTTTTGCAATCAGACTCTCAAAAATTATACAAAAATTTGGATTTAGAACTATCTCGGTTATCAAATATAAAGAATTATCGGTTATCTTTATCGGTGCATGTCTTCTCAAACTGGCACGTTTACATTGCGTTATCATCACAAATAACACAATTGACTCCAGAGCACAACTACGTGATATGATAACAAAATCTTTAAAAACTTATTTTTAACAATATTCAAATAATGGGTGAAGATGTCAGATTTCCTTGGCCGGACATCACTTTTGGCCGCTACTGTACTTGAGCCGTCTGACTAAAGTTAAGCAAAGTCAAACCTCTTCTCTGCAAGCAATAAATCCAGAAATAAATCAGGCAGTTCACTAACTGTATTCAGCAATAATTAATTCAGCCAATAATGACTGCATGGAATTAATGTCAGAAATGTCCACATATCCGGAAAGATTGCGACCTTCCCCTCCGACGGGAAATCTCTGGCCTTTAAACTCACTGCGCAGGTTCTGGACTTCATATCAGGAGGATTCATATAGTTCAAACCTGGCGGAGGAAGTGACCTTTTGGAAATGTAATTATGAGGTTTGATGACCTTGCCTGACCTCTGTTTTGAGATCTCATCCACAGACTTATTAGAATGGATGGAGGTCAGAGGAATAGAAGTTTGAAACAGCAAATTTGGCAAAAGTTGCCTCGAGTGACTAGAGAACTATAGGTATGAATCCACGTACCGTCCTTCGATGCATATTACGCACAAGACTGACAGGAGCTTTGTGATAACCGCCGTTCCAGTCTGATATCCAGGCTGGCTTTGTGCAATTTACATGAGTCAGCGTGCGCTGGTTTATATCTGGAAATAAATATGAGTTCTGAGAAAGAACTAGACACTGGCCTCATTGAATTCAATTTGAAGGACATGCAAAAGTTTGCATATAAACCAAATAAAGAGGAATATACAGTGTGCTGCTCACGGTTGTTCTCAGAGCTATATATTTATAAAGTATTTATTCAGGGGTCAAGCCCCTGCCGAAGCTGCCGAATAAAACCTAACCGGACTCTGAGACATGCGAACGAATTTGAACGGAAGGAGCATTGTAAAATGTATCCCGATATATAAACTTAGGTTCAAGCATAAGAGTAAAACCACTGCTTTCAAAGCTCACTGCAGAGCTTCCTGAGACAGCGACCTAGTGGTCAATGACAGTATCTTGAGTTTGGCCCATTTTGTCTCTCATAACTTCTTAACAATTTGAACAAAACGACTCAAGACGGTATCTTATCGGATTCAGAACAGCATGCCGAGTGGAAAAATCTAGACCCAATTTTCCCAGGAACCTAGGTGATTTTCCCAGTGCTTGGCCATTTTGAATCTCCACTCAAAAAATGTTACATTTTAGAAATGCATTTGGCATAAATCCTGCACGCACTCAAAGAGGCTGTAAAGGTTGCAAACTTGTAACTGAATTCGAAAAAGAAAATGTGATGCCTATTGTTATGAAACTGGTCGGAACAGATTCCTCGAGTCATGCCAAGAACATTAATACCAAATTTGGCATAGTTCGGCCAAATAATGTCCTGGCCACCATTGTGATTTTCTTTTAAAACAAGTTTTCTGAATTCCCAGTGTGTTCTCTCTTATTGACACCAAAGCTTCATGTGTATGTCACCTTGCACTTACCAACTCTCTTCTCATTAGTTGCTAACAGTGCCACTGACTGGTCAAAATTGATAAGCAATTAAATTGTATTAGGTAATTATTATTTTCCAACCATTTTGAAAGTTCCTAAAATCAACAAACGCCTTTAATTATGTAATTAATTTGTTATGCTTGAACCTAATAATTGCTGTTTGCAGCTGATATTTATTATTATTAGTAGCAAATGTTAGTTCACACGTGTATAGTTACACATCATTTGATTTTAAAATGTTTTTGTAAATGTTAAAATTACCACCGACTTAAGATTAATAAATGCTTTAGAAATATTGTTTTTTGTTACATGATTCATTATGGTTCTATATAGAACTAGACTTTTAACAAGGTTTTTAAAGAAACACTTTATGCCAAAAAGGTACTATACAAGGAAAAATTATAGGCTAATGCTAAATGCTAAAGCAAATGTTAACAAATGCAAACTTGTAACCTAAATATCATATTATATCTAAGCTGAATTTTATTCACTACACGAAAGAGTAACAAAAGGCATCATGGAAAAATTATGTTCAGGGAGAAAGCAAAAGCGGAAGCGAAAAGAGCAAAATGAAAGCATAGAAAAACAAGGTGAAACACGGACCCTGAAGAACCCTTGGGTTGAAACATCATGTATCTGCGTGCGCTGTAAAATAAATGAATGCTAAATTAGTTCCTAAACAGAAGTAAACATTACTCGCAGGAGGTGAAGGTTAGCCAGCAGGAGCTAGTTTGAACTTGGGTGAGTTCCCCGTGTTTTCCAGAAGCTCGGTTCGCGGCTGAGTAATCCTCATCAATAAAATTACAGGATGCTGTCAGACGAAAGGCGACGTGATTGATATTGAAAGCTCCGAAGTTAAAATCCTCTTGCTGTTCGACTTCAGATCGTGCACCGTTGTAGAGCTAGTTAAAAACCACAGCGGGTCAATGCTCACCAAAACATCTCTTGCTCAAATTCGAGCAGTCTTCTGACATTCAGAGTTCTCCAGCAGACTGGAAGTCTCCTCAATTAAACGCTGAATGCAAAAGACTTTGAACGACAGATGAATATCAGGTAGTAAAATAAAGCCAAATAGAAATAAGTTACAGCTTGCGTGTTAAATATTCTCTTCATTTCATTGATTGGCATCAAATTAGGTTGATCTCATCTTGCCGTGTCTTGCTCTCAGGGCCGCAGAAGAAATTAAAGGCGAGGACGGTAATTCTCATTCAGCGAGCTCATTTCTCATTTTCTCTGCTGTGTGCAGACGCATATATCTTGTTAAATATGAACCGGTGGCGTCCGCTCCGTGCATTTCAATGAGCTGTGTTTGAGCTGCATTTATCTGAGGTGATGCGGCCATATGCACATACAATCCAAACTAACATGCCACCAATCCATTATGAAGACGAAGCTGAGAAGATGGGGTTTTTAGGCGCTATTCATATGCTAGCAGAGTCGTGGCTTGGACTAACTCTAGTTCATTAGCACAATAATGAGTAAAGATGGGGCGACTGTGAAGGTTTATGGAGACTCGCAAGCGAACGAGGAGGGCTTTTCAGGAGCGGTGATTATTTCTAGACAAATGTTTTCACAACGTTGCAGTAGTTTATGTTGTGGTGCAATATCCTAGAAACCCCATCTAAAATGAAATGATATAATAATAATTGGGGTAAGTAGGGTCATAATAGTTGCAAATACTATTTACATTACAAAATAAATTAGCAAAAGATAAAATAAATTTAATAAATAAATACATGGATGGATGGATACAAATAGCTAAATATATGATTATTATTAATATTATTATTAACAACAATAACACAAATACTAATAATTGGGTTATGTAGGGTAATTATAGTTGCATATTTCTTTTCATTTAGTTCCTTAATTTTAATCTTATCTTTACATAAAACAAATTAGCAAAAAATATTAAATATATAAATAAACAAATAAATAAATAAATAATAATAAGTGTTAATAAAACAATTACAAAAAAACAAGATCAAATAATACAACAAATAAAACAAAACAATAAATCATATAAATACAAATAAATACAAACAATTATAAATAAACAAAGCAAACAAAATAAATAAACAAATAATTATAAATAAACAAATAAATACAAACAACTATAAATAAATAAATACAAACTATTATAAATAAACAAATAAATAATAAACAAATAAATACAGTTATAAATAAACAAATAAATACAGTTATAAATAAACAAATAATACAATGACAGTAAACAAATAAATACAGTTACAAATAAACAAAACCAATTATAAATAAACAAAAACAAACAATTATAAATAAACAAAAACAAACAATTAAACGGACGGACGGATGGACGGACAGATAGATAGATAGATTTCTGACTTCTTGTTTCACAGGAATATAAATATGAGGAACAAAGGACAAAGTTCCTTTAACCATTCAACTCAATGATGTAAAATCCGGGGCAATAATTAAGAAGTTCTAATCAACTGAAGAGGTTATGATTCTGCCTGGAAGAGAACGAGTGCTCTATCGTCTCAATGCACAGCGAGGAGGAGAGTTCAGTGGACAAAGTCTCCCAAGGATCACAGATGGATATTTGCAGAGATTAGTTGAGTCTTGGGGTCAGATAGAAACCCCTATCACCACATGTTGTTTGGGAGGGTTTCAAGAAAAATCCTCCTCGCTCATCCAAAAACAAACTCCAGCATAGTTCGGTTGTCAGACAGTACTGGAACTTCAAAAGGGACCCGTGTTCTCATCGACAGATGAAAAAAAATCTGGCAGCAAACACACCAGATGGCTTTGGTGCAAACAGGGATAAAACGTACCCCATGCCCACGGTTTAACATCAAAATGAAGCTTCTGCCATGACCACCCCAGTCCCCTGACCTGAACCCTATAGAAAATGAGGGACTCATTATAGGAGAAAAATATTTAATAAAAGGGTGCCAATAAGTGGCCAAAGTGTTTTGGAGAAAAGCATTTATTTCATAATATGATCAACGCGTGTCTATTGTGTGTGTTTTCTGTAACTTACAGCGATGGTGATATGAGCTGTGTATCATATAAAGGTTTTAACTCCAGTCACTGTTCTTCTCTGAAGCTGCTCCTGTCAGTTTTGTGTTCTACACGCGACTCAAATCCTCCTCCCAGATATAAAAGCTGCTGTCGGTTAATGAAGATTTGACGGATGAACACGCAGCTTGATTGGTCTCGTCGCATCAAAAGTGACACTTCAGACTTTTCCGTTTTATGGACGTTGCCATCTCTATATTACTTTGGTCACTGTCGCTACACTCACAGAAAAAAAAGCACTTACTTCTAAGGGTACAACAGCTTGCCAATGGGGCAATGCCTTAAACAAAGGAGTCCCTCGCACCTCATCTACCCCTGAAGCTCTGAAAGTAGTAGCTTAGCCAGTCTAACTTACTCAGATACACCAATATGCAGGACAAACAGGAGGCAGCGAGGTCATGGGAGCAACGAAAAAAAGGGCAAGGTTGATGCAACATGTTTCTAAAAACTGTATTACATTTAACATTTATTGATTTAGCTGTACGCTTCTATCCAAAGCAATTCCAAGTGCTATTTATCAAGGTAGCCGGCCTATTATGTGCTTGCTCAGATAGCGCACGCCCTGGTGCCTTGCTCAGGGACTGACACCCGTGCTCCACAGCGGATTCAAACCCAGGTCGTCACGCCATAAAGGTATGGACCACGATGCACCCATGGGTTTCCAGTTCCAAGTCTGGCTTCCAAATGTTGAACTTCCTTTAACTTTAAAATGGCAGATTACAAACAAGACGCGCGCAACGGTTAAAGACGTCCGTCTAGTGCCGTGTTGTACGTTGAAAACCAATGGGAAACTATTTGGAAAAAATGGAAAAACAAAAACCCAGAGGAATGGAAACTGTCTGTCTAAAAACACACAAGTCATGGGGCTTCCCGTTAACTGTTCATTTTCCCTCTGCATGTCTTCCGGAGCCGCCTCACCTGACACTGATGCAGCGGCGGCATTAGTTTGTTTGCACATGAGCTGACAGTAATTAGTCCATGATGCTGAAAGCTGCCGTAACAGAAGACATTCACCAGCACATCCAATACAGAGCGAGCCAAGCGGTGAATTCTGAAAACTCATCTAAGGATGAAAAACAAACATCAATCTCACTCTCTTTGCTGTAGGAGTTTTCCACGGCATGTTGTCAGACAAGTGCTTGTTTCAGCGGCTCGCTCGCTCTGAGATCCGCCTCAATGACAGGCTGATCGGCACAGTCAAACAGCGACAACTCACATTAACCCCACAAAAGACAAGCATAAACATTAGCGGTTAACAACCATGAAATACTGAAACAACTGCTGGCAAACTGTAGAACAGGATTCAGATCACTAAGAGTGCCATTGAAAATGTGTGCTTTATGAAATGTGTCCTTCGTTTTCTTTTTTTTCTTTTCTTAAATATGTTCCAAAAACAATTATGGGACCACAAATGCATCAGTAGCGATGCTGCTTTTGTTTGGGTTTTTCTTTTATGTTTTGTCATTTTTGAAAATCTTTAGACAAATGAAACTCTTTTTTAGACAGTTCACTCATTCAATTAAAGGTAGGGAAGCAATTTTCGAGAGTGGCTAGCAATAGCAAGCTAGCTTTGAAAGCATCAAGATCCACACCCCCTCCCTTCAGAGTGCTTTCAAAGCCACGCCTCCATCGAAACACAGTGAGAAACGGCGTAAAATGTCTCAAAGCACATAACATTAAAATAATAATTATCATAAACAACTTAAAAAGCACTGACCTGTACCACCTGACTGCTGCAGATGAATTTCAGCGTTGATAGTGTTGACATTGAAATGTATAAATTCTGAGTCACGAACCGCTTTGTAGTCTAACGTCACTGGTTTACATCTTTTCCAAATTACAAGTATGACATGTATGGAGCATAAGCTCATTGTTCTGGTTCAGTAGGAACTGTAAAAGGTGTCTGTAGTTTCGTTTGTGGCGCTAGGTGACCTGACGTCTGTCTAATCTCTGGATAGAAACACGCGAGCATAATGCGGAGGTATGGAAATACATAGGACGTCATATCTTTGCATTCAGACATTTTATGTTCTTATATGTTCCACAGATGATACAATACACATATAAATACATTTAGATCACTTAACTTAGTGATTGCTATAAGGATCAGAGACTTTCAACCTGCATAACAAAATATAGTTCTGGAACAAATCGCCTGACCCTGCCTTTCTATTGATGTTTTCATTCATTTTTTAAACATTCCTTCAAGAAAAAAGTTTTCTAACTAATTTTTACATCACTCATACAATGAATAGTACAAGCTATTCACAAATGCATGTTTTAAATGCAGGACTTTAATTAGTACATTTGTCTTGGGCCATTAGGCAAATACCCAGAACTCCCAAACAATTGCATAGTGACACCTAGCAACCACCTAAAACACCTTAGCAACTGAACAATAAAAATACAATATTAAATCCTGGCTTTTTGCAGGAACACCGATGTTATTGATACGATTTGATTGAAAAAAGGTTTAGTGATGACATCATAATGGTGGCTGATTTGCATATTATCCTCACACTAGACAGTGAGATGATATAATGAGGCTCTGGGATGCCCCAAATTCTGTAGTTCTTCAATGCACTGAAAAATGTAGAGATTTGAGTGCATTTCTTTAAGAGGCGCTTATGCTGCTCCTGCTGACGCACACACTGATGCAACAGCTGTGGACTGATCGATCAGAATATTTCAAACTCAACTCTCACACACTTTAAAAAAAAAAAACTACAGGCCGCAGTGAGAACAGGTCTAAAAGCATTTTTCCCCAAAAAGTGGAGCAGTCTGTGTCGAGCTTCAGTCAAAGCAAAAGTTCTGAACCTCTGAAATCCAGAGCAAACATCCAAGAAGCACCATGTCAGGACACCATAGATGGCCATTTAACAGGTGAGGAGTGATTAACAATCTAAACACTACAGTCAAGAGCTCAATTTGAACTCAACTAGATTTCCATTATTTCATCAAGACCCAGGTGCACATGATTCAAAACCTCTAACACTAAATACAAACAGCTCCGCAACTGTATCGCAACATGCTAACAAACATTTAAAATACCATAGGAACCACATGGCAACAGTATCAATTACTAAGAACACCCTAGAAACACATTAACACCTACTCAGAACTCCATTGCAACTGCAAATACAACCACTTATGACAAAACTGCATTTACAACACCCCAGAAATCGGAGAGCAACACACTTACAACAACACCCAGAAATAGCATAGCAACATGCTTACAATCATTCAGAATACCATAGGAACCACATGGCAACACAGTAGCAATTGGTAGAAACACACCTAGCAACTGCATAGCAACACATGAAAAACTACTAAAAACACAGACCAACTGCATAGCAACACACTAACAACCACTCGGAACACCCCAACAACCACACCCCAGCAGAATACCTTAGGGACTGCATAGCAACACATTTACAACTACTCAAAACACACAACCAACTGCACAGCAACACACTAACAACCACTCTGAACACCCTAGCAACCACACCCCAGCAGAATACCCTAGGGACCATATAGCAAGCACATTTACAACTACTCAAAACACACAACCAACTGCACAGCAACACACTAACAACCACTCTGAACACCCTAGCAACCACACCCCAGCAGAATACCCTAGGGACCACATAGCAACACATTTACAACTACTCAAAACACACAACCAACTGCACAGCAACACATTAACTCGGAATACCCTAGGGACCACATAGCAACATATTTACAGCTACTCAAAACACCCAACCAACTGCACAGCAACACACTAACAACCACTCGAAGACCCAGCAACCGCACTGCAGCAGAACACCATAGCTTAGCAACACATTTACCACTATTCAAAACACACCGAAAGCAGCATGGGAACACACTAACAACCATTTGGAACACCACAGCAACTGCACATATTAACACATTTACCACTATTCAAAACACAGACCAACTGCACAGCAACACACTAACAACCACTAGGAAAACCCCAGCAAATGCACTTTCGCAGAATACCCTAGAGACCGCATAGCAACACATTTACAGCTACTCAAAAACACCCAACCAACTGCACAGCAACACACTAACAACCACTTCGGAACACCACAGCAACCGTACCTCGGCAGAACACCCTAGAGACCACTTAGCAACACATTAACCACTATTCAAAACACAGACCAACTCCATAGCAACACACTAACAACCACTCAGAATACCCCAGCAACTGCACCTCAGTAGAATACCCTAGAGGCTGCACAGCAACACATTTACAGGTACACAAAACACCCAACCAACAGCACAGCAACACAGTAACAATAACACCCCAGCAACCGCACCACAGCATAACACCCTAAAGACCGCATAGCAACACATTTACAGCTACTCAAAAACACCCAACCAACTGCACAGCAACACATTTAACAACCACTCGGAACACCTCAGCAACAGCCCCGCTGCAGAATAGCAACACATAGCATGGCAACACATTTACAGATTACTCAAAAGTGATTCAAAGGGGTTGTTAGGGGGGTGTTGTTTCAGGTGTTCTAACGTGTTCTAGTGTTCGTAGAGCAGTTACTATGGAGTTGTTCGTGTTTCTAGACTGTTCTAAGTGGTTTCTATGCAGCTACTATGGCGTTCTAAGTGTTCGAAGGTGTTCTAAGGGTTTCTGGTGTTCGCTTAGGCAGTTACTATGGAGTTCTACAAGTTTCTAAGGTGTTCCTAGGCAGTTATTATGTGGTGGTCTGTGTGTTTTCTAATGTGTTCTGGAGAGGCTGTTAGGTACTAGGCCGTTACTGTGGAGTTCTCAGGGGTTTGTTAGGTGTTCTAAGTGTTACGAAAGCAGTTACTGTGAGGACTTCCATGTGTTTGCTTACTGGCCCAGGTTGAAAGAGTTCACCATTAATAAATACTTGTTAAAACGGTTATGTTTAAAAGATCATTCTGTTGATTGTTGGAGTGATGAATCTTGGAAGACTTCAGTGAGCAGATGTTCACTCTTGGCTTCGTTCATGGAAGAAACAAATGCCCTAGAACTCAAATCACCTTGAGAAGACCACACTTCCCCTCCTTTACCCTCCAGCCCACTAAAAGACTCAGAGCTCTAATGGTGTGTGTGTGTGTGTCTTAACAGGGCAGCGCTAACAGCTATAGCTAATTGCCTGACCTAATTATAGCTGTGACAAAAGGTGTCTTAAACAGAAAAAGAAACGAATGCTGTCTGTCTGAGACGATACAAGTCCTGATAGAGAAAAATTGCATGTATGACATTATTAATGTGCAAAATTGAAAATCAAGTATTGTTAGTGAAATATGAGTGGTTAGGGTGTTGCTATGCAGTTGGTAGGCTGTTTTGAGAGGTTTGTTGTTAGTGTGTTGCTATGTAGTTGCTGCGGTGTTCTGAGTGGATGTTTATGTGCGGCTATGCAGTTGCTAGGGTGTTCTAAGTGGTTGTTAGGGTGTTGCTATGCAGTTGGTAGGGTGTTTTTAGAGGTTTGTTTTTAGTGTGTTGCTATGTGGTTGCTGCGGTGTTACTGAGTGGATGTTTATATACTGCTATGCAGTTGCTAGGGTGTTCTAAGTGGTTGTTAGGGTTTTGCTATGCAGATAGTAGGGTGTTTTGAGTAGTTGTAAATGTGTTGCTATGCAGTCTCTAGGGGTTTCTGTGCTGCGGGTGTGAAAAAAAAGTTCATAGTGGTTGTTAGTGTGTTGATATGCGGTTGGTTGGTAGTTGTAAATAGGGCTGTCCCATAACAGTCGGCTAACCGACTAAAAGAGGCTTAGTAGACCAAGATTTTATTAGTCGATTAGTCACAGAAAAAAGACTCCACAGGAAGCTCATTACGAACACCTCATTAGAAACGCCGAGAACTCCATAGTAACTGTCTAGCAACTCCTCCTAGCAACCACATAATCACACGACACAGAAGAGTCAGATATTTCTAATGACAGTATGAGTTGTATTAGCTTAATTGATTGCTAATTAATTCAATTTTGTAGTCCAGGTTAACCTGTTAAGCTTCACGAGGACGCACTGAAACGTTCTTTGTTTAAATAGTTCAAAATTACTATTAGAGGTGTCATGCTAAATATATATTTGATTCCAATTAAAAAATTTAAACAAATAATAACTAAAATAAAAATAATTCAACGTTTAAATGCAACTTAAACATCAAACAAATTAAATATCAAAGTTATTAAATATAGAAAAAAATAGATTTTTACCCAGTTCCTTAACTTTTATGGACAGCATAACCAATGAACAACACCTTCTCTAAGACATAGCATGGAAAGTGATAAATCAAAGGTAACAGATAAACTGACAGTATTGTTAATGGCAATCTGTGTGAGATCTGATCTGATCTGCTGCATCTGTAAATCTGTGTCTGATACGTTCCTGCAGGTACAGTAAAATGATCTATATTGTGTCTGTTTTTATGACCTTCACTATGTCCCTAATAAAGATTAAAGATAGATTTCTCTAGAGCTGAGGAGAACAGTGTGACCTTGTGCCAACCAAAGGAGCGTGTGTGTGCGTGTGTGTTTCTATGTGCACATTTTCACAGGTGAAATGGTCATTTACGATAATTAAGATAAAAAAAAAAATTCACAAGTACAAGAGAAAGTCATGCTAGCATGTAACACATGCATTTACAAGCATATGCATATAAACACACACGTGTGTGAATCTGGGCTAGTGCGGTGAATGTCTGCGCCTCTGAGGAGCAAACCTACATATCAACTCTTAAACTGCCATATTCTAAACACACACACACACACACACACACAGCTCCTTATGACACTCCATACATGGTTGATAAATAAAGCAGAGATAGAAAGAGAGTATAAGACTCAGACAGAAAAGGATGAAAGAGAGAGAGAGAGAGAGAGCGAGAGAGAGAGAGAGAGAGAGAGAGAGAGAGAGAGAGAGAGAGAGAGAGAGAGAGAGAGAGAGAGAGAGAGAGAGATGGGGTGTCTTCCTGAACTTCTAGAGAGGAGAATTCAGTCTGCCGTTAAAGTGGGGCACGTTTCTAAACCAAGAGAGACACGCAAAAAACTCATAGTCCTCGATCAACCTCAAACACACACACACTGTAGTTTAGTGTACAGACCCAGCATATAAGAGATCCTCACAAAAATGCATAATGACATCATCAGTGTGCATTTTATGTATTTTGCTTTAGATTGCTTTAGATTACATTTATTAGTTATAAAGTCAACATCAAATAAAAAAATGACCCTAACTGACCCCTTCTTTAACACTCTACATTACATGGCTATGTATTATATTAATAATCATTATAATAATCTCATTATTATGATCTTGATTTCATTTAAATGTTAAAGTGCAAGTAGACCAATAAAAACAGATTGAGCCATCTGACCAATCAGAGCAAACCAATCACAACAGACTGGGCCATCTGACCAATCAGAGCAGAGTAGACCAATCACAACAGACTGGGCCATCTGACCAATCAGAGCAGAGTAGACCAATCACAACAGACTGAGCCATCTGACCAATCAGAGCAGAGTAGACCAATCACAACAGACTGGGCCATCTGACCAATCAGAGAAGAGTAGACCAATCACAACAGACTGGGCCATCTGACCAATCAGAGCAAGTAGACCAATCACAACAGACTGAACCATCTGACCAATCAGAGCAGAGTAGACCAATCACAACAGACTGGGCCATCTGACCAATCAGAGCAGAGTAGACCAATCACAACAGACTGGGCCATCTGACCAATCAGAGAAGAGTAGACCAATCACAACAGACTGGGCCATCTGACCAATCAGAGAAGAGTAGACCAATCACAACAGACTGGGCCATCTGACCAATCAGAGCAGACCAATCACAACAGACTGAACCATCTGACCAATCAGAGCAGACCAATCACAACAGACTGGGCCATCTGACCAATCAGAGCAGAGTAGACCAATCACAACAGACTGGGCCATCTGACCAATCAGAGAAGAGTAGACCAATCACAACAGACTGGGCCATCTGACCAATCAGAGCAGAGTAGACCAATCACAACAGACTGAGCCATCTGACCAATCAGAGCAGAGTAGACCAATCACAACAGACTGAGCCATCTGACCAATCAGAGCAGAGTAGACCAATCACAACAGACTGGGCCATCTGACCAATCAGAAAAGAGTAGACCAATCACAACAGACTGGGCCATCTGACCAATCAGAGCAGGACCAATCACAACAGACTGAACCATCTGACCAATCAGAAGTAGACCAATCACAACAGACTGAGCCATCTGACCAATCAGAAAGAGTAGACCAATCACAACAGACTGAACCATCTGACCAATCAGAGCAGACCAATCACAACAGACTGAGCCATCTGACCAATCAGAGCAGAGTAGACCAATCACAACAGACTGGAACCATCTGACCAATCAGAGCAGACCAATCACAACAGACTTGGGCCATCTGACCAATCAGAGAAGAGTAGACCAATCACAACAGACTGAGCCATCTGATCAATCAGAGAAGAGTCAGACCAATCACAACAGACTGAACCATCTGACCAATCAGAGCAGACCAATCACAACAGACTGGGCCATCTGACCAATCAGAGAAGAGTAGACCAATCACAACAGACTGAGCCATCTGGGGCACGATTCAAGTTCAAAACGGTGCACAAACGTTTTGCTGCGGTTTCCTAGTTGAACGTCATGTTTCCAGGAAACGGTGTGCACCGGTGTGCAACGGGGTTTGAGATATGTTTTCTCTTGTTTGGTGGGTGTGTCAGAACTGCAATCCAATCAGCAGCAACATGTATATAAAGCATGCGGTATTAAAGTGAACTCGCACAATGTGTTCAAGGAAAATAATTTACAAATGTGTTCAATGCAGATCACTATATGCAACAACTGAGGATATTAGAAGATATGTTTGTCATTTATTGTAAAAATATAGGATATCAACATAATGATGTAGTTTAAACTTTATTATATTTTTAGCTTCATTGCAAGTGTATGACATTTAGTATAGAAGTAAAAAATGGTAAGTGCTTTCCTGAAAAATGAAAAAAAAATAGGTTATTAAAACATTATGAGATGCAAATAAAGTTAGTGTGTGAGGCTAAACAGAATGTGTTTTAGTCTGAATTAGGTAATATGTGTGCTTTCAGTTTCCACAAATCCTTCACTTGATTGGGATGTCTCTTGTGTTCTGGGCGGCAAGTGAAGTCAGCCTGATCAATTAGAGCAGACCAATCACAACAGACTGAACCATCTGACCAATCAGAGCAAGAGCAGACCAATCACAACAAACTGGGCCATCTGACCAATCAGAGACAGAGTGAGACCAATCACAACAGACTGGGCCATCTGACCAATCAAAGAAGAGTAGACCAAATCACAACAGACTGGGCCATCTGACCAATCAGAGCAGACCAATCACAACAGACTGAAACATCTGACCAATCAGAGCAGAGTAGACCAATCACACAACAAACTGGGCCATCTGACCAATCAGAGCAAGTAGACGCAATCACAACAGATGGGCCATCTGACCAATCAGAGCAGAGTAGACCAATCACAACAGACTGAGCCATCTGACCAATCAGAGTAGATCAATCACAACAGACTGAGCCATCTGACCAATCAGAGTAGATCAATCACAACAGACTGAGCCTGATTTAACGTCACTAAACGAGACTCAAGTAAACACATCAAAATTGTCAGTAACTAAAACTAAAACCATAAAAAAACAATAATTTCAGATAGTTGCTAAAGCAACATTTCTCATTTGTCTAGTTTAAGTTCTAAAATGAAATAAAACCTAAACTAAAAACTAAATAGACATGAAAATTACACACACAAAAATTGCTAAACCGTGAACTAAAATTAAAAAATATATTCAAATATTAGCCAACACTGTAATAGTATAAAGATACTAAAGTAACACCATTAGAGGGTAATCTTGTGATTAACTGCACAGATCTTTTCTTCTAGTAGGGTTCAGACTAGTAGATGTGTTTGATTATAAACTTTCTGTATGTGTGTGTGTGTGTGTGTGTGTGAGAGAGACATATAATTTGGATGGCTGACATTGTTGCTCTCTCCTTTCATTTATTTCTAATAAAGTTCAGAGAGTCTGTTTCTGCTCTCTGCTTCACGGCTTTTGTGAACCCTTCACGTAATTAGAGAATCAACCCATGCCAGTCGGCCCGCCGCCCCCAAGGGTCCCTCTCCAAGAGTCTGTCAGAGTACTAACACTTTGTTCTTATTAATGCAGTCCTAGCCAACACTTCCGAGAGAGAGAGAGAGAGGAGCGATGCCTGTTTTTCTGAATCATTCATAAAACACCAACACACAAAGGCTGTCAATGGAGGTGAAGTAAACCGTGTTAGTAGCACTTAACTATAAACTAACAATGATCTTATTCAATTATTCATGATGGTTACCTGTTCATTGTTAGTTCATGTCAGATTAGGTCCATTAAATAATATTATAAGAGACTTTTGATTTTAATAATGTATTAGTAAATGTTGAAATTAACGTTAGGCATAGGATTAATCATTTAAACAGTTTAATTAAAGTAGCGTGCGACGTCATAAACAACAATGGAGGACATAAAGCAGATCTTGCTTATCGGCATGGGGCAAAAAAAACTTTGTGTTGCAATGGTATTATGTTTTAATTGTATATTAAAAAAATATATACAAGTGACGAATTCTCTGTTAACCAATCAACGTTCTGCAGTGAGTCTAGCTCCGTCCCTTTAGTACCTGACTGGGAGATCTGACCAATCAGAGCAACGGAAGGGTCCCAAAAAGCTGGTACGGTACGCTATTTTGGTACAATTCACAACTTCTAATGATTGAAACAGAAATAATTGTGCACCGAAAAAGGCCAAAGAGGCACCATTAAAAACATTTAAGTCCCAGAAGTCTTCAAATATGATATTAAACAAAACTATTCTTAACTTTATTTTTAAGTTAAAAAATAACAATTAAATAGAAGTTTAAAAATGTATTCGGGCATATGTGTCTCTATATTATTTTTGGGCTCTACTATAACAGGTTTTCATGCTTGAATTTCTCAATCATGCTTGAAACATTATTTTTCCACAAATTCTCCATTATTGCAGCTCCTCTCTTCCCAGTCTGTCAGTAACGCTCTGAGAAGTGTTTCCTGAAGCCGACTATGGGCGGAACAGACATAATTTGACGAAATTTGCAACCACAGTTGGCCTTTGGGAAACGCACTCCTGTTTAGTTCCTGTCTTTAAGAAGCCCCTCCTTCATGTGCTCTGATTGGTCAGCTGGACCAGTGTGCTGCGATTGGTCAACCGCTTCGAGTGTGTTTGGGAAATGTCACGCCCTCACCAACTATGTTAATCACCATAACACCCTATTATCTAAGTGGCTGTTTACTAAAACTAAAAAAGTAAAACTTTATGCGTTTTAACCGTTCGTTAGAAGACAACAGTGTTTTGCGCGGCTGAAACGCAAAGTTTTGAAAACAGAGCAAGTTTTTAAAAATGGTCTCAGTGTAATCAACAAAAAAGCAGAATCTCTGAAGATGATGACATCATGCAAGTGCGCATTACGTGTTCAGTCTATATTGTTTCATCGCCATCTAGTGGCCTGGAGCAGAATACAGCGTTTTCAGTCGTTTTGGCGGATTCGTGTGAATGGGGAAACGCAGAAAACTCAAAGAAAAAACTTCGTTCTAAGCATATCATTGTCGTAAAAATTGAATACTGTGAAAACTGAGACGTGTTCGTTTCCGGAAAAAACTCAAGACTACAATGGAGTCGTTTCATAGAGTTCAGAAACAGACACTGATATAGTCAATAACTCCCGCTGGAGGGACTTTAACATCTACATTTAGTGCTGACCACTTGTGTTTGGACAACCTTGTTAAAGGCAGGTGTAAACTGGCTCCTGAAGACTCTCCTCCAGTATTGTTGGACTGATTCTAGATTAGTTCTGCTGCAGTGTTTGGTACAGTCGGAGCCTCGAAGCCATGTAGCGCGACCCTGAATCCTAAATAGGACACCCTGCCTGCTCATGTGCTGCGTTCCCAGAGCTGCTGATTTCGAGGTGTGTCTTGAGTCTGGCGAAGAACCTGAGCACATGAGACACACACTCATGCATCAAACCCTTGTCTAAAGATTGTCCTTTACCCACTTTCACAGAGGTAAGAGCCGATGCAAGGGGAGTTTCAATCATGCATCGGATAAAGCATCGAATTAACTAACCAAGCGTTAACTAACCTCAATTTAAGACAGGGTTTAAAATCAACTATTTTGAGAGGGTACGGATTGTGCAGAATGAACTTATAAGGAGGATTGGGTGCACTGTAAAAATGAATATGCTTTATTGTGGCAACAGATTACAAGCAATATTATTAATTAAATTTATCCAATCTCACTAACAGACAGACGTCAAAGATTAATTAAGAACTCTTTATTTTATATTGCCAACATTGAAGACACCTGATGTTAACAAGCAGAATCACTGAAGGAGAAAAACATAATTTTAAAACACACTGATCATCATAATGGTGACTTAAATTTATGTTTTTTTGGTTGTTGTAAGTTTCACTCATTTTAAATGGTTAACTTTTAAGGAATTAATTTGATTAATTATTACTCAGCTCTACTTTGTTGAATTTAATTAATATTGCTTGTAATCTGTTGCCACAATTTTTTGGATTGGATAATGCATGTCAATTTTTACAGTGTGTTTATTGTCGTCACATGACCTCATTACGTTGCATGTTTAATTCAGCTAATGTTTCAAAGTCTTTGTTTAATCTTTAATCTAGTCTTTGTTTAACATTACCTTTGAGAAATAAATGCATGTACTGCGTTAATCGGGCTTAATTATTTAAACTCTGAAAAAAGAACAAAGCAGGATTAAACGAGGATTTTAGACCCTGAATTAAACAAAGGGATCTCAATGAACATGTTCCCCACCGATTCCTCTGCATATCATTACATATTCTCGAGGCTCTCGTCGCACAGATTCAGAATACAATGCACTGAATATATTGACGCAGTTTATAATGAAAGAGAAAAAATAAATGAGATAAAGGTAATGCCGTTGATGGGAGGTTGGGAAAGTCAGTTTGTTGCCATAAGGACATTACTTCAATGACACGAATCACACACAAACACAAACAAGTGCTTTATCACAGAGCTTCGGGGGAACAGCACAGGTAATTACTAAAGAACAGAAAACACTGATGATCTGATTGGGTATTGATTGTGTGTGTGTGTCTTTGGGTGGTTTGGTTCCTATCCACTGGGATCAAGGACAGGGAACCTGAAGACAAAGGTTGGGAACGTGTTTGAATTGCTGGCAAAATAAAAATATCCCCAGAGGCCTTCATGATTGCTGTTGGTTCACAAAACTGTACTTACTTCATTTTATGTTGAGCAATTCATGCATTGATTTTATGATCAAATCTACAAGTTAAAAGAGCCATGCGCCAGCCAAATGTGATTTCCAACCAGAATAATTATCTTCATTAGCGGTAATGAACCTGCGGCTTCCCATTGGGTTTAAATAGTGTGTGACTGATGTTTCCTGGTACTGGAACAAAGATTTTTGAGCATAAATTGATGATAAACGGACATGTGTTGAGTCTTACCTTACGATTCAGACTCTCTCTTGACAGATGTTTATCTTCTCCTAAATGCATCAAAAAGACGAGTGTCAAAAAAATGAAGAGACATCATCTACTCACCTTCATGCGCTCAAGCTCTTTTTCTTCTGTGGAACACAAAATTAGATTAAAACAACAATTTTATTAACTGTTGATACCGTAATTGATAGATTTATCAATTCTGCGGGGTAAAATGCAACCGCTGTTTTCAAATTTTTTGTCAAACAAGAAAGAGTCTACTTCACCTTTCCTCGAGACTCATATTTCATCACCGGACTTCCACGACACACATTGGCACAATGACAAATGATTTCGTCTCATTATAACAGCGGAAGCAAATTAAAATACTCAGTCATTTACGTCATGATAAGAGTAAGACATCACTCGAAAATGTAAAGGGTTTTTGTTTACACTCACAATAAAAACAAAACATTGTGCTTTTGTTAAATAAAGACAACAAACCGGATACGCTTTCTAACATCCCAACGAAGTGAACATCCCATATATATATATATATATATATATATATAGTACTGTGCAAAAGTCTTATCACATTAGCTTTTTTATTTTTTATATACAAATAAATGGGTTTAAGCCAGTTTTTTAATATCTTTTGCTATAGTGTGTCATCATCAAGTCCATATATGATTACAAGAAAGAAAGAGACAGACTTAATCCAGAACAACTGCGGCAATATCTTCTGATTTATTTATTATAATTATTATTTTTAATTACTTAGTCTGGTGGTAAATTGTTAGGAAAAGAAAGTGAAATCGTGAAAGAAAAAATAAATCAATTGAAATCCTTCCTGTGACGGAGAAAACCCTACACTCACACTCTCTCTCTCTCACACACACACACACAGCACTTCACAGGCTGATTGATTATGTTGACTGTGATTGAATGTGTGTATGAGAGCGTTTAAAAGTGTGTGTTGTGGAAGAGATAAACAAAAGGAAGATAATGAGTATTTTTCCTTCATGAAGTGAGAATTTTGAAAGGGTAATACACAACCTCGTGAATTATTCATAAGTCATAAAGACCCAAGCACAAACCCCGCCCTTAGGCGGAAGCCAAACTCCAAGTCAAATCATCGTGATTGGAGAGTAAATCAACTGACATAAATCAATGTGGCAACTAATTACCGTAGTTAATGCTAAAACAAAACCAGTTACATTCATAATATTACAATAAAATAACAAATAAAGATTTTCACCAGGGTCATGATAAAGGAGGTGAAAAAATCCTACAGATTTGCTTTAACCAGAATATCACAGAGACTTAAAGGTGAATTCCTTTTAACCCAACCAGTTAAAAACCACATGACAACCACCAACACCCTAGCAACCACCATCAACACCCTAGCAACCACCATCAACATCATGCTCCATAGCAGCAACAGCAAGAATATCACAGAGACTTAAAGGTGAATTCCTTTTAACCCAACCAGTTAAAAACCACATGACAACCATCAACAACACCCTAGCAACCACCATCAACACCCTAGCAACCACCATCAACATCATGCTCCATAGCAGCAACAGCAAGAATATCACAGAGACTTAAAGGTGAATTCCTTTTAACCCAACCAGTTAAAAACCACATGACAACCACCAACAACACCCTAGCAACCACCATCAACAACATGCTCCATAGCAGCAACAGCAAGAATATCACAGAGACTTAAAGGTGAATTCCTTTTAACCCAACCAGTTAAAAACCACATGACAACCACCAACAACACCCTAGCAACCACCATCAACACCCTAGCAACCACCATCAACATCATGCTCCATAGCAGCAACAGCAAGAATATCACAGAGACTTAAAGGTGAATTCCTTTTAACCCAACCAGTTAAAAACCACATGACAACCACCAACAACACCCTAGCAACCACCATCAACACCCTAGCAACCACCATCAACATCATGCTCCATAGCAGCAACAGCAAGAATATCACAGAGACTTAAAGGTGAATTCCTTTTAACCCAACCAGTTAAAAACCACATGACAACCACCAACAACACCCTAGCAACCACCATCAACATCATGCTCCATAGCAGCAACAGCAAGAATATCACAGAGACTTAAAGGTGAATTCCTTTTAACCCAACCAGTTAAAAACCACATGACAACCATCAACAACACCCTGCAACCACCATCAACACATGCTCATAGCAGCAACAGCAAGCATATCACAGAGACTTAAAGGTGAATTCCTTTTAACCCAACCAGTTAAAAACCACATGGCAACCACCAACAACACCCTAGCAACCACCATCAACCACATGCTCCATAGCAGCAACAGCAAGAATATCACAGAGACTTAAAGGTGAATTCCTTTTAACCCAACCAGTTAAAAACCACATGACAACCACCAACAACACCCTAGCAACCACCATCAACATCATGCTCCATAGCAGCAACAGCAAGAATATCACAGAGACTTAAAGGTGAATTCCTTTTAACCCAACCAGTTAAAAACCACATGACAACCACCAACAACACCCTAGCAACCACCATCAACACCCTAGCAACCACCATCAACATCATGCTCCATAGCAGCAACAGCAAGAATATCACAGAGACTTAAAGGTGAATTCCTTTTAACCCAACCAGTTAAAAACCACATGACAACCACCAACAACACCCTAGCAACCACCATCAACACCCTAGCAACCACCATCAACATCATGCTCCATAGCAGCAACAGCAAGAATATCACAGAGACTTAAAGGTGAATTCCTTTTAACCCAACCAGTTAAAAACCACATGACAACCACCAACAACACCCTAGCAACCACCATCAACACCCTAGCAACCACCATCAACATCATGCTCCATAGCAGCAACAGCAAGAATATCACAGAGACTTAAAGGTGAATTCCTTTTAACCCAACCAGTTAAAAACCACATGACAACCACCAACAACACCCTAGCAACCACCATCAACATCATGCTCCATAGCAGCAACAGCAAGAATATCACAGAGACTTAAAGGTGAATTCCTTTTAACCCAACCAGTTAAAAACCACATGACAACCATCAACAACACCCTAGCAACCACCATCAACATCATGCTCCATAGTAGCAACAGCAAGAATATCACAGAGACTTAAAGGTGAATTCCTTTTAACCCAACCAGTTAAAAACCACATGACAACCACCAACAACACCCTAGCAACCACCATCAACAACATGCTCCATAGCAGCAACAGCAAGAATATCAGAGACTTAAAGGTGAATTCATTTTAACCCGACCAGTTAAAAACCACATGACAACCATCAACAACACCCTAGCAACCACCATCAACACCCTAGCAACCACCATCAACATCATGCTCCATAGCAGCAACAGCAAGAATATCACAGAGACTTAAAGGTGAATTCCTTTTAACCCAACCAGTTAAAAACCACATGACAACCACCAACAACACCCTAGCAACCACCACCTAGCAACCACCATCAACAACATGCTCCATAGCAGCAACAGCAAGAATATCACAGAGACTTAAAGGTGAATTCCTTTTAACCCAACCAGTTAAAAACCACATGACAACCATCAACAACACCCTAGCAACCACCAACAACACCCTAGCAACCACCATCACCACATGCTCCATAGCAGCAACAGCAAGAATATCCAGAGACTTAAAGGTGAATTTCTTTTTAACCCAACCAGTTAAAAACCACATGACAACCACCAACAACACCCTAGCAACCACCATCAACACCATGCTCGATAGAAGCAACTTCTGCAGTCAAAAAAACAAACAAAACAATTTTCTTCATAAAACGGAAATATCTAGTTTCATATAATGTCCTCCACACAGATGGCCCAGTGAAATAAAACATTCATGGTGTGCGAAACCATTTTAATTCAAACGCAATTGAATTCCAGCCAGTCTATATGGCCATACGTCCCATAAAAGAACAGCCGAGCGAGGCTTTTATGCTCCTAATTAAGGTCTGTAACAGTTTTACATTCAACACAATGGCAGGACACACCAACGGGCCGCTGCTCATTTACCGCAAAAGGAATTACCTTTCCGTGTGAAAGAAAAAGAGGAAGAGGGTGACATGTTCACCGGAGCATGCTTTATCTATCTGATGTTCACCCTCCAACAATCACTTACTGAGGAGCCTCTGATTGAAAAGAAAAGGCTAACCGATCATTAAAGAACACATGACGGTCAATACCACTTATTTAGAGTAGAATGGAAATCAGTGCTAAATTTGGCACAGTTGAATGCTAATCACGTGAGCAAGTGTAGGGCTTGGAGAGGACGCTTCGTTATGAACATGTCAGAAGCAGATGGGGAGGAAAACAATCTGGGCTTGTGTATAGCAGAAGGAAATCCGTGAGATGTAATGAGCATTGAAGACTGCTGGGTGAAGCTCTTCTACACGGCTGTGTATTAAGATGTGACACACACACGCCGTGTTTCTGAATGGGTCCGTGAGTGTTTGTCTGCCGCGTGAAGTAGCCTGCTAGCGCAGCAGCGGGTCACCGTGAACGTGCATGACATGTCAGGGCTTTCATTCAGGAAAAACTGGAGGGAAAATAGAGGACAAGAGAAATTAAATAGGCAGTACAGCGCAAGGTTCTCAACGTCATGGAGGATCTGGAAACATCAGGGAAGTGTGAAAAAGCAAACGTACTTTTCTCTGGTTATTCGGTAAGTGACACATTCAAAATCTAAGCACGGAAAGATCTATCAGAAGGCCATCACGAGTTTTCTCATTCACATCTAATCGCACTTGACTGGTCGAATACACACGCTGTTATGTCGAAATGCCCATCGTGTGGAGTATATTCATGTAAACAGCTGGTTATGTCTCAAGTGAAAGGTGTAAACCGGATGTGGAACAGTATAATGGATCAGTGCATTTGGTCCTAAAGTGACAGCACACTAATAAACCTGATGCTTGTTTCATTAATGCGAATCAAACAAAAGAAAAAAAAATAACTTACTGCTCTTGACTCTTTTTAGCTTTAATAAGAATACATTAATATTTTCCAAAAATCTAAATTTGTTGAATTCGTATTTTTGTTATATTGTATTTGTCCCATTGTTGTAATTTGCTTCGTTTTTCTTATTTTTAAAAATAGAAATGAGATGAAATAACACAATAACTATGTGCCAACATATATATATATAATATATAATATATATATATATTAAGAGCTGTCAGTTAAACGCGTTATTAACGGCGTTAACGCAAACCCATTTTAACGGCGTTAATTTTTTTATGACGCGATTACACGATCTTTTTGTCCTAGCAAACTTTGTAGTTTTTTCACATACTTTTGCAACAGGACACGGCATGCGTTCTGATCCATTTCAGCGTCTCGCGCTCTTCATCCACTCAAAGCCGGCTCGCAAGCCCAAACGAGTGTGTGCGGCGTGCCTGATGTTTTGTTTCCGGTCTAGCTAGATCCGCTTGCGCTTTGGTCGAAGAAGCAACGAAACGTCCTCGCGCGGGGCAAGCAATTGAAATGAATGGGTTTCAGACCGCAGCGCGAGGACGTTTTGTGCCGCACACACTCGTTTCAGCTTGCGAGCCGGCCAAATAGTAACGTTATGTTTTGAGTGGATGACGAGCGC
>JAQIUQ010000209.1:380000-525236 GCA_030378365.1 Hybognathus amarus
TGAACGACCTGTTAAAGGAGGCGGAAACAACCCGACACCACCACGCTAAAAGAAGAAAAGAGCATGAAACGACAGCCGAGACTGTGATCATTCATAAGCACAAAAGACATCAGGAAAAACTAGACTCTTTTTCGGAAGGAAATTATGAGTGGTGCTTGACACTGGGTAATATGCCATAGGTGATTTTACATCGATTTAACACTCAGATATGATGACGTAACTAATGCAGAACACATAACCTGCCCACAAATAAAAATATTGCATCTCTTAGCCTTTGTTTGCGGGTCTTAAAGGTTTTTAAAATACATTCAAAACTATTTGTAATTCAGCTTCTTTATAAACGTACAATCTGCCTTTAAAAGGAGAACTCCGGTCAATTTTAACATTGAGCTCATTTCTTTTGTACATTTGGAGTGCTGTCAGTACAGACAAAAATGACAAAAATCGGTGTTTCCTACACCGTGTTATCCTCTTTTTAAAATTCGCCCCCTGTTGACTTCAATGGGGCAAGTTCTAAACCTGCTTTTAGCCTCTTAACATCCTTGATTTGTCATTACAAGTGCACAGTAACTATATATTTACTTAAATTTTAACTATAAATAATTTTAACTCTTTAACTATATCTATTTGGTTATAGCAATCCCACTTAAACTGACTCGAGTTACTTAGAAATTGGCAAAATAATTTCGATGACAACATATTGGGAAAACTTATTGATCATAGCTTTTTTACAGTTGGTTTCATCACAAAAAAGTAACTTTTTAGAGTTTTTCCCCTACAATTATTACTTTTTCCTCAGAATTCTCCTTTTTGTTGACTTAAAGATGGAAATAAAAAAAATATAAAAACGGCAACTGCGACACACAAATCTAATTATTTCTGTCAGAATTGATATTACAAAAGTCTTGTGAGATAGGAATATGGTCAGTATATGCACTGTAAAAATGAATGCGCTTTATCTAATCAAAAGAAAAATTGTGGCAACAGATTACAAGCAATATTATTAATTGAATTTAAGAATAGAATTGAGTAATAATTAATCAAATTAATTCCTTAAAAGTTAATCATTTAAAATGAGTAAAACTTACCAAAAAAAGTATGTTTAAGTCACCATTATGATGATCAGTGTTTGTTTTAGGTTTGTTTTAAAATGACGGTTTTCTCCTTCAGTGATTCTGCTTGTTAACATCAGGTGTCTTCAATGTTGGCAATATAAAATAAAGATAATATAAAATAATCTCATCTGTCTGTTATTCAGATATTTTGTTAAATGTTTTGGTGTAAACTTTACTAATTTTAAATGGTTAACTTAAGGAATAATTTGATTAATTATTACTCAATTCCAATTTGTTCAATTTAATTAATAATATTGCTTGTAATCTGTTGCCACAATTTTATTGATTAGATAAAGCATATTAATTTTTACAGTGTGTAATCTCCACTGACATACATTTATCAGTAATGTTTTACTGGAGACAGTGGTATTTACTATATTTTTACATTTGACAGTAAAAAGCATCTAGCAACTTCCTCTTTTACACACTTGACACAATTTTCTGAGAACTGAACATTTTTACAGTTGGTTTCATCACAAAAAAAAGAGTTTTTTCTCCCTACAACTATTACTTTTTCCCTCAGAATTCTCCTTTTTTTGTTTCGTCGACAGAATAAAACAATATAAAAGCGGTAACTGTGACTCACGAATCTGACTTTTCCTGTAAATTTCTATCTTCAAATTCTGAGCTTTAAAAAAAGTCTTGTGAGATATGAATATGGTCAGTAATCTCCACTGACATAGATAGTAATGTTTTACTGGAGACAGTGGCATTTTACAATTTTTTTTTTACATTTCACAGTAAAAAGCATCTAGCAACTTCCTCTTTTAAACACTTGATGCTATTTTCTGAGAACTGTAACCCACTTCCACAGAGTTATTTTTATTCTCCTCCGTTTTAAAGGAAAACCTCCATCTCTCTTCACTCATCCGAATACAAATGACACACTTCACAACATGATTGTTGTTGGTTGCATCTTGTTTTCAACGAGGACCAAAAAGCCAGTAATTTATGCATGAAAAAGAGTTTGATCTGCCCGGGACGATACTGTACGGCACAGCTCAGGTCTTAAATAAGGGATCATCTCTTTCATGTCTCACACTGTGAGGTGAAGCCTCGTGTTGTAAATCCACGGCTCAGATGAAGCGCAGTGGCCTGTTTTATGCCTGGCTGATATCAAACCTGTCGGGCTTCCTGGATGGAAATAGAAATGGGCAAAGCTGTGATATCTGTGAGGTAAAGCGCGGGATCAGGTCACGCTTGTTTCCGCTCGCAGGACTGAACTGAATCAAGTTTGGATTAGCCGTGAAGGAGTCTGAGGAATTAGGAGAACGACTAAAACTAATCCAGAACCACTTTTTAAATTACAGGATATATTATTCACCATGAGTTGAGAATATTTAAGGTTTCTTGGATGATTATTATTATTAATAATAATATCATTAATTATTATTATATTGAAAATGCCAGGGATTCGAAACATGACGATCCCTTTTGGTAGAACATAAAAGCAATGTATTTTTTGTATATTTTGTATTTATGGATAAAGACCCATTGGTGAAATGTGTCCAAATTATGCATAATTACATGCAACTAACTCTCAACCAAATCCTACCCTAACCCTAAGTACATGTAATTAATTAATATAACTCAATGCTTAAATATATAATTACACTGTAACACAGTAACACCTTCAAATAAAGTGTGACAGACACAGTTTATGTTGTTAATGTAGAAAACAGTTCAAATGATCAATTGAATGATCAATTCTGTCTAATTTATAGTGCATCTTTCTACCCAATTTTAAAGAAATGTTAAATTCAAATGAATTTATACAGCACTTTCATAATAATACATATTTTATTGTAATAATAAACAATTAAATAAATAAATCAATTAACATGAAAAATAAAATAATTGATAAATAAAATATATAAACAAATAAAAATACTGTTGCAAGGATTGATAAAAATATAGATTTTTATTTTTCAGGAATCTTATTTATTTCTTACTGTTAGAAGACCTTTCATGTTTGTTTCTTTAAAAACCCTCGCGAAATATAATTTAATGTGTTGAATGAGATAACATTTTTATAAATTCAGTTAATTAAAGGGGTAGCTTTAACAGTGTTAATATTAGAATACCCAATATTATATTACAGTATATACAGGATTTGATTTCAAAAGTATTTGAACAGCACTTTAAATAATTTTTTTATTGTAATAATAAATAAAAAATTAAATTATTGACAAATAAATAAAATCGCAAATATTTAAAAAAGGTACACTACGCAACTTTTTTTTTCAAAATTAACAAAATATCAACCATAAGTTAATACATAATTCCTTCTTCCAAAAAGACGTTTGAATGAAAGAGACTCATTTTCTTCTGTGTGGGCCTGAGTGAGTTCACGTATGTACACAAATACGGCGACGATGATCCCCACGCCGCTCCAGAGCAAATACAGAGCCGTGACTCTCTCGATTAATGCTCGATCAACAAAAAAAAGATAGCCGCCAACGGGTTTCAATTCTGACGCGCATAAATTTCGCTTCAAACTTTTGTTTTTACACGCGTCAATTTCGCTCTTGCCGCGCGAATGGATTCAAAGTGTTCAAGCGTATAACTAGAGGCGGCAGGTGCGAATTTGACGCGCTATTCGCACTGGTGTGAACGCAAAGTTAAGGGTTGGAACAACATGAGGGAGAGTAATTACTAACAGAATTTACATTTTTGGGTGAACTATCCCTTTAAGTCTACATATCAATACTGAGTACACTAGTTTCGGCCTGTTCTCAACAACACCTCACATCCTGCGTCACTTTCCCTCCACAGCTCCTCATCTGTCCGCGTCTCTCGCTCTCTCCGACACTCACAGCAGTCGTTGGGAGCAGATGGTTGTCCTTCTCTAAAGGAGCAATAACAACAGAAGTTACTCTCTCTCTCACACACACGCACACACACACACACACACACATTCAAAAATGCAAACTGTCACCAGTGACTTTGTATGTCTACCTTCCCAGGATGAGAGTAGCAGTTTCCTACAGAGACTAATTTCATCCTTATTTAAACAAATCACTGTGTATTAAACACACAGCTCAGCGCATTGTCTAACAGACAGAAGAAAAACAGCCATGGGAGTGATGAATGAATGCAGTTATGATGTGAATAAACTGTTAAGATCCACATTTGCCCTCTTTGGTGGCTACGTTTAAAGTAAAGTTAAACTGCATGACATTCACAATCATCAACTGTTCAATTACATTAGCAAAAATTTGCGTTTTTCATTTGTCAAGCTGACACACAGTTGGAGAAAACCAATAGAGCCCAACATTGGCCCTTCATTTTTTCATCAACCTTGATTTCTGAAGTATTTCTCAATTCATTAATCTTTAAGGAAAAAAACATTCGTCAATAAGAGCTTTAAGCCTTGAACCAAACCGGCATGTTGTGAGAAAGTTTAATTTGAATAAAACCAATCTGACAAAAGCAATTTAAAACATTTGACAAATATTCATTATTAATTTATACTCGAATTTTAATTCAATTGAAAAATATTCTCATTGTGAATTTATTTAAAAAATATTTGAATTTGAAATAGTTCCTTGTATAAAAAAGGTCTGAGACTTAATCTTTAAAAGTGTTGTCTGTAAAATAAATGTAAATACAGTTGTTATACAATATAGCATTTTGCAGTATAAACCATATGTGTGTGTTGTATGACAGTTGATTATAACTCTGTGCTGCATCAATGTCTCAGTGCCGGACACATCAATAACTACTGCCAAAATTCATCTTGCCAGATTAAATTGACAGATGGCAGGTGGGGGGCGTCCCACGTACAATCCAGCCTATCCACGACCATATCTCATCATTCCCAAAAGCTTATTAAATATAAAACAGACACCATTTATCACACCGTACAGCAGACAACGGGATGCATACATCACCGGAAATGTCAGCGAGAGGGTTTATTTACACTGTCTATGTTGCCAGCTCACCTCTGGGCGTCCCGCTGACAGAAGACACCATTCCTGTGGAGTCCATGTGGAAAAAATGAGCTGAAGGTATAAAATGTGTGTGTAGGCACAACAAATTAAAGTTATTTACACTTTGTTGTTAAAAGCTGGAAAGTTTAACTATGGATGTGGTGAAACCCGAAACAAAGATCATATTTAAAGAAGCCTTAAGTCTTGATGTTGTTTTTGGCATCTACTAGAACTGTTTTTTATGCTTGAATGTTCAAAAACACATTATTTTTTACATATTATCCATTGTTGCGGCTCCTCATTTCCCAGTCTGTCAGTAACGCTCTGTTTAGTTCCTGTGTCTATGAAGCCCCTCCTTCTGAAAAACTCAATGTGCTCTGATTGGTCGGCTGGATAAGTGTGTTGTGATTGGTCAACCGCATCAAATGTGTGTGTATCAGAAGTGTCATGGTCGTCCACACTGATCCTAGATAAAGGTTTATGTAAATATATATTAAAATATACAATAGCCTATAAAAAATATAAAATATATATTATAATACATTATATAATATATATTATATTATTTTATATATATATATATAAATGTGTGTTTTCAACACTGATAATGATCAGAAATGTTTCTTGAGCAGCAAATATTCATATTACATTTACATTTATGCATTTGGCAGACGCTTTTATCCAAATTACATTCTTATCAGTTCTTGCTTTCCCTGGGAATCGAACCCATGACCTTGGCGTTGCAAGCGCGTTTAAGCTACAGGAAAGCATGCTTAAGCATATTAGAAAGCATATTAATGATTTCCAGAGATGCAATTTCGGCCGATACAATAACCGATAATTCTTTCCATTTAAAACCGATAACCGATATATCGGTCGATTTTGGAGAGCCTGATTAAAAAACAACTGTATTTTCCTTTTTCCCAATCATATTTCAAGCAATTCAAAACCATTTTAGCTGAAGGAAATAATTTATTATTTATTGGCTTTAATATATTTTGGACCAATTTTCTTCTCATTCCAATAACATTAAAAATGAACATATATCGGCCGATACCGATATAGTGGCCGATATATCGTGCATCCCTAATGATTTCTAAATGGCCATGCGACACTGAAGAACAATGATGCTGAAAATACAGCTTTGATCACAGGAATAAATGTTTGAAGATATTTTACTGTATTTTGGATCAAATGAATGCAGCCTTGGTGAGCATAATATACTATATAGAAATGAAATAGAACTAAATTCGGTTATGAATCCAACCTGGTGTTTGTAGATGAAATTCAATGAATCTAGAAGCTTCATTCCATTGACAGTCACCGCATATTACAGCAGCACCGGAAAACAACACTCACACACACACCAGGATGAGAAGAAATCTCTGATCCCGCCGTCAGAATTCCATATGGAACGTTTCTGGATTCCGAGGGACATGTCGTCATCACCTGGACGTCGTCTAAGCCACTGCAACTGTGTAAGAAGAGCATGTTTAAAGAATCATGAAACCCTAAGAGTGGTTATTTGTGTGAAAGATCATCCACTGACCTCTGCTTTCTGTCCCAGAGCCTGAAGGGACGGCTCTAAATAACACAGGGTGCTCCGTCCACCAAGTCCTTTGAGTGCTTTGTTAAAGTAAAGGCCAGACGCCCTCGAACCGCCGGTTCAGCTCTGAAATATTTATGCACCCAACCACTGAGTCACCAATCATGATGCCCAGCATCTATTGCGACTGTATAACAGGAAAAGTCTGAACTTCTAGCAACATGCATTTAATTTATCTAACGCTGAGAACTCTAGATCCATAGGTTTAGCCTTCAGGTTCATCCTCACAGAACAATATATAAAATACACCGATATATCTTCCTTGATATCCTGGTCTAGTATATTTCCCAAACGTCCATCCTCGAAGGCAGAAATGCTGAACATTGGAGTTGTGCAATAATACTCCATCATAACCTGTACACGCTTTCATGGCAACACTTTATAATAAGGTTAATTACTTATAGATAACTACATTAGTTAACCTAAACTTATAATGAACTGCACTTCTATCGCATTTATTAATCTTTGTTAATTTCAACATTTATTAATACTTTATTAAAATCTTGACATTAGTCAATGCACTGTGAACTAACATGATCAAACAGCTGTATTTTTATTAACTCACATTAACAAAGATTACCGTAATGTAACAGTAACAAATGTATCACTCATGGTTAGTTCATGTTAGTTAATACATTAACTAATGAACCTAATTGGAAAGTGTTACCGCTTTTATGTTACTGTGGAGATGCCGGAGTACTCTGATGCTGTCAGATAAAGAAAACAAGCAGTTGATATGCACTATGGTACTAAATTATTAACATAATCATATGGTACATTGTTGAAAAAACATTGCAATAACATGGTGATTTATGTTATTGACACCTGACGGATTTGAAACTTTCAAATGAAGAGTTTTATATTAAAGTTGGAATTTAAAACTTTCAAATTTAGATTTTGAGATTAAAGTTGGAATTTACAACTTTCAAATGTAGAGCTTGAGATTAAAGTTGTAATTTAAAATGTTTCAATTTAGAGTTTGAGATTAAAGTTGTAATTTAAAATGTTCAAATGTAGATTTTGAGATTAAAGTTGTAATTTAAAATGTTCAAATGTAGAGTTTGAGATTTAAGTTGGAATTTAAAATGTTCAAATTTAGAGTTTGAGATTAAAGTTGAAATTAAAAAATGTTCAAATTTAGAGTCTGAGATTTAAGTTGGAATTTAAAACTTTTAAATGTAGAGTTTGAGATTAAAGTTGGAATTTAAAACTTTTAAATGTAGAGTTTGAGATTAAAGTTGGAATTTAAAACTTTCATATGTAGAGTTTGAGATCAAAGTTGGAATTTAAAACTTTCAAATGTAGAGTTTGAGATTAAAGTTGGAATTTAAAACTTTTAAATGTAGAGTTTGAGATTTAAGTTGGAATTTAAAACTTTCAAATGTAGAGTATAAGATTAAAGTTGGAATTTAAAAACTTTCAAATGTAGAGTTTGAGATCAAAGTTGGAATTTAAAACTTTCAAATGTAGAGTTTAAGATTAAAGTTGGAAATTAAAACTTTCAAATGTAGAGTTTAAGATTAAAGTTGGAAATTAAAACTTTCAAATGTAGAGTTTAAGATTAAAGTTGGTATTTAAAACTTTCAAATGTAGAGTTTGAGATTAAAGTTGGAATTTAAAACTTTCAAATGTAGAATTTGAGATTAAAGTTGGAATTTAAAACTTTCAAATGTAGAGTTTAAGATTAAAGTTGGAATTTAAAATGTTCAAATGTAGAGTTTAAGATTAAAGTTGGAAATTAAAATTTTCACATTTAGATTTTGAGATTAAAGTTGGAATTTAAAATGTTTCAATTTAGAGTTTGAGATTAAAGTTGGAATTTAAAATGTTCAAATGTAGAGTTTGAGATTAAAGTTGGAATTTAAAACTTTCAAATGTAGAGTTTGAGATTAAAGTTGGAATTTAAAACTTTCAAATGTAGAGTTTAAGATTAAAGTTGGAATTTAAAACTTTCAAATGTAGAGTTTAAGACTAAAGTTGGAATTTGTATTGCTGCAGTGGAGTGAAGCTCACCTGATATATGCATTCTTTACACACTTCATATCTATTTTATGCCATACTATATCAAAATGAAAGAAAAACCAGCAGAGAAAACTGGCAGAGTTGTTTTGTTTACAATCATTTGGTCAAGGTTACTCGCACCGGACTCTGTTGAGACGAGGCTTCACACACTTAACCTCGTCTTCAAAACGAGAGAGACCTTTTCCACAAGTGACGTCTCTTAAATTGATTCTATTTAATGTGAGTCGACCCACGGCCCGGCGAGAGCATGGATTTGACTGACAGGACCATGATGTCATGGAGATGGGTTACCTCGAGATTGCCACGGTTACTGGCACGGTAGGGGACTTTATGAAAGTCAAAGTAACTCAGTCTAGAACAGAAGTAAATTACCAGACGTGCATGAGTATTATTCATAAATATGAAATGAAGAAGTACACAACAAATGTAAACATGCAAAAATAGATGTTTGAATTGTGATTAAAGGTTCCCGCCAGAGCGCTAGAGTGTTGTTAGTGGTTTCCAGGGAGTTGCTAGGGTGTTGTGGGTCATTTCTAGGGTGTTGCGTCCTAAATTCTTCCAAAGTTAAAGAGCCAAGATACCACTAATTTGTGATATGCAGAGAGCATACACTAGAGCCAGACCGATATATCGGCCGGCACAATATTATCGGCCGATATTAGGCATTTTCCAAAATATTGGTATCGACAGATATAATGGCCGATAAATGAATATTTCAAAAATAAAATTAAAACTGATGAAATATGCTTCAATCATCTCTCTTTGGCCTGTTATAATGAAAATTTATGTTTTACAATTTGCAGTATGACGTAATCTATTGCTAAATTATGGCTCATCATAGACTAGCTAACCACAAAGCTAGCTAATGCCACTATCATCAGTGGAAGACCACTAACGTTAACATTAATGAGCTTGGAAACTTTTTCTGCCTAAATAAATAATCTCTTTTTAAAATCATATTATTTTAGTTAAAACTCATAAATGACTACAAATAACTATGTTAGGGGAATCTGTTAATGTTTTGTTGCGCGTTTCTGAAAAAAATAAATAATATATCGGCCAATATATCGGCATATGGATTTTAAAACCCCAAAATATTTGTATCGGTATCGGCCTTCAAAATCCTTTATTGGTCGGGCTCTAGCATACACAGCATCACACTCTCTCAATACGAGTACACACAGGGACACACACAGAGAGACGAACACTCACACACTGACACTAGTGGACATGAAAGGTGTTCGAAGTGTGATCGTTTCCTGGGGGAAATAAGTATCCGTCTCATGCCCTTATTACATCCTACAGTCCTATGACACACACAGAGCTGCAACTCCCAAGACATCTCTCCCTGCCCTTGAGAGAGACCTGATACCACAACACACACACACACACGATCTAAAATACACCATCACTAAAGGGCATGCTGGCCTTGTGTCACACTCACTGCCATTGAGAAAGATTTATTGTATTCATATTCTGACGCTTCCTGGTTGAAAACAAAAGGTGTTTTGGTTACCATTAATAAAATAATTACTCAAACCAAAATAATAGTTTGTATGCCAAATAAATATTGTGTATATAAATACATTTTGGTAATCAAAGATGAGTTTTAAGAGATAAAATGATTGATTACAGGGGAATTTAAACATTAAATGTTCTCGGAAAACATGTCACAGAAAAGTCAGCAGAATTCATACACTCTAAAAAATGCTGGGTTGTTTTAACCCAACTTTGGGTCAAATATGGACTAACCCACCGTTGGGTTAAATTTTTTACATTTTAAACCCAACATTTGGGTTTGTCCATATTTGACCCAAAATTGGGTTAAAACAACCCAGCATTTTTAAGAGTGTACCATTGATGAAGTAAAAAAAAAAGGTGAATATAAAAACGTACATTTTTCAGTCACTAATGACTAAACAGCACCAAATGGGTCCAAGGGAAAATACCTAATAGAATCTCTTAATGGAAAAGTCCATTTCTGTCAATATTGTGAACTAACCACCACATGTATATAAATATATCAATACCCTTTGACATTTTAGTTGTGCTGAAAGAGCGCTGCATTATGTAGATCAGAGCAGAAAGCATCTCTCTTCTCTGTCAGTCTGAATGAATGAATGTGTTTATATGAGACTTTGACTAAATGCATGTGCTGTAGACAGAGGGTTTCCCAACACATTTGTCACGCGGGTGATAACCTGTCAGCGCTGGAAAGCTTTTCTGCAGCTTTGATTCATGCGTTGCATTCACTCCGCTGTCATTAGCACCCGCGCGTCGCAGAGAAATCACCAGCCAACCCCTGCGCTTTACTGATGAGACAAAATTATAACAACCAGTGTTACTCATGTCCTGACCTGACACTGGAGATAAGTATGAACTAAAACCCCAGACGTAGGAGGCAAACTTTAAGACTTACTGTTTAACTAACTGATATAATATATCTTTAAACTTTGGAGGCTTGTTGCGTGTTTGCCAGCCGCGAGCACTGGAAGTAAAAGTCCTATTCATTTTCTCCATAGAGAAATTGATTTTTTTTGTGATAATGTATTTAAAACCTTTCTGAACAGACCCATGGTGAACTCGGAGGTTGTTAAATGATGGCATATGCTTCTGTAGAGGCCACGATTTACTGTTTTCCATATTTAAAGGCCTGCTCACACCAAAAGCAATGACTAGTTATCGTTATGTTTATAGTCAGGATTGGGGAGTACGGAATAGATGTAATGGCATTATGTAATCAGGATACAAAAATCCAGTAACTGTATTTCGTTACAGTTACATCAAAAAACGTAGTAATCAGATTATAGTTACTTTTTGAAAAAGGGGGGGGGGTACTTTCAGGATTACAATGGTGTCATTTAAAACTAAGTAAATCTGTATTTTGGCATAATAACACTATATTAATGACTCGCGACCTTACTGTCTATGCTCGCGACATCAGAGTCACGCGTGCCGCGTAATAATAAATAATAATTAATTATAATAATTTATTACTGCTTTAAAATTCATGTATGATCGCAGTTGTACGTTTTCTAGCAATGCTGGAATCTGTAGAAATTAAGAGAGTAGCTTTTTTAGTACCTAATATGTCCTTTCATAATCTCTTCGTTCTCAGTCTCACTTAAGGAGATGTTCGCTGCTAACGTAAGGGAACTCATACTGCCAACGGCCCAAGTTCAGTCAGGCAAATTAAGATCACGCCATTAGTCAACAGATTATTTCCTATTTTAAAATAAACTAATATGTAGATTGTGTAGAATTTTTAAATGTTGTGTTTTTGTTATTTCCTTGTAGCCTACATAATACATAATAATTTGTAATTTGTATAGCCCTTTAAATAAATATATTTCAGGGATGTGAAATTCTTAATGAGTAAAAGTAATATCGGTCCTTGAAGTAATCCAAAAGTAATCAGTTACATTACTTTCATATTCTGGTACTTGGATTATGTTACTGAATACTTCTTTTATGAAGTAATTTGTAACTGTATCGGAATACAATTTTTAAAGTAACCCTCCCAAGCCTGTTTATAGTTAAGTCAAGTCCCCTTTATTTATTTAGCGCTTCATGGACTGGTGTTCCTTTAAATGTAGAACATTTAATCTTTATCAGTGACATTATTAGTGAACGTAGCCTTAACTGAACTACTCAGTATAATAACAACGACTATAATCACGGTGGTGTTGTTACTTGTAAGCATATTCCTTGGTACTTTCTGTTTAAGTAAATAAAAGTAAGAAGCCATTGTAAGTGGACAATATGTGAACCAGTGTTTAAATATGTAGCCTACTGGGCTTTTTAATCCATAAACCTATTAAATAATTGAAAAATCTAAAAATATGGATCATAAATATCGGTAACACTTTACAATAAGAGTGCACTAATATGCATTAATTCATGCTAAACTAATGCACAGATAATCATGAGTTAATATATAACTAATGTAGAACTAAACCATTAATTAAAGATTACTGCATCAGCAACTAATAAAGAGTCTATATGATTAATAGATTAAGTAATACATGAATTGCTATTAATTCAATGTGTCATTGTGTATTAATCCCTTAATAACATATTTGATTAACTAATAGTGTACATTAATGTGTTAATTACCACAATTAGTCAAAGCTATGCACTTCAACTTCCAGTTGTCCGCTTTAATTAATCATTAGCTAATGATTTGCAAAGGTATCATTATGTTATGACTTTACTTGTTGGGGCACATCATTATTAACTTGTCTTTTAGTAATTTGCACATGAATTTGCACAAGTAATTAATCATGTTAGTTAATGCATATTAATGCATATTAGTGTACCTGTCATATTATCTGGAAGTTGAAATACAAGGCTTTGGCTCATTCTGGTAATTATCATATTAATTAACACTATTAGTTAAAAAAATTAGTTATTATGGACATTAACCTTACAGCATCTTAATTAGTTCCTAATGTGGTAATCATTAATGAATAGCTTAGATAATCATTAGTTACACATTAATTCAGTATTATCTGTGCATTAGTCAAGCATGAATTAATGCTTATTAGTGCACCCGTATTGTAAAGTATATATCTTACCCTACTTGCTTGCTTGGCGGAGAAGATGAGAGACTGAACAGAGCTGGTCACACTCATGTTCTGTTGAAATTGAAAACCTAAAAATAATAAAAACAGGACAGTATGATTATATGAAAACACAATTTAATATCTTTATAAACATGTAAAGGCGTTTCAATAGGAATATCAAGCGTACCTGAAGGTTGAGCTCAGAGAAACGTCTCGATTGTGTATGGTAAGTCCCGTTCCCAGAAAGACAATGGGATTGTGAGGGACCAAGCAGTCAAGGGCACAGGATTTCTAAACAAACAAAGTTACAAATTAAATTACTTGAAAAATGAACAAAATTAAAGTCAGGTCTGGGCACATAAAAAGGGTCAACTGAACAGTACCAAACTTAACAGTAATCAAACCAACTAAGCAAACCAAACTAAACAAAAAACATGACCTCCCAAATGACATGGAGAACCTATATACACAAAGACAAGTCAATTACACATACACAGGAAATAACAAACATCATTAATACAATTAAAATAAAGTAACTCATTTCAGAAATATGGAGAAATGGGTCATAAACAAAGAGTTAGAGTCAACAAAATAATATACATCAGCTAATGGGCAGCATGGATTAGCCCAACAAAACAAAATGGCGGCGACTGATACAACTAAACAATCCAATGCACATTGGCATGCGATAATTGCGCCACACACTCAATGTTTCTGTTGAGAATAAAGCAAGTTAGATGATTAATTGATGCCTGTGTGATGTTTTTTATTAGAAGATTTATCTGTGCTGTCCAATCCATGCAAAACGAGTTTCAGGCTCTTGTGCAGTGCCACATTTAATACCATCTGTATTAGTGCACGGGGCATTGCATACGATTTTGGAAATCACGCTTAATATTGTCTAAACCGTTATTTATTTCCAGTTGAATTTTCTGATTCGGATCTGGTACGCAAGAAAAAGTGAGTGTACACTAATGATTAAAATCTAGAAGTACAGACCCAATTCAAGCACTGACTATAAGTATGAATATTCATTATATTTTTTCTCTTACATGATTAAAAAAAATATTGTAACATTATTATTATAAAAACAACCTTATATTATTTAATTTAGTACAAATCAGTTGTTAATTCTAACCTTCCAAGTTTATTTTAATCATCCAAGTGGATGCTGTGAGGAGAGTCTCCCTGATATGATTGTAAAGTGCTTTTATTGTAGTACATAGTTAAGCGCTATATAAATGCCTCATTTCATTTCATTTCAACCTTTACTAAGAGTAGTGTAACAGCTGACAGGATTAGCCTGTATAGTTTACAGCAGGGATGGGTAACGTCGCTCCTGCAGTTCATATAAACCCTCACCTGAAGCCTTAGTGATCCTGAAGACATTGATCGGCTTGTTCTGGCCAGTTTGATCACCGGCTCTCTCAGATCGACGTGGCCCATCCCTGGTTTACTGCATTAGTTGAGATTTCTTTTTTATCCAAATGAATCGATATTGAATTCGTTCAAAGTTGTCTAGTTTTTAATAATGTTCTCAAAACGTTATAAAAACATTATTTATACTTCGTGAAAGATATTTTAGATTTTTTTCTTGAAATGTTTTAGTTGAACATTCATCATTTATTTATGTATTTATTGTTACCGTTTCAGAACGTAAAGAATATTCAAAAGTACAGTAATATTCCCATATTGTTTACAAATGGAAAGTTTCTTTAAAGTCTCCCTGTGATCATTGTACCCCCTAAAACTCATCTTTGATCACCAAAATGCCACATTTAACTTCGTGCCTTAAAATATCTTGAATGTAACTACACCCTTGCCTCATTTAAAATGTGCGGTTCTATGAATATGCAAATGAGCCCCGCCTCCACTCACTCACACAGCGTTGATCTGGGTGCGTTTCCCGTACAACGACATAACTGTAGTATAATCCACTAGAGTCCTCTTCCCTCTACCGTCACCACCTCATCATGAACTGCATTTCCCATTATCCTTCGTCTGAACTCATCTCTGATCATTGCACACAGCTGTTCCCACTCACCTTTTTGTACCTGTCTATTTATACCCAGTCTGTTTCTGTGATTATTGTGGATTCCTTGTTTAATGGCATTTTGCGCTTCTCTGTTCAACTCCTATTTGTCTCTAGTTTTTTGGACGATCTTGTATGGATTTTGACCTTTTGCCTGGCTGGATTGTGAGTACGGATTACGCCATTAAACTGCACTTGGACCTTTTCTTGTATGCATGTCGTGACGATAACTCGCCATTCACATGTAGCGCCTATAGACGCGTAGAAACCACTGGGCGCGCCGCGTTCTCCTTTACCAAAGCGCTAGGGTGGTTGCGCTCCAGTTGGTTCTTGTCATGTGACCTATGGTGCGCTTATGGTGCGCTTGCGACATTCTGAAAAGTTGAGATGTTTTTATCTTGATGCGGTGCGGACGCGCTTGGAAAAAACGTTACGAGTTGCGCTGCGCATACCGGAGCCGAACATTTAAAATGACGAATATGTCGTCCCAAGCCCGTTCATCTTCAGAACACAGTTTAAGATATTTTAGATTCAGTCCGAGAGTTTCTGTCCCTCCATTGTAAATGTGTGTACGGTATACTGTCCTTGTCCAGAAAGCTAATAAAGACATCAAAGTAGTCATGTGACATCAGTGGGTTAGTTACAATGTTTTGAAGCATCGAAAATACATTTTGCTACAAAAATAACAAAAACTCTGACTTGTATTCTCTTCCGGTTCTGTTGTGATCCGGTTCAGCATTCAGTGACGCGGCTGACGTGTGTCTGGTGCGGCTAAGCTTTGGTTACAGTCATAGTTTTTGTTATTTTTGGACTAAAATGTATTTTCGATGCTTCAAAACATTGTAACTAACCCACTGATGTCACATGACTATTCTGATGATGTCTTTATTTCCTTTCTGGACAAGGACAGTATCCGTACATACATTTACAATGGAGGGACAGAAGCTCTGACTAAATCTAAAATATCTTAATCTGTGTTCTGAAGATGAACGGAGGTACTGACGGGCTTGGAACAACACGAAGGAGACTCATTAATGACATCATCTTAATTTTTGGGTGAACTATCCCTTTAACTACCATTGTACGATGCATCATTGGAAAAATAAACTAGCTAGTCGTGACTGTTTCCGAAATCATGTCACAAAGTAGGTGTTCTACCACATTGGTTTATGTCTTGAATTTACAGACATGTCACCAGAGGAATATTTCTTATAGACCCCTTTACAGTTGGTAAACACGGTGACGTTTTTATGTGGGCGGAGCTTAGGTGGAGGCAGAACGAGCGCTCTGGCCGCTTCACTAATGCAAGTAAGCAAGTTTTCTTAGCTTGTTTTAACAACAACTGAAAAAAATCTGATTTTATCTTAATGTGTAAGGTCACTCTGTGTCCAGGACCGCGATTGTTATTTTCAAAAGTTAATTTTAACGGACAGAACCAGATTGGCTGACCCGTAGCCTTCACACGCTCACTCAATGCATGGACGATCTGACAGGATTAACGTTATGTTACCTCGGTTGAGTGGCCTGACTTCTACACCTACCTTATAGAGAAACCAATAGTAAAGAGAAACTGAGGGATACTAGCACCAAACAACACAATACGATTATATTTAATAATAATAAAAGTAATTTAAGCTCCTTATTATGTAGCTGAATCTGTGCTGGTTTGTATTGGCCGCCTCCAGTTTTCACTTTGTTTTGCCTCCAGCTAGCGCCGTGACGTAACTGTGACGTCGGCGCAAAAGGGTCTATTTTTCTCTGTTATTTCGCTTTATTTCCAGATTTAATCATTTGCTCGTTCTTACGTACTATAGAGCTAGTTCACACACGTGCAGTCTTCAAAAACGGTGCTTTAAATATCTTGACAAACTCAAAGATGTCAAACCTGAATGTCAGCTTGCTTATTTTGCTCAAGACACGGATTTATTAAGTCCACTGTCATGCAATCTAGAAACTCTGCTTCTAACCACAGCTCGAGATCTGAAAGTTGTGACGCTGAAGAAAGTTGTGATCTCCAAACACACAACTTTGCGATACTGTTTACGAATGTTCGCTGAATATGGTTTCGGGAAACACTGACTCGTTAAACTACTCGATAATCATGGAACTTGCGACCATAGCAGGCTAACGATGCTTTAGGGAAACACACTCCTGATTGGTTACAAGGTAGTGTGACATCAGAAACATTTTCAAACCGTGTGTGTTTGAGACTGTCTTTGATTTACTGCAGTTTTAAGGAGGAAATAGAAGATTTAAAAGATTTGAATACTGGACTGTTTTGAACGGATATATTCATAACTTAATATGAACATTAGCTAAATGTTCTTAGAGTTAGCTGAGTACATAAAGCTTGTTTTCCTCCTTTAATGTATTTTTTATTTTCAACCGTTTTATCAATTACGAGGTTGAAATAGTGCGCCTGATCACGTTTTGGAGTTTAATTCTTGCCTTTTCTTTCTCAGGTGAAGTCAAAACAGCATCTCCTCAGTAAACATCATTAGACGCAGACCCACGTTCATCAGAGGAAGTGCTCCTCAACATCCACATCACGTCACAGATCGCAGATTATTTCCACGTCAACATGTTCTGTGTGGAGAAATAGCGTGACGTTCCTCGGCTGGATGAAATCTCCACCGTGAACACATCCGGTCATGCCTGTAGTTCTCGTTAACACAGGTCACATCACACATTAACCACAACTCACAGCAATTAACACGCAATTATCTGTCACCTTCAGCCACAAACACACACCTCATCACTAGCAGTGTATTCTGTCTCCTGTCTCTTCTCATCATATACAGCAAAACATGCCTGGATTTGGGATATTTCTATGATCAGTTAAATGTGCAAGTTGAATATAAAATACATTTACTCATCATCACGACATTCCAAACCTGTACGACAACTCATCTGTGAAACACAACAAATATAATGATTGGCCAGTTTGTAAGCTATGCGTCATTTTATCACACACACACACACTCACACTGACAGAATAACAGACAACTTAAAGAGCAACATGCAGGTTGAATTTATTTCTGAATTAATACTTTAAATTGTCTGCAGAGGTCTTTTAAAAACACACATGTAGAAATTACTAATGAAATCTCATTTGATGTAGAGATTTTGATGAAAATGTGCACGGCTCTGGAATACGCCTTTCCCGCTAGCAAAGAGTCATATGACGTAATTCGAGCAGTAGTGAGAGACAGAACGTTTTAGATCGAAGTTTTAGAGAAGCCATAATGGTAAATTATTGTGTTTGTGCTTGTTGCACGAATTCCAGCCTGTCAGGACATCATATCCATCATTTTCCTTCAAGGAAAAACAAGGCTTTTTGGTCTTGGGTGCGTTTTGTGCAGGGAGAGCAGATTTCACTGTCGCGTCTTTTACCACACACACTCGGTTGTTTGTGGCGCACATTTCACTCGCTTTAAATGGAATCACTAACTGCATTTGAAAAGCATTATTTATTTGTTGTTATGGCATGGTCATTAGTCAATGTAGATAGTGCTAACCAGCTTGGATGGACTGCATAATCACTGTCAGCGTAGAATATGAGAAGACAAAATGTTGCTGGCTTAAATTAAGACAATCTAAATGGATGTTTAATCAAGAACAAAGTCGAATGTATGTTTGCTAAAGCAGATTTATTACAAAACATCAAGGCATAGCCATACAGTAGATGAACCTGTAGATGAACCTTACATGAACTCACTTGCCCTATTCGCCACTGGTTTTCTCGACACCACAACTCTAACGTTACTTCTCTCCTCTGCCCATTGTTCATCCCCGATCTCCCTGACTTCTATCTCGCCTCGGAGGCTCATAATTATATGCCTGTGGGCAGTGATGTAGTGGTGCCTGGAGAAGTGGGTATACTCTTAATTTATGCCCCCATATTTTTTTAAGCGTCCCAGCAAAGGATGAATGCTCTGTGTTATAAACAGTGACATGTAAGACTAGTCTTGCATTAGTATTCAAGACTATAGAATAGAGTATAATTAATACAATAGAACATATAGAATTAGTAGGCCTAGTATTCTTGCATATCAGGGCTGCACATATGTTTTTCTAAATACCCAGAACCCATAAATGATATTGATTAGGGGGGTTCGGGGGCATGTTCCCCGAGAAAATTTTGATTTTCCTGATAACATGAGCATTTTAAGGTGTTTTGATGGCCAAAAAAATTTTACGACAGTATAGCTTTAAAAGCATGAAGTAGCCATATAAGATCAGATTCTTAAACATGAGAATCAGTTCCAGTTTCAGCTACTTTTTCTTTCCTAAATTAATAAATGTTTTTGGACTAATCTGTTGATTTAATAAATAGTTCAATTGCTCACTCAAAAAGACAAGTGCAACAAATGCAAGTTATGCAAATACAGACAAGCAGATACAAACAGTGAAAAGTCGAACACATTCGGAAAAAAAAACGTTATAGCCTACAAATATATTTATTACAATAATAATGGCAATATTTAATAGGGTGCTTGTGTTGTTAAAATGATCTAATCATTTCCACTGTCTTTGATCAAACTTTATTCCTGTCGTTCATTTAAAACATCTATCGGAAAACAGACGTATATTTTAGCTACTTGCATCTTATCTCGCACTGTATGATCGTTAACTGAAGTGAAGCGTCGCGTTGGGATTATCGCTCGGCTCGCGCTTCTGTGAACAAAAATCCTGCATTCTTTTGGTTTCAAACATTCGGACATTGACGAACAGGTGTTTGAGTGCTGAAGCAGATCAGAGAAGGTCAGTTATCGTCGCGAATGGGAGAATCATTGCAGCAACAAATTAGAGTATATATTAGGGGGACGACCCTGACTGGTTGTTTTTTTTATTCACGAAATTGGATTAGCAACTAAATGATGCGCATCCGAGGGGATTTAGAAGTGGGTATACGCAATGCCGACTGAAAAAGAAGTGGGTATACGCTGTATACCTGCGTATACCCTGCACTACACCACTGCCTGTGGGTCATCATAGGCATATTCGTCAACATCGCAGAAGGCGGTTTCGTCGATGCATCCATTGCAACCTGAGCCTGAACTTGAACAGACTCCCTCGCGATCGTCACTTCCGGTTACTGCGTCGTAGACGCGGGAGTTATTTTATCACAATTTTTCTCAAAATATCGTTAATGGCTAAATATATATTACTCCAGTTCAGAAAATCTAGTTGTTTTATCATCAACATACACTATGCTATATAGGGGTGTCCAACCTGCATAATGCTCTTTAAATAAAGACACACACTCTCTCACTCACACACACGATCTCTCTCTCTCACACACACACACAATCTCTCTCAAACACAATAATTGAAAAACACACACTGACACTCACACGCGTGCATGCACGCATAATGATTGGCCAGTTTGTAAGCTATGCCATTTTATCACACACACACACACACACACACACTGACACAATGACAGACAACTTAAAGATACACACACTCTCTCTCTCTCTCTCTCTCTCTCTCTCACACACACACACACACTGAAATGACAGACTGACACAAAGTCACACACTCAAACACACTCTCTCACACACTGACAGGCACACACAAAAACACAAACACACACAAAGGCACACACTCACACACACTCTCTCAATCTCTCACACACAAAATACTTGAATAAAAAAATAATACAAGTAAATGAATAATTGACTGATTTTATGCAGCACAGACAAAAAAAGTTATATAATACAAAACATAAAAAAGCTGCGACAGAACATCAGAGCACAGGACAAGGGAATGGAAAAAACCCATGTGTTGATGATGAGCAACACAGACAACGTGAATAAAATATAAAAAAATAAACACATAATCTAAATTTGTTATGTGCAACGCAGACAAAAAATAATAAAAAACTATTAAATCCACCTGACAGAGATCATACGCAGCACAGACACATGATGAGAAATATGACATTGTGTGACAAACCCAAAATCAACTGGACACGTTTAATACACTGGTTAGTACCTGGAGAAAAACCTGGCTCAGTGTGTGTATGCAAATGTCAAAGTTCATATGATGATGCGGCCCATAAAGTGATCATTGATCCACAATCGATTTCCATTTAATCCGCCAGTCTCATCATGAGAAGAGGCCACAGCAAACGCCCCAGAGACCAATAAAACACACACATCTCCAGCCACTCATTACTAATACACAACTCCCTTCTGGAGTCCCTGAATCACTCACACACACACACACACACACACACACACACACGTGGTGATGTATGCCGGACTCATTGGAGCAGAAACGCTGGACTCTCCGAGGCCTCATCGCCTGTGAAATAATGAGCACAGGAGCCATTACACACCAGCTCCATCTCCAACACCTCCAACACCATTACAGCCCCACGTCCCATTACAGAGAGGAAAACAAGCACAATCCATCCACGCGAATGTGAAAACACGTCCACCTGGAGAAGCAGAGCGTCTCAGAGCGGGCCGGATATTTCACTGGAGATTATCTTAAAGCTTCATTATCTTTAACAGTGAACTAAAGTTTGGGTAACACTTCAGAAACTGTTCCTTCATTAATGAATAACTACACAGGAACGGTTGAGTTACGCACTATTAAAAGTAATATGGCAAGCCGTTGTACCAAACCTTACTCATCGTAATTTAATTTTTACTTGTAATAATTCAATAAGAGTTTTACAATTCAATTCTTGCTAGTAACAATTACGTTTGCAGAGCTCTCTAATTCAGTTCTTACTAGTGGGAATTCAAACTACCTTGTAACCAATCAGATTGACGTGTCATCGTCAACCAGTGGAGTGGAGGCGGCGCTCATTTGCATATTCATAGAACCGCGCATACTAAATGAGGCGCGAGTGTGAAGTTACATTCAAGCTATTTTTCATAGACTATTTTTTTTTTTCAGGAAAAACATCTAAATATGTAATTTCGGTAATCAAAGATGCGTTTTAAGGGATAAAATGATAGACTCCAGGGGGACTTTAACCAAATCATCCACATCGGCATTGAAGAACCTGATATTCTATCCTACACGGTAAAAATGAATAGGGCTTTATCTAATCAAAAATATTGTGGCAACAGATTACAAGCAATATTATTAATTAAACTTAACAAATTAGAATTGAGTAATAATTAATCAAATTAATTCCTTAAAAGTTAACCATTTAAAATGAGTAAAACTTACAACAACCAAAAAAACATAAATTTAAGTCACCGTTATGGTGATCAGTGTTTGTTTGAAAATTACAGTTTTCTCCTTCAGTGCTTCTGTTAACATCAGGTGTCTTCAATGTTGGCAATTTAAAATAAAGAGTTCTTAATTAATCTTTGACGTCTGTCTGTTATTCAAATATTTTTGTTTATTTTTTTGGTGTAAACTTTACTCATTTTAAATGGTTAACTTTTAAGGAAATAATTTGATTCATTATTACTCAATTCTAATTAGTTAAATTTAATTAATAATATTGCTTGTAATCTGTTGCCACAACTCTATTGATTGGATAAAGCATATTAATTTTTACAGTGTATTTGATGCGGCACTAAAACGGTGTCATCGAACATAAAGCGGCAAGTTATGTACTTTTTGCTGCTCCTCTAAATAGCCAATCTCTGTGTACAGAACCAGAAGTGAAGTGACACCTGGATTTACCTGCAGTCAGTGTGAACGGGACCCATCTCAGTGTTCGTGGCACGTCACGTCTTCTGATCAGACCTGCAGGATGACATCACAGGTTACATCATGTGATCTCACGTTGCAGAACCGAGTCACCGGTGTCCTGTAATCCCGTCCCCTAACAGGATCGTCTCTCATCCTCTGAGGCGTTCCTGGCACAGCAGAGTTTCCTCTTTACGCAATCAATAAATGAAGAGTCCTAATTAAAGGCACATTCAGATCCAATCCTTCACTACATCAAACTGAGTCCATTCACTGCCCTCCGGAGAGGAGCTGCGCTCGATACAGGCCCAAACATCACACTGGAACATCTGAAGTCATTTCATTCATTTCAGAAAAGATCATTTTTTAAAGCCTCCAAATCAGTGCACATATCCTTCTGTATTATTAATAAAAATATAATAATTTTAACTTAACAGATTGTTATTAATGATACAGAAGGATGTGTGCACTGATTTGGATGCTTTAAAAAAATATCTTTTCTGAAAATAATGAAATTACTTGTTTTTTTATTTTATAAAAATTCATGTTTAAGTTACCACTTTGATGTTTTAGGTCTGTGAGTGTATTTATACATACTGTATATAGAGTGTACATAAGTGTACTATACAGCATGTGTGAATTTACTATTGTGTACCATGTGTGTGCATCTATCCATCCATCCATCCATCCACCCATCCATCTATCCATCATCCACCCATCCAACTATCTATCCATCCATCCATCTACCTACTCTATCCATCCATCCATCCATCCATCCATCCATCCATCAGCTATCTATTTATCTATCATCCACCCATCCAACTATCTATCCATCCATCCATCCATCCATCCACCATCACCTCGATCCATCCATCCATCAGCTATCTATTTATCTTTCTATCATCCACCCATCCAACTATCATCCATCCACCCATACCATCCATCTACCTACTGTATCAATCTATCCATCCATCCATCCATCTATCTATCTATCATCCACCTATCCAACTATCTATCCATCCACCCACCCACCCATCCATCTACCTACTGTATCTATCCATCCATCCATCCATCCATCCATCCATCCATCCGCTATCTATTTATCTATCATCCACCCATCCAACTATCCATCCAACTATCCATCCAACTATCCATCCATCCATCCATCCATCCTACCTACCTACCTACCTACCTACCTACCTACCTACCTACCTACCTACCTACCTATCTATTCATCCATCCATCCATCCATCCACCCAGCCATCAATTCATCCATCCATTAATCCATCCATCTATTCAACCATCCATCCATCCATCTACCTATCTATCTCTCATCCATCCATCCATCCACCCAGCCATCAATTATCATCCATCCATCCATCCATCCATCCATCCATCAATCCATCCATCTATTCATCCATCCATCCATCCATCCATCCATCTACCTATCTATCTATTCATCCATCCATCCATCTACCTATCTATCTATTCATCCATTCATCCATCCATCCATCTATTCATCCATCTATCCATCCACCCAAAAATGTAAGTTGACATTTACTCATTTGTTACCTGCAGGATTAAAAGTGGTGATAAACAGTGATCTTTTATTTATTTTTGGAGGGGACGGGGGATATTTGTTGTTGGATCATTTTGAATAGTTTCACAAACTAATCACACAATAAAACTATACATTTGTAAACAAAACTTTCTGGAATATCTTTGTATCATAATGGACTACCGATGTGCAAAATGTGGGTCTTTTTAGAAGTTGAGATATCTGTTCCAGACTGTTAATGGGTTTACTAATGCATATGCACTCATACATTGAAAATATGAACATTCGTACTAGCAATTCCAACATTTCTAATAGCATTAACAGTCTTCACAAAAAAGTGAAGAAAATTAGGCCAAAACACAGTATTTTTGCAGGTATTGTCTTGCCTTGAAATGGTCCCATCATGCATTATTCCCAGGCTCACACACAGAGAGAAAGACCCCCGTTTACATTCCATCTCTGTCTCTATCAATACCATTCTTCATTCTCGCTTCTCTCCCGCACTCTCATTCGGCACACTTCGCCTCCCTCATTCCCAGTGTATTTGTCTTGTTTACTAAAGCTGTGGTGTTTTTCCCCTCAGGGAGTTTGAAGACTCGCAGCTCCAGACCCCATAAAGACAAAATATCTCTGAAACTTTCTCCCGTTTTGTTAAAAAAAAAACGACATGAGCCTGGTTTGGACACTATAGGAAGCAACTGCACACATCATGCAACTAGCTGATACATATACACTAGTGTTCAAAAGTTTTGGGTCAGTAATATTTTTTTACTTTAACCCTTAAACCGTATTCTGGACAAATGTGGGCAAAATAGTTTTGATTTATTTTTTAAAAATACTTCCCTTGATCTGAGCGGTACAAGACTTGGCTACTTTTCCTAAGTTTGCCTCCTGAACACACACAATTTTTTTTGACTCAATTCTACAATGTTAAGTGGGTGAAAAAAACCTCCTTAATCTTGTATTTGGGTCAAAAATGGGCACCAATAGAAATGAATGGGAAAAACTGTAATTTAGAGCATTCTAAAATAAGCCAAAATAAGACACCAGTGACAGCAAAGTCACTTCATCTTTAAGTTTTAGCTCTAAGAACTCATTGGAATGATATTTAAATGTTAAAAAAAAACATAAAAATAAGCATAATTTACATAGAAAATGGTACTTTTTGAAGTAAATAAATTCAAAAATACCTCAAAAAAACAAACAAAAAAAACCACCATAAATGGATAGACAAAACTTTATCGAAGACAGTGATAACATTTATAATAAATAAAAATTAGGATCACACCAGAGTCCTCTCTGCCCACATTTGTCCACAATTACAGGATTAAGGGCTATAAAGTGAATACGATTTTGAGGGCTACCTATCCTTAAAAAAATGCATCACAATACCCACAAAAAATATGAATCAGCACAACTGTTTTCAACATTAATAATAGTCTGATTTTTTTCTTGAGCATCAAATCATCACATTCTATTGCTTTCTGAAGGATCATGTGACACTGAAGATTATGGTAATCATGCAGGAAATTCAGCTTTGATCACAGGAATAGATTACATTTTAACATATATCCACATAGAATAAGTTATTATAAATTGTAATAATATTTGACAATATTACTGTTTTTACTGATCGAATAAATGGTGAGAATTCTTTCAAAAACATCTCACTGAACACGGTTGTGTTCAACACAAATATTGGGTATAATTCATTTTAAACTTTAGTTTACGTCACTTTAAAACAAAACTACTTCAAAAACCCAATGCTGATAATTTAGTATCAAGTTACTTCCTTTTGGAAAAACCTTCACTTGCCAACAATGTTTTATTTTATTTGTGTGTAAACTATGTTTTGAAGCAGAACTGCCATCTTCATAACAGCTTCTTTCACAGCATGTGAAATGACAGTCTGACTGGAAGAAAGTCAGTGTGAGTTGTCCACTGATTTTAGCACAGCACGATTATCACAACACAACTTCAACTAAAGTCCACAGTTCATAGCCTGATCATTTACACTAAAGACCAAAGTAATCACAGCAACACATTTTCTGAAGAACACTCCGAACACAATACTAGTATGCAGTGCTGTTATGGTTAACTAAAACTATTAAAAAATTATTTTCTGTGAAAACTTCATTAAATGCCTAGGAAAAAAAATGATTAAATGCACATTAAAGGATGTGTCTTTTACTGCTTGTTCAATCTATTAGAAACATCCGACACCTTGAAAAAGCTAATCTGTTAAAAGTAAAAAGACAACAAAAGAGAGACTTGTGTGCAACTGCAAATGGACTGATTAAAAGTTGGTTTAAACTCCCTCCGTGCAACATTGCCAGAAACGGCAGAATGCCCAACAACTTCCACAAACGCACAAGAATGTCACTCATTATCATTTAAAAGAAAACAATTAATGCGTCCGAGCTCCGTCTATTGTTCCCCGTGTCAATCATTAAGGTGTGAATTAATGCCGCAGATATTTTAATGAATGCTCTTCTCTCCTGACAGCCTGACAGTCATGTGTGTTTTCAGTGAAGAAGGTGAAGATAAAGTTTCTGTCCGTCTCAGGATAAGGACGCATTCCCATGAGTTTTGTTGAAAAGCAGAGTCTACTAACTATGTTCTTCAGTTTTGACTAATTTTGTCCTGAATTATAATGCGGGATTGATTTGGCTCTCATTCCAATCGCACAACTGTTGGATTTAATTGGCAGTTTAGAAAGTAAAATGCATACATACATACCTGCCTTTTGATGCAAGTTCAGTCTCTTCATGAAAACAAGTAGGAGTTGTAGGAAGGAGAATACCAATTTGTTTTGTATTAAAGACTCTGAGAAAGATAAATGTGCAAATATTTTACCTTTTAGCTTGACACTGGAGAAGTACACACACTGTTCATCTTTGCACATCATCTAGCCCTAAAGGGTTCATACAGTATTATCCATATTAACATGAAACATATATATTATACTGGGGCCAAAAATTTCAAAATACACCTTATTTACGCCTACAGGTGCATATCATCTTCAGGGTATATTATCCCTCAAAAATGATATGCACCCTGCAGGGTGATAAGGTGTACTTTGAGATTTTTTTGCCCCAGTATATTTTTCTGTCAATACCCTAACTCCAAAACCTCTGCCAGCATAAACAGCATTGTCATATAGTAAGCCTATGTAGACAGCAAGACATTTCGCTAGATGTGGAAAACCTGCATATACCACGGCTATGTATGACGGTTATACTATGTAAATGTATACGGTTAAACTTTGTTTGGATTGTCCACTTTAGACTCAACTAGAATCTCACTAGAGTAGTAGAAGGCTGTAGTAGACTGGTAGGTTATGGTTAGGTGTTAGGGTTCGGGTTAGGAGAATAAGTTGACTTGAAGTTGCCAAGTTACTTATAGTCAGTAGAATATCAGTTGGGGGACCAAAACAATAAAGTGTTAGCAGATACACTCTCAGAAAAAAAAGGTACAAAAGCTGTCACTGGGGCTGTCCATTTTCAAAAGATACACTTTTTGTACCTAAAGGGTGCATATTGGTACCTTAATGGTACATATTAGCACCTACATGTATATGGGTGATTCTTTAACTATGCACTTTTCTTTGTCCCTGGATGAAATAATAAAACCTAAAAAACATTTCTTCTTTTTTGCTTCACCCTAAGGGGAACTTATAAAAAATGTATCATGGTTCAATCATTCTTTTTATTATATAATATGAGGCCTTTTATGCATGATTTTTACTGTTTTCCCCTGTCCCTAAGCCAGACTTTGTACCTTCAACCTCGCTTAATTCTAAATTAAATATCTAAATAATATAGATTAAGTACAAATTATATAAATAATGACTATTTCAATTATACATATATATATCGCAATATTTATTCACAATTTCTTATATTTTTCATAAGTAGAACCCTTGTCCCTTGGGTTCACTGTCATTTCCGCAACACTGTACAAAATAGAATCCTGGGATCATTGTTTTAGGTTCGAATACTTAGTAACCATAGCAATAGAAACTCCACAGTGAACACATGGCTGGGTGAAAGAGTGACCTCTTTAGGGGCTAATGAAAAAAAAGAAAAATCAAGGTAAATATGACTAAAACTGAGAATATGTTTATTGGCCGTCATTTCCAAACGGCTCATATTTCACGTCGACGTAAAAATAACTGGATACAATTTATTTAATAATGTGTAATTTGTGTATATTAAATTCTAACTGTAAAACTAATATTAACAGGCCAACATAGCATGATATCTTAGAGGAAAAGGGGGGAAATGTCATTTCCGCCACAGTCATTTCCACCACTGATGTTCATTGTGGTGGTAAAGACAGGTTGTGGTGGAAAAGACAGGTTGTGGTGGAAATGACATTGTTCGTGCTAAATAGCGAATTATTACAGATTATTATTACATTATTATAACACCTGTGAAGAGACGACTCGACGCCGGCGATATGTTATTCCCTTAATATTACATGATTAACTAAATGTATTTTTAAATGTAACAATATGAATGTTAGCCAGAGGAGAACTGGCCTCCCATGGTTTTTTCTCCATCCAATCTGATGGAGCTTTGGTTCGTTGCCACAGTTGCCTTGCTTTTGGCTTGCTTAGTTGGGGATATTCAATATATTCAACAATATTATTGATCTGTGTTGTACTACTTTCATGTTATCACTGTGAAGCTGCTTTGATGCAATCTGCATTGTGAAAAGCGCTATATAAATAAATGTGACTTGACTTATTTTGGGCTATAATACTAAAACGTTAATGTAAAAACAAATTAATTAAGTGAAGGTAGTAAGAAATATTTTATTATTTATTATTGCTACAATATTGTTGGTAAATAAGAGAACTTGGGCGTTTTCTTGGGCTGTCAGATAAAAATGCCAATATATACAAATCCTCGCAGCCAACTTAAGGGAAGGTTTCTGGACAGATTGAGAAACCAACTGATACTAAAAAACTGTTTGTAGAAATGTTTTTATTTTTCACCCATAATATTCACCCAAAGAATCAGCTCATATATTAGCACCTAAAATATACATAATAAGACATAAAATGTACATATTGGGACCTAAAATATACTTATTAGCACCTAAAATAAGATACTAGAGATAAACTAAGAAACAACCTCAGTGACAGCTTTTTTGTACCTTTTTTCCGAGAGTGTATTAAACACACAGTCTACTAATCCTCTAATAACTGTTAGTTGACATGTAGCTACTTATATATATTTAAGTTACTTATAGTTGGTAGAATATATACTATTTTTACTAATTCTACAGTGAATCAGGGCCAGGGCATAATATTTTGTATGCATAAAACACCTTTTTGCCAAAATGTCCATGAAATTGTCCAAAATGTCTTGATAAGCTGAAACAACCCCACACCATAATCCCCCCTCCAGGAAATTACACAAATGGACTTCTTGCCCAGATGACAACCTATCACAGTACCACGCTTGAATTCACTGAACTTCTGCGAGCGACCCATACTTTTACAAAGGCAACAGATCATTTAATAAACTGTGGTTTTAATCATTCCTAAAATTAATCATTCCAAAAATTATGACAAAAAACTATTTTAACTTGGACAACACTTGTGTGCAATGGTGATGAAGTAGTAGGCCTATATATCGCAGCATATTCAGTAAACAAACAGTAAGGTAGTATTGCAATCCAAACAGCCATTATTTCGTCACAGTGTTATGCAGCCAAGTAGATCTTAAATCGGCTCACGGCCCAAAATATTCGCAGACGCCCTAAAACCATCCAAGGACATCCGAGCACGGCGTGATGAAGAGAGATAAAATCTCCATTCCTCTCCAGGGATAATAACCTCTATCGTGCACATCGGCTGAAGTAAAAGCTCAGACATCAGCAAACCTCATTACCGCGGGACGCGGCTTTATGGATTCATATCGTTTCGCTAAGTTTGTTTCTCTGTTAGATTATCTGCGGCCATTTCCAGTCACCGCCTGAGACTGTTTGTCCATTTCGGTGACCATCCTGACCTCTTGTCTTGTCATACTAATGCGTACAAATGCAAACACTGACCGCAGAAGCAAACCTTGCTCAATGTGAATGGTTTTCTAAGGATTACAATCTAATCTCTCAAATGGCCACACATTCATTTAGGCTGATTTAATTATGTGGATAGAAAAGAACCTCTTTTTTTTGCCTAGTGAAAAGATGACATTGCAAAAATCTTTTTTTTCTCATAGACATCCTCATTGAGAAACACAGCAGCCCGAATGGACGTTTCTATTCAGTCTGCACAATAGACGAACAACCCGCTAACTGTCACAGACAAAAACACTTTCCTTCGCCATAAATATTCCCGCAGAACACGAGGACCTGGAGGACTGGAGAACACAAGCAAACAAAAGACACTGATTTGTGAGACTTCCCTAAAAGTGAGCCGGCAAACAAAACCAGCGCCTTTTCGAGCACTCTAGCGCCACTATTGCAATCTGTTCATGTAAATAGCAAAACAAAGGCAGAAAATTCAGCTGGGGTTTGTGATTGTTTTGTAGGGCTTTTATTTGTTCTTTCGCTAGTGTCTTAGGGTGGAGATTGTGCTGCAGCTGAAGGCCACTATAGTTCACTGCTGGTCTCATTCATACTAAACTAAAGGAAAACAGCAGAAATAATGATCAGTTCTCTGCTGGGATCGGTGGACACCCTGTTGTTTACTGAGATGCAGGGCGGTCTGTGAGTGAGAGGTTTGTACTAGTTATGTGGGAAAAAAAAATCAGGAGTCCTCTGACATGGATGCCAAAACACTTGTTCACCTTCAAGATCCCTTTACTTTTAAAAACAAAGGTACAAAAAGTTCTTGACATGAGAAGAACCATTTTTATGCTTGCCCAAACAATCTTTCAAACAACTGTTCTTCAAAAGAAAATGTAAGCTTGTTTCCACCACAGAATTAAACATTTTAAAAAAAGACAACTGCGACTTTTTAATCTCACAATTGCAAGTTTACATCTTGCAATTCTGACTTTATTTCTCAGAATTGCGAGATATAAAGTCAGAATTTCTTGAAATAAAGTAGCAATTGCGTGTTATAAACTTGCAATTGCGAGATATAAACTAAAGCAATTAGTAATAGCAATTCTGAGTTGTTTTCCTTATGTTTATATGTAGCAATTCTGACATGTTTTCTCAGAAATGTGAGATAAACTTGCAATTTAAGCCTTGTTCACACTACATGATTTTAAAACATCAGGCTGAACGGTGCGGTTCACACTACATGACTTGCTCTCACTGAAATCAGGAGTGTTCAAGTTGTTTAGCTGTTCACACCACACAACACAACGTGATTGATCCACAACAGGAGGAAACGCAATACAACAACCTCGATCAGATGATAAGAGCAAATCATTTGCGACTCTAACGAGAGCTGTTTTAGTACTATGGTACGGTCTAAATCCTGAAAATAATCAAATAAATAACGAGTTGACAACAACTCTGTCACCCAACGATTCTATCTTGTCTACAAATCACGTTTTGTCACAGAAAATCACGCAAAAAATCTAACCAGAAATGACGCGAAACAGCACGTGCGCCAATACACAAGAACACAACACGCCAATATGGACTTCAGACAGAAACTAGTGCTGCACACTGTTTGCGCGATGATTTGCTCTGAAAAAAGAAAAAATAAGATTAACCCGGTGACCTCAACCCATGCCTTGCTATGATTGGCTGTAGCTCATGACATCACTGATGACACACATCACATGACATCATAGATTTCGATTCACAAGCTTGCAATTCGATTAGATTCAATATTGATTATTTTGGATATCAGTTACAATAAATGGTAACTTAAATTAATGGCATTTATGACTGTTCCCTTACCATCCTAGGAAAGAAAAAGATAGCTCCCCAGATGTAGATGTACATTTTGCTTCGTTTCGCTCGGACATTTGACGGCATGTACAGACACGCGGAATGACGCGGACGTTAATGGCGTAGACATACACGCATACACGCGGATAGCTCAAAATGCGTAGAGATAACACGCCACTTGACTCGAAAGAGGCGTGTATGTTTATGCAAAAGTCATGATGTCATGTTGGAAATATAAACATTTAATGATGGCTGTCATAAAAACTTGCCAGATTTATTCAAATATGCATTAAATATTGAAGAACATTAAGATTATAATGCATATGTAATATGGTGAATATATTTAGCAAGGCATCTGCGAGCGTCTTCGCTGCGTTGTTGGCTCTTTCATACTAACAGTTTGGCAAGCGTTCATCGCCCGCTAATCCCCGCGATAACACCCTGACCTGTCAGCGAGTCTCAACGATTTGCAAGTCGAGCTTAAATCGGGCTTAAAATCCTGTAGTGTGAACTTGGCTTTAAAAGCTCCAGTTCTAAGGAAAAAAAGAAAAAAAGTTTATTACTCACAATTCTGACTTTATATCACGTTGTGATATCGCAATTAGTTTTCAATTTTTTATTCTGTGGAGGAAACAAGCTTCCATGAAACAAGTAAAAACAAAAATCTATTTAGGTTAAGTTCTATAGAACCTTTTCCCACTATAAAGAAGCCGTTTGTGGAATGGAAAGATTCTAGGGACGTTAAAAGTTCTTCATGGAACCATTGATGCCAATCTTATTTTTAAGAGTGTTCAAAAATTACAATTGTGATGAATGGATGGATGCACTGGACTATCTCTTTTTTACACTTTTAGAAGCTTTAGCTCCGATGCCGCTGAGCTCTAAAGACACACAACCGCTGTGCTACGATTAGTCAAACACAGACTCGATGCATTATTGAAGAGTTTAAAATCAACATGGCTGTTTTTGAGTAGCACTACTGCTGTGAAGGGCAGCGGGAGATTGCAGTGAGCTGTCAATAGCGGGATACCATCGATTCTAACAAATCAATGACATTGAAACTGAAGCTGAGGGCTGTTTTACTGTTAGCCCTGAGAATATTGCCAGTTTCATTAAAATCACTTTGTGGTGTGGAGCCTCAGAAAGTCATAATTTTCATAATAAAACTGAGCAGTGACCTTTCCCACCCACACAAGCTCATCCGAGCACCATTATGATATGCTTTTTAATAACTCTCCACATGTTTTTCTTCATCTTTTCTTGCACCTCTTGAAACCATGATATCAAACTTCAGACTTAGACAGTCCTCCGGCCATTAAGATGTACAAATTTACATTATTTTCTCATCACAATAAGTAAAAACACCTGTTTCCAAATGTATAATAATCTTCGGAGAGAAGCCAGTTTATCACCAGCGTTCCTTCCGAAAACTCGCCTTTCCAAAAAGGGAATAAAACAGATATAAAACAGAAAACGGATAGAACAGTAACAGTTGAGAGGAAAAAAATGAAGACACACAGAGAGAGAGAAAGAAACACAGATAGAGAACAAGTGTTTTGTTGAAAGGCTCATATGGGTCACTTATTCTCAAAGCGAGAAGCTAAAGCATTACGGATCACATCATCCAATCCATACGGGTCATCAGACAACGACAGGTGACAGACGTCTTGTGATACACCACATAAACGTATTCGCTCAGGTTTAATAGAGTTATGAGTTAGATTTGATTCCCATAACACAAAAAGGATCAAAATCTTTCATCAAAGTTATACATGAATTTTGAACAATAACCGTTCGTGTCTTAGGACAATTCTGATCCACTTCAAATGTTCACTACTGTATAAACAAAAGTAGTCTACATGTGATTGATTTATACATGCCACTAATTTAACTAAGACAACCGACTTCATTTGAACACAAGAATACAATGTAATTGTAAAGGTTTAATTAAAGCACTGTACAAAAGTATGTTTTCCATCATGAGTTGAGGGCACTTTAAAGTCTGGATTTCTTGCACTCTCTGTTTAACAAAACAGTGGACTTGAAAGCAATTATTTCAGAGAGACCGAGAGGAACGTGTCTCAGTGGAGCCCTGAAACGCTGATGAAGCAAACCAGTGAGAGAGAACCAATACGAAACACGGCTCGCTCTATAACGAGTGGAGGATTAGCCAAAGTTTCTGCGCCTGCAAAAGATTGTTTAAATTAACGATATTCAGCTTAAGACAGTTTAATGGCAGTCCATAACCAACACTGCAGAACACTGACTTCAGAGCTGCTTCCTGTAGTTAAAAACATATAGGGTCTCAATTTACACAGTGTCTGATTGCGAGATTCAGATTAGAGTGTCGCACATGAATACCATGTCAACATTCGAAGTGGATCAAAATCTTTCATAAAATTTATACATGAATTTAACAATACCCGTTCTTGTCTTAGAACTTTTTTTTGATCTTGTAGACTACTTTATTATGTAAAAAGCATCAAGATGGTGCACTAGTAAATATCTGGTCATGCATTTAGGGCTAATATTACCCACAACAACTTGTGCTACATGAGTTTGGTATCATGCAAAGGACCAAGCCACTGTGATGGCAGACTGATCTAAAATTACACGTGTATGACGCGCCAATTAGTATTTCCATTTTTGGAGTGCTATCAACACACATAATTGCTTTTTTAGCGTGTTTTTGAACGCCGTTGACTTAACGTTACATTACATATATAAATATATGACTTACCACAACCCCATCCCTAAACCTACCCGTCACTGGGGTTAATCACATTTGTGAGTCTTCCCCTACCATCCTAGGGAGAAAAAATAAATAAATTAAATTAAATTTGCTCCCAGATGTAGATCTACATTTTGCTTAGTTTCGCTTGGACATATTAACAGCATGTACATACACGCAGAATCACTTGGATATTAATGGCCTAGACATACACGCAGATAGCTCAAAATGCGTGGAGATAACACACCACTTGACTTGAAAGTGGCGTGTATGTTTAGGCAAAAATCATGAGGTCATGTTGGTGATGGCATACATACAACCAATCTGCAATAAAAACAGCTTCTAGCTGGATTCCCAACTTGATCAGCTATCAAGTGCCCAAAACATTAAACTAAACCAGCAACATTAAACTGTCTAGCTAAGACCGGCAAACCACTTTAGGCTAGTTTATTCTGCTGTTTTAAACAGGTTATACACTATGGGCTTCCCTCAGCGAATCGAGGTATGCAAATAGAAACGCAGCCAAGATTCTTAATCTTTAGATTGACTGTCCCAGATTAACTTCAGTTTAGACTGGATTGGTTGCTCTCAACATTTTATTAGTCACTTTGGACAAAAGTTTTTTTTTTTAATGACGAGTCCATTGGTGTTAAACAAAAAGTCTTGCTTTGATTTAGACTTCGCAGGGATCCAGGGTTCAGAGCGAGTGCTCTTTGGGGAATCATGGATGCACAGCATGTATTGACTGTTCGCTCCAGGCAGTCGGAGATTTTAAAAATAGTTTCAAGAAAAAACATTCGAGCTCGATCTGCTTTTAACATGCAACCCTGCAGTCTGGGGTTTAAATTAGCGATTGATTTAGCAGTTGACGTCTGAGTTCAAAAACATATTCAACACAAGTATGCAAATGCAGACATATAAATATCTGGCCAATGCATTGCCAGTGGCCCTGTTGTACATACATTAACATGTTCTCATGTTACTTGTGTCTGTGCTCAAGGGAGCAATAGAGTTTATTAAAAAGTCATTGAACCTGAACAACAGTGCAATAGAATGACAGAACAAAATGATAGAGGGAATGATAGACAGAAACAGAATGTCAAAACAAAATAATGATAGACAGAATAAGAGAAAGATAGACAAAACAATAGAATAACAGAACAAAATAATAATAGATAGAATGAGAGAATGATAGACAGTACAACAAAATGAAATAATGATAGACAGAATGAGAGAAAAATAGAACGACCTGATAAAATGATAAATCGAATCAGAAAATATGGACAACCACACAAGTAAATGATTGATATAATGAGAGAATGATAGACAATGACAGAACGAAATGATAGATAGAATGAGACAGAATAGAATTACATAATGATCGACAGAACAATAGAACGACAGAACAAAATAGACCGCCGAATGATAGACAGAACGGCAAAATGAAATAATGATTAAGAGAATGATAGACAACATTGTATAATCAGAATGAAAACTAGAATGAGAGAATATAGACAGAGCAATAGAACAGAACAAAATAATGATATAATGAGAATGATGAAACAAAACAGTGATGGATAGAATGATAGAACACTAGAATGACATGAAAGAACGACTGAACGAAAGAACGGTAAATAGAACCAATAAAGAGAACAGAGGGAACAATGGGAGGATGGATGTATAGATTGATAAAATGGATAGATAGAGCGAGAAACGATAGACAGAATATACAGAACTACAGATAGAGAAAACAATGGATAGATGGATAGATAGAACAAACAGAACAACCGAACAGAGGAATTGGGGGGGGGGGGGGGTAGACAGAATGATGGCTAGAGAGAACAAAGGATGGACTTAGAGATAGATATCCATCCATAGATAGATAAGACAGATAGATAAGACAGATAGATAAGACGGATAGATAAGACAAGACGGGACGGGACGGGATGGATGGATGGATGATAGATAAATAGATGGTTAGATAGATAGATGATTAGATAAATGGATGATAGATAGACAGACAGACAGATAGATAGAGGGATGATAGATAGATAGATGGATAGACAGATAGATGCTACACATGAGATGGTAGATAAATGCTTTTGTGTTCAAGTGTTTTGAGTCAGAAGCTCTTAGTCTCAGTGCAGTGTCTTCAGTACCGAAACATCAACCACATCCTAAACTCTCTCTCTCTCACCTCTCTCTGCTATCTCTCTCTCTCTGCCAGGTCATTCCTGCACTGAGACGTCGAGCAGATTCTGAGCGCTGTGATCCACAGCAGAACGAGGCTGATTTGACATGCAGCTCCAGCAGGGCGTCTGGGTCTCGCCTTCGCTCCCCAGAGATGAGGTTTGCTTCTCGACAGGCTGCTAATACAAACCTGCCTGCTGCGGGAACAAGGGAGCGACCCGCACAACCATGCCGAATACTGATGTCCCCCGCCATGCCGCCCGTAACGCAGCGCATGCACCAGTTGGACACAAGTGAGACACACAAGTGCTGGAAAGTGAAGCCAAAAGTGCCTCGATCGCCCTCTGTACTGGTCCCAGTCATAAACCCCACCTCCCCATGAAGTCTACTGGACGCGATGGAAACAATCAACTTACACTTCAAATACATGTTTTTAGACATTTTAGGTAGTTTTTATTAGGCTGATTTAAGTTTAAGTGTTCGTTTTTTTTTTTTTAAATAAGTTTGGTCTTAATTCTTTATTTGATGCTATAAAAACATGAATGTGTCGTCATGATTGACAGTCCCTGAGGCACCAACATAATTTTTTTTTTTTTTCAGGATTAGATTGGAGGTTCAGCTTTAATTTCTACATGTCCATCTCTGTTTATTCCAAAAGTAATCTTTGTACTGAACCGTTTCTGCGTGAGTGTGCGCGAGACCTTGATTATGCGGCTCTACTTCACGGTCACTACTTTTTCACAAACGTTTTTCAAAAATGTTAAATGCTGGAAACTATTTCAGTTTGCATTCTCACTGTTGGCACTGTCAGCCCATTCTTATCCCAAGACGTCATATAACTGACGCTTTTGACCATGCGCTGAACATCCGAACGTTTTAGGGTACCCTTTAACGTCAGTTAGATGACGCCATCTGAATCCTAACCCTAACCCAGACCTAAACCTACCATCTAACTGACGCTGAAAGGGTACCCTAAAATGTTGGATGTTGACGTATGGTCAAAAGCGTCAGTTAGATGACGTCTTGGGATGAGAATGTGTTGGCACTGTTGTTGTGCGGCCGGAGCGCATTAAGGGTTTCCTGTTAGTCGTGTTAGCGGCCCCTAAGCTAATAAATAATGATCTTTGCAACAGAAGTGAATCAATCAAAACTAACTTTAGCAGGACAATAACTATTCTAGAGCTGTTCCAAAGCCAAACAATCTATTACTTTAATTTCCTAGTATCACTGTAAACGATCTATATTGTTAAAAGCCCTATATGAATGTAGATGACTTGACCTGAATCAGGTCCCAAATCTGCGCAAGATGTCAGCGCCATATCAGGACTTTGGCAGCTTCACTTTTCATCAATGGAAGAGAGTGAAGTGGCATCGTCCATCTTTTATTACAGTCTATGGTCTGACACCTTTAAACCTCCGTGAAGGTCTTATTCACGTAGTTGCTAAGCTATCAAAGACTTGCCTGGATTTGATTCGCTCGCTCTTCTGTGATGAGCCTGTCTTTTCTCAGGAACGAGAAATGAGATTCCAGTTAGCAGAAGTGTGGCGTGTCTCCAGTTTGACGCTGATCTGTATCTGACGGACAGGTCAGGTAGTTTTAGGAGTCTACCAGCAATTACCGGCCTGTCCAGGTGAGCTGAAGTGCTGTGGAATTAGACGATGATCTCCGGTGTAATCACACACACACACGAATGCACCCACATAAATGCCCACTCAACTTCCCACTGAGAAAAGAGAGAGACAGAACAGAGGTGAGCAGACAATGTCTGACAAGTTTTTAAGAATTATATAATCACCAGAAATATGAAACACACTTCATACAGAGTCTATTGGGTCGATCACCGACTCTTTTACCTGCTTGGGTGTTTGTGCAACTCTGAAACAAATGAAACCACACATTAAATTGTTTTCATTTCTCAGTCATTTCTCTTAAAACAAAATTAAATGGAGTTTAAATTCTGTCGTTATTTACTCACCTCTCGTGTTGTTCCAAAATGGTATATTGCACTTTCTTTTCCACATCTGTCATGATGCTGTATTTCAAGTCTTCTGAAGCCATCCAGTGGTGTTGAAACTCAAAATTATTATTGACCCTTAAATTCATGCAACTTATGGAGCTCTCTAATCGAATTTGCGCAGGTTTGATTTCAATAGCATCAAACGTCATTGCTCGAAGATCTCGCGCTTGGATGGATGGAACAGAAGAATGACAGACAGAATGATAGATAAAACAGAAGTCATAGAGAGAGAACGATGGATAGATTGGTGGATGGAATAGACAGAACAACTGAACAGAAGAATGATAGGAATAGGATGTTAGGACGATAGACAGAATGACAGCTAGAACAAACATCATTGGTTCTCAAGGATATCGTGGCTCAAACATCATGACGCCAAAGCTGCCACATATTTGATTTGAAAGCTGCAAACTGAGCAATAACAACTAGAATGATGGACAGAACAAAAAAAACGACAAAATAATGAGATAGAATGAATGACAGACAACAATAGAATGGCAGAATGAAAGAACGACAGAATGAAGAACGATAGAATGAGCACAATAAAAACAACAACAGATAGAGAACAATAGACAGGACAAATGCAAGGACTGAAAAGAAGAATGGCAGAGAATGATAGATAGAACGAATGATAGACAACACAATAGAGAGAGAACAGTGGGCAGATAGATGGATAGAACAAGAACAACCGAAGGGAAGAATGATGGGAGAACGATAGACTGAGCAACGAAGTCAAATCAAACTTCTCTTTAACTTCAACTTTTGCTTTTAGACACAGAGAAAATTTGTCATTTTGTTGACATTAACTGTGCTCCGATGTGCGAAAATGGTCAAATCTGCAATTAAAAATGTAAAGATCTCAATATGACCTCAAATATTTCTCAGATTCTTCCAATACTACGCTATTTTTTTACTTCTCCTATAAACATTTAGGAGCAACATCTAAAGTTCATGCATTATAGTTCAAGTTTACACTAAGAACACCATTAAAGTCACTTAAAATATGAAAGAGCAACTATTGAGAAATTACAAACTCCTCTGGGAAGAGACAGTAACACAACACATGAGAAAAGAGAATATCACAAATGAATTCTCAATGGTTTCTTCTAGACAAATAAGAGATTAAATGGAGTGCAAATGGAAATACTGAAGTCTCCTCCTCCTTAGATGATTCTCCTGCTACAAAAACATTCTCCTCCAGAGTTTCAGAAGAGGTCTCACTAATTTCTCTAACTGTGCTCAGATCTGCCTGGATACCAAAACCTGCAATCAAAAGTCCTAGATTTCAATATGAACTCAAAATCAGATGCTGCCATCTTTCCTACTAAAACAGATTTAAGTGAAACATCTGAGATGATTCTGAGACATAATAACTGAGAACTCTATTACAGGGTTTGTATAGATACTGTAAAATGAAATTCCAGGACTTTCAAGCACTACTTTTTTGGTTTTCAAGGACTTCAATTAAAGATCTCACTTTTCAAACAATATTCTTTAAAAAACTCAAAAAAGGTATAGGTAAACAAAAATGAATAAAAATGGTACAAATAAAGTGCAGCAGATGCAATATCTCTTCAAAGTCTCTGTTGTTTCCCCAAGATTTTACTTCCCCAAGAGTTTTTTTTCTCCTGAAACATAAAGACCCCAGTAATCTCATGTCTCTCATAGTTGTCAAAAAATACCAAAGTATACAAATCGAAATGCAAGATCTCAATGTGAACTCAAACATTTCTCATCAACAAGAGATCTGAGGAGCTCCACATCAATTTTATCTCTCTATACTCTTACTGGAAGACAACTAGTGGCTCTTAGGGTATGTTTAAACAACAACGATATGCTTAAAACGGAGAAGTTTTTCCTTTGAGTTTTCAATGTAGAGACGACACCATTGTCAAAACAATTCCCATTCACACAGATCCAAGAAAACGACTAAAAACACAGTTCTGCTGCCAGGCCACTAGATGGCGATGAAACACTATAGACTGAACACTTAATACACATGTGCATGACGTCATCCCCTTCAGAGATTCACGTTTTTGTTGATTACACTGAGACTGGTTTCAAAAACTTGCACTTTAAAAACACGTTTTCAAAAGTTTGCGTTTTCAGGCACCCAAAAATGCAGTTGTCGTGACGACAACGAACGGCCAAAACACATACAAAGTTTTTTACGTTTTTAGTTAAAAATGGTGTGTGGTGTAAACAGACCCTAAAACAAATAGCTGAGACAAAGTTAATTGAAACAAAGTTGAAACAAAACATAAGTTTCGAGAGCGACGATAGAGCAAAATTTGAGCAGAGAAGAGTAGAGCTGAGCTTCATGAAACTGAATTTAGCAAAGGATCCCTTCAGGGGCCAAACCCACATCCACAAATACCTACTGTAAAGAGAGATGTTGAGAAAACGCACCTGCTTGAGAGAAGAGCTGCACCACAGCAGGAGATACACGCATATGCTTTTATATGAACAACACCCAAATCACTCGAGAGACTAGGATGATGGGGTTGTGCCCCCCTGAAAAAAAAAGAAAGAAAAGAAATCACAACACATCCTGAAATGAGGGGAGAAAGACACAACATCAAATCTGGAATAACAGCAATTGGACAAACTGAGCCTGAATGTCTGCGGCTGGACCAGGGGAGAAAATACATGAATATTTTGAACTAGCTGCATCAGTGTTGAAACCAGACCCTCATCCCTCTTATGAGACCAGCAGGTTTAAAGGGACAGTGTGGAGCCTATTTTTCTGACAGGGAACCAGCTTTTCTTCAATTAAAACCCAGGGTTTGGCTAGTGGGATTGTCATGGTAAATAAAACATCTGTTACACTTACTATTAACCAAGAGCGATACATTCTCAATTGGACAACAGGGATATCTGTCCTGTTAATAACAGAGGTTAGTTTGCAAAAAAAAAAAAAAGATTGTTCTGGTCTCAGATACATCACAATTAATAAAAAAACGTCTCAGGTCATACTATCACTGTGGGACTTATAATTAATAGATAGCCAATGACCAGACTTATCATCGTCATCAAGTCTGTAGTTCATCAGTAATTGGTTCTCCATTCAGAGGTAGGCAAAGAGTGGGAAACATTGAGTGTAATTTATAAGGAAATTGCGAACTCCGGTGGTGGAAGAAGGAAATGCGTCCACACAACAGCAGGAATGTTATGAATAATTAGCAAAAAGCGTCAGGGGAGCTCAGTGAGGCGAATACAACAATGTGAAAGTATCTGAGAAATAAATAAGAAGTGAACAGTTGTTATGAAGAATAAAAAAGAACCACAAACCTGGAAGGTGAATATTGAGGCCTCTCGACAATTTGGGCCTGTTCACTCCAAGAACTAAAACTAACCATACGGCTTTAACAGTACTATCAAAGTCAACAACAACAGAGGAAACAGCTGGAATAACATTCATAGCGACTTTTTTTTAGCTTGAAAACGTTAAAAACGTTACCGCCAAACAAATTCAAAATCTAAATTTGAAAAATCGCACGTTTGACTGAACGCAGCTTCGCGCTCTGACGTCCGTTGGTGTGTGCACGCGCATTTACAACGGAAGTTCAAGAGGCAAGACTGGGATGAACAAACATTTAGTTTTTAATCTTGTGTATGAGTGTGATTAAATTAGCTAAATTTTTAGACGTTTAAAGACGGTGTGAAAAAAAATAATAAAATAAAATAATTAAATGTTAAGGCTAAGCTGTGTATGCGCAACACAGAAACGTCTATTCTCCAAGGTTGTCTTCATGGAAAAGTACAATTACTGTGTAAATTAATTCTGTACAAAAATAAGTGATTTAACAAAAACAAGAGCTGCGTTTTTCTGCTTTTATCTCACCATTGTCTTTAACATTTAAGCACATTACTGTAAACATCATAATTATATTCTGTGATAATCAATGCCACAGTCTATATCAATGGCCCATAGATGACCTGCTGTTAACATAATCTTGGTGACACATTTCTTTCAGAATCCCCACATATCTTAGAAAACAAACCACTCCTAGATGAAGTCGTCCAAAAGACATTATCTAAATTAATAAACCTCAGAGCTAACGCATCAGTCTGTCATTTAAAAGTTATGTTTTCATTGAAAAAAAAGCCTATGAAAAAATCTTAGATAATTCCCACTGTAATAGAATTCACAGCAAACCAAACTTCATTTGATCAGCTATGATGAATATTAGATCAAAACCACTCTGCTAGTGAACACCGGGGCGAAGCACACGCTGTTGACAAGATCAGACACATTCGGGTTTTGTGTAATAAATTGATACCAGTATCAGACATTGTTTAATTTCTCATGTCTTTGAGCTATCTCACTTCAGTTTATTTTTCAGAGGCGAAATCGGATTAGATGTCAAGATAGTGCTCGACATATGCATAAACGGCAAAGCAAACATGTCTTCCTGTTGGGAAGCACTTAATGACAGAGTAACCATCAAACCAGAGACATATGACATTAAATCACAAGCTTTGTTAGTTGACTGCACAATCTACTTTAGTGACAGCTTCATCAGTTCCCATTGGGGAAAAAATGATGATGCAGCCCTAGTCTTGAGTTACGATTAACAAAGCGCAGTCCTGCATCTGTCCCAGTGGTTTATGTTATTATTTAATGCCAACTTAAATTACACGCTTCTAGTCTTGTTATGAACTATTCAGCAATTAAAGTTATTCAGAACAAACTAACTTTGAAATGACTTTTCAGCTGAACTCACCAATCTCTCTTATTTTAATCATGAATTTGGATGTTGAAATGTCATCTGGCCTACATTTTCTTCTCATCATAAGTAAAAAGGCAAAAACCTATTTAATGTTGACTTTAACACCTCAATATCCCACTTGTGAAAGAGAAGATATTGGCTGATAGTCCTTTCATCCATATTATTTTGTATTTTTCTTGCCTCAGCCTTCCTCTCTCAGCTCGATTTTAAACAAAACATTAGTTGTATTATGTTTAATACACAAGTTAAAATCTTAATTGTCTGTAGCTGGAAGATGATACCCAATTATTTCAGCAAACTTTACATGTCATCAGCAGTCACATGACCAGAAAAAACAATGATTAATAATATATTTATGCCCAAAATAAATAATATAGGTATTTATGCTACACCAACTATAAGCATTTTAAAATGTATATTTTAATAAGTTGGCTTGAGAAAGCCAACTTACTGAAATCCTATTTAAACTTATTATTATTATTCTTCTGACCAACATTTTAAACTCTATCTCCTCCTAGAGCTTTAACTCTACAAACTCCAAACTCGGGTCAGACCTTCAGACTGTTCTGACAGTGTGCTATATCGTTTTAGACTGATTCGAACTTTCAGATTTCTTAAAAATTAATATTAAAAATCATAAAAATCCCATTGACTTTCATTGCAGCATGGTCAATCTATCTATCTACCTATCTATCGGACTAATCAATCTTTCTTTCTAACTAATCTATCTTTCTATCTTTTCAATCAATCTATCTTTCTTTCTAACTTATCTATCTTTTTTGTAACTAATCAATCTATCTTTCTGTCTAACTTATCTTCCTTTCTTTCTGACTAATCTATCTTTTTCTTTTTCTCTCTTTCTAACTAATATTTTTCTTTCTTTCTAACTGATCCATCTTCCTTTCATTCTAACAAATCTTTCTTTCTAACTAATATATCTATCTTTCTCTCTAACTAATCTTTCTTTCATTGAAACAAATCTTTCTATCTATTATTTATCTATCTTTCTATCTAATCTTTCCTTTCTTTCTAAACAATCATTTCCTTTGTTTCTATCTAATCCATCTTTAAAACTACTTTAAACGTCTTCAAACTCTCTTGTCCGGCTTTCTCTAAACGACTTAAAGTTTGTGTCATCAAACTTTTTTTTTTCTAGTTGCTGTAATGAAATTTATATTCTATATTCACTCTAAAAAAAACTATTACAAGCTATTCTAAAGTATTTTTTTTTCTAAAGAAAATGGTGTTTGCACTAGTAAAATTAAGGGGAGGGATACATCAAAAATATATAATAATGACAAATAATTATCCAGGTGTATGTTTATTTCCCTAAAATAATTAGAAAAGCCTAAGCGGATTTCATGTGCATAAAATAAAATTACATAGAGAAAATGTATAAGTGCCTTTTTCACACACACACCACTGCACTCGCACTGTTTACTCGCAAAAAAAATTGATTCAAACTGAAGTGAAATTCTCCATCACTCCATTACTATATGAAAACAACAAACGTCTTTCTTCAGTGCTGAAAAGTGTGTTTCAGGTTGAAATTAAAATGCCAAACATTCCAAAACAAATGTAAGGTAGTGTACTTTCCCACCACTTGTTTCCCATGCTCACGCCTGAAGCAGAATCGATAGCAGCGGGACAGATTTCACTTCTGATCGCAGTCAGGAACCGGCACACTGCATTTCAGAGTAACTCGGATTAATCTCCAGCTGCTTTAATCACACCCAGCTGGACTCCTACCCAACATGGATTTTATGATATATGTTTTAAGTTCATAGCCGACTGGTTCTGTCTCCTGATCGGCCATCAGTTTGCCTTGAGTCGTTTGACGGCTGCTTCTTGGTTGAGGTCATCTTGCTCTCTCTTGGCACCTCGGCTCGTCTCTTCTCCGTTAGACGGAGGCTCGCTGCTCTTCTTCATCTCTCTCTTTTCTCTCCTCTCCTCCATCTCTTCAATCTCCTCCGCAAACAATGCCTTCAGAGGCCGGATGAGCCGAGGAAGCATCTGGAAATCTCCAGAATCGAATCTGAAAACACAACATCAAACCTTACGTTCGATTCACGAATGGATATGTTCAGCATTTCTCAGCTGAAGAAAAGTGAGGTACAAAAGGAGGAATAAAAGGAAAGAAGGATGGAAGTAACCAATGTAGGCATCCATCATGCATTCCCCTAGCTACTTCCTTTCAGATTGTAAGTAAACAAGGAGTTAACAACTAAGGAAATAAAAAAAGGAAATTTAATTTGATGTATGAAGTAATTGAGGATGCAAGTAAGGAAGGAAATAACTAAGAAGGGAAAGGATGAACGAAGGTGCAGGAAGTTAACAGTAGGAAATGAAAGATGTAAGGAAGGATGTTCAGTAAATAACTGAGGAAATAAGGAAGGAATAATAATGTAAATAATGCAGGAAGTAAGAAAGGAATATTAGGAAGTAGCCCTCAAAGTGTATTCACTTTATAGCCCTTAATCCTGTAATTGTGGACAAATGTGGGCACAGAGGACTCAGGTGTGATCCTAATTTTTATTTATGTATAAATGTTATATCACTGTCTTCGATAAAGTTTTGTCTGTCCATTTATGGTGTTGTATTTTTATTTTGGGGGTATTTTTGAATTTATTTACTTCAAAAAGTACCATATTTTCTATGTAAATTATTTCTATGTAAATTAATTACTATGTATATTTTTTAACTACATTAAAATATCATTCCAATAAGTTCTTAGAGCTAAAACGTAAAGATGAAGTGACTTTGCTGTCGCCTATTTTGGCTTATTTTAGAATGCTCTAAATTACAGTTTTTCCCATTCATTTCTATGGGTGCCCATTTTTGACCCAAATACAAGATTAAGGAGTTTTTTTTCACCCACTTAACATTGTAGAGTTGAGTAAAAAAATGTGTGTGTGTTCAGGAGGCAAACTTAGGAAAAGTAGCCAAGTCTTGTACCGCTCAGATCAAGGGAAGTATTTTTTTTTAAATAAATCAAAACTATTTTGCCCACATTTGTCCAGAATATGGTTTTAGGGTTAAAGAAGGAAGTAATTATATACAGTGAGTAATGGCGGAAGTAACAAAGAAAGGAAGGAGGAAAATAAGGAGATCATGTTGTAATTAATGTAGGAAGTTTACAGGAGGAAAGTAAGTGAAAGTAAGGAAGGGTAAATGATATTAGTAATGCAGGAAAATGATGCAAGTAATGCAGGAAGTAACAAACAATGTAAGTAAGGAGGAAAATAAGGAAGGGATCATGATGTAAGTAATAGAGGAAGTAACTATGGAAGGATTGATATAAGGAAGTATGGAAGTAATTAAAGGGATAGTTCATCCAAAAATGAAAATTATGTCATCAATGACTCACCCTCATGTCGTTCCAAGCCCATTTTGGTCCAAAAATAACAAAAACTGTGACTTTATTCATCATTGTATTGTCTTCTGGTTCTGTTGTGGAACACAATGCTGAATAAAGTCGTAGTTTTTGTTATTTTGGACTAAAATGTATTTTCGATGCTTCAAAACATTGTAACTAACCCACTGATGTCACATGACTACTTTGATGATGTCTTTATTAGCTTTCTGGACAAGGACAGTATCCCGTACACACATTTACAGTGGAGGGACAGAAAACTCTCGGACTAAATCTAAAATATCTTAAACTGTGTTCTGAAGATGAACGGGCTTGGGACGACATGACATCATCTTCATTTTTGGGTGATTTAACCCTTTAAGTAACTAAAGAAGTAAGAACAAAAGGAGGGTTTTAGTGAAGCATTAGTTATTTCCTCACCCTCATGTGGTCAAACGAGATTCCCACTTTGCTGTTGAAGTCGTCGCTGAAGAGAGGGATCTTGGCGTACCGCTGACTGAAGTGATTCAACACGATGAATTCAGCGTTCATCTTCATCCCCACGCCAATAGCCTGAGACGTGGTGCTAGAAACAGATTGGGATTCAAACAGCCATCACCGACACAATCTGAATCTGAGCCTCGAACTTAAAGTGATAGTTCACTTTGAAATGAATGTTTGATATGTTTTATCTTACCTCAAGGGCATCCAAGATGTAGGTGTCTTTGTTTCCGCAGTAGTTTCAATTTTGATATTTTTAGGTCAAACCGTTCTTGTCTGTCAGTCATATAATGGAGGTCTATGGTCACCACCTTAAAGAACATGCACAGAGAAGTCCAAATTAAACATGATTTAATGACTTGTAAATGTAAGTACACATTGATGGCCTAAGACACGAAACGAGCGGTTTGTTTTTACAAGAGATCGCTTCCGGCGCATGCGCAGACCGAAGCGCCCGCGCCCTCAGATCACTTGGGCGTGGCTGTGATTACAAGAGGTAAAAACGATATAAATACTGTTCGTTTTCTCACACAAACCGCTCGTTTCGTGTCTTAGGCCATCAATGTGTACTTACATTTACGAGTCATTAAATCATGTTTAATTTGGACTTCTCTGTGCATGCTCTTTGAGGTGGTGACCCATAGACCTCCATTATATGACTGACAGACAACGGTTTGACCTAAAAATATCAAAATTGAAAATACTGCGGAAACAAAGACACCTACATCTTGGATGCCCTTGAGGTAAGCTAAAACATATCAAAAATTTATTTCAAAGTGAACTATCCCTTTAAATTTACACAGTAAATGCCATTAGAAAAGTCTATAATACGGTTTCCCTCACCTTTCCCTTGTTTTCTAAAAAGCTCGAAACACAAATCTGTGAATTTGTCCATTTCAGTGTATAAAGCTAAACCGAAGCTTCACGGGCTTGGACGACACTCTCTCGCCTCTCAGCCAATCAATATCTCACTGAAACACAAATGATCCTCCCACAAAATCCCCAATCAATTGCACTCAGAAGTTCTCGGAGATATTCAGCAGCTCGACTGGAAACGGCCCCAGGCGTGACATGAGGAGGACGACAACGAACCCAATCAATGCTCTGGGATTCTCCGGTTAGACGAGTCCTCCGTCAGGAACGCATTATCCTCTGGGAGAGCTGACCACTTTCATTGCAGAAGATTTTCTCCTCTCGTCTTGACTGTTTTTTAGCTCTCGAATCAAAACATGGCTTATCTTATCGTCTGTTTTGTCAGTTTGCACTCGCCCAATACAACCTCACTTCACTCGAGGCAAAAGCTGATAAGAGATGCTGATAAACACTTGCAATATTTATAGAAGAGAATTCATGCATTGATTGCATTGGAACAATGTAGATGGAAATTGTGCCACAATGAAAAGGAAATACCAGCATAACTAATTCAAAAGTATTCCTGACAGTCTCTTATTCTCAGCCAGGCTCAATTTATTAGAGCATAAATACAGTAAAAACTATAATATCGTGAAATAATTCAAAATAAGTGTGACTATATGTTAAACTGTAATGTATTGTATTTCCAGCTGACTGCTTTATGAATCAGCCAATATGATGCAATGATAAAGAGAGGCTGTTATTAAAGGATTAGTAGTTAACCCTTTGATGGTCCTCGGTCACTTTTGACCGAATAATTTTCTGTTTTGAATTATTAAAAATCACAGCTTCATCGGAAGGTTATGATACTTGGTGACTTTTTCGCCATTTGTTATGTGAATACAAAAAAAATTGAGGTCATGATCTGAGCATGCTAAGTGGTCATAAAACAATAGTCACTCTAGTGGTCTTCGGTCAGAAAGGACCGACCCATAGGAAATGAATGGGAAATTTACAAAAAAACTGAAATTCTCTGAATTTTTGTTTGTACAATCTACAGATCGGCCACGACTCTTAAAAGAAGTATACCGCAGTAAAGGGGTGACACTCTACAACATCAAGAGTGCAAAAACTTTACACCCACCCACACACACACACTTTATATACATACACACCAATAAATTCAGATTACAAAAAATCTGTTTTGAATTTTTTAAAATCACAGCATCATCATAATGTTACGAAACTTGGTGTCATTTCTGGCATTAGGTATGTGAACACACAAAAAAACTGAGTTCATGATCCAAGCATGCTAAGTGGTCGTAAAAAAATTTGTCACGATTTTGGTCTTTGGTCAAAAATGACCCCCATAGGAAATGAATGGGAAATTGACAAAAATACAAAAATTCATTTTTTTTTATTTATTTAAAAAAAAATTAATAAGAAATAGTTTTTGAGATTGTTTCAATTATATATTTAAATCCACCAAAAAAAAAAAAATGTGTTCATAAACATCTGGGGAATTCACATGCCTCTCCATAGAGAGCTGTACATGCCCTCTAGTGGTTACACCATGATTCTACACTTTTTCTCTATACTGTAACCAGATGGTGCTAATTTTCTTCAAAAAATATTTTTTTCTGAAGGCCTAGACTCTATATTAAACAAAAATACTGCATTAATAATTTAAAAAATATATAATATATATATAATATATATATAAATATTTCATTTCCATTGAAAAAAATTAAAATATAAAATAAATATTGCATAAATATTAATAAATTCAATCAAATTGTCTCAAAATACTAAATTAAAAAGAATAAATATTATAGAACAAAAATAAACTGCATTGGTTTTACTGGGATGGAAGAAGTTTCATTTTTAGGCCTCCGGTCACTTCTGACTAGGGCTGCACGATGTATCACTTTAACATCGAATATCGCGATGTGCGCATCCACGATAGTCACATCGCAAGAATGTGTGTGACTAGGGATCGTAGTTATTCCGTGATTCGTGATCAGTAGGCTGCGTGCCAGCAGCTCCCCGGCTCATAACGCTTGTGATTCGCGGATTAAATCAAATGCAAGGTTTAACCATCATAGTGAGAGTTTATCAATTTGCAAGTCATGCCAGTTTAAACATCAAGCGCAAGAAGACTGGAACTTGCGCTGTTTTCTGTCAGCATTACTAAAGCGCATTTTTGTCCCGCCAAACTTGACCAGTGAATGATGTAGATGACGATGAGTGACTTCTGCGCTCGTTTAACTGAGAGAGAAAGTCCCGGTCGCGCGTGCACTCACCGTCTTCAAACTCTCTTGCTCTCCCGTGTCTCAGAGCATATCAATGAATTGAGTTAACTGAATATCTTTGAGAATACATGACGGTAAAAGATCGGAAGACCTTTTTTTCTGAACTACCACTGGTTGTGAATTGCTGTTCCACACATTCAGAGCATTACATAAACCACACTTTCAATAAAAATAAATAAATAAAATGCGATCCAGTGATGAAATGTTTTCTGTGTTGACACAAATCTTGTGCGATGTCCTAACCTGCCTGGATAATCACACAGCGGGTATGGCGTGGTCCGTTAATGAAACGTCCGATTCGCGAACTAATGACTCATTTGAACCGATTCACTTTAATGAATGGTTAAAACAACTGATCTATTCAACACTGAACTTAAGAGACATAAATCGGAAACAATTTTTAATAAGGTTCCATTTATTAAAGTCTAGTTAACTACATTAATAATAATAATAATAATTCATTACATTTATATAGTGCTTTTCTCTGCACTCAAAGTGCTTTATATAGGGGGAAGGGGAATCTCCTCAACCACCACTAATGTGCAGAATCCTGTTAACATAACCTGTTAACTACATTAGTAAACAACATTCAATTAATTAATATTAGTTTCTATGCGGATATACTCTATAACAAAACCACCCCAGTCATTCAATGATTCATTCTCCAAATAGAGCTATTCAAATTATCTGGGGAAATTGTTCTAATATTGCAATATATATCGCGGACATGTAAAATATCGCAATGCCATTTTTTACCAATATCGTGCAGCCCTACTTCTGACCGGGAAGGCCCAGGACATGACTCATAATGGAAGACCATCAGAGGGTTAAAAGGGCGTTTACATGGAACTAAAGAGGGTGATTTTGCTGCTTTACCTGTAAAACTGGTCAGAATTGATCGTGAAAAACTCAATTTAGACAGATTTGGTGTTAAAGACTTTAAGAAACACTTGATATGAGCCTGTAGATCTGGACGTTCATGTTACCTGTGTCTCTTCTCTAACGCCTCTTCTTCCATCCCATCCTCCAGCGTGGCTTCATGAATCAAAAGTGTGGCATTCTTGCCTGAAACAAACCAAGAGATGAATCAAACTCTGCCACACACACACACAGAGAGATAAATCACATCTGACATGCTGTTCCCTCTTTCACCCTATTGTAAAGCACACACAAACTTTAACACACCAGCACACACTCCATATTCTCCCTTTAGAAATCAATCAGGAGAACTCCAGCGGCGAGACAACAAAGGCCTTCCCTAACGAGCAGAGCGGACCGAACCATCTCGGCGTTCAGGAGGGGGTGAAGACCCAGCGGGGCCATTAAAGAGGTTTCTGTGTGATCGATTACAGCGCTGATCAAGACAGGAAGCAGCATTTAAACGCAGGCTTCATCAGTATCGATCCGTGAGTCACTTACAGAGATTCAGAAGCAATTACACACTCTCTCTCTCTCTCCACAACTGGACTGATGGGCGTTTAATGGACAGATTCGGAATATTTTGAGGGTTTGCCCGACAGCTCAGACCATAAACGTGTGACTATAAACCTAATCGCATGCTATATGTAACTGTGCATCTTAATGAGTGTGTGTGTGCGTGTGTGGTTTTTACCGATATTGGCGACAGCTTCGCAGGGCATGGTGTCTCCAGAGAACACGAGCTGCCAGCCGGACTGATGCGTCAAACTGCAGGCAAACGCGTTTTACAGTGACGAACATAGACATGCTCTGAAACTACACATGAGAGAGAGAGAGAGAGAGAGAGAGGTTTACTCACAACATGCTCTATAGATCACTCTTTATTGATACCACAATCTGTCAGTCTGCATACAGAAATGTAAAAGATATACACTACCGGTCAAAAGTTTAGGGTCGGTAAGATTTTTTATGTTTTTAAAGAAAGTCTCTTCTGCTCACCAAGGCTGCAATTTTTTGATAAAAAATACACAAAAAACACAGTAATATTGTGAAATATTATGACAATTTAAAATGACTTTTTTATGTTAATATATATTAAAATGTAATTTATTCCTCTGAAAAGCTGAATTTTCAGCATCATTACTTCAGTCTTCAGTGTCGCATGACCCTTCACAAATCACTCTAATATGATGATTTTATGCTCCAAAAACATGTATGATTATTATCCATGTTGAAAACAGTTTTTTACATTTTTATTTCAGGATTCTTTGATGAATAGAAAGTTCAAAGAACAGCTTTTATTTAATTAGAATCTTTTCTAACATTATAAATGTCTTTACTGTAACTTTTGATCAATGTAACTCATCCTTGAAGAATAGAAGTATTGATTTCTTATTTATTTCCCCCAAAAATAAAATACAAATTCTTACTGACCCCAAACTTTTTAAAGGGTAGTGTTTAATGTAACAAAAGCTTTCCATTTCAGATAAAAGCTGTTCTTTTGAACTTCCTATTCATCAAAGAATCCTGAAATAAAAATGTCAAAAACTGTTTTCAACATGGATAATAATCATACATGTTTTTGGAGCATAAAATCATCATATTAGAGTGATTTGTGAAGGATCATGTGACACTGAAGACTGATGCTGAAAATTCAGCTTTGATCACAGGAATAAATTACATTTTAATATATATTAACATAAAAAAGTCATTTTAAATTGTCATAATATTTCACAATATTACTGTGTTTTTGTGTATTTTTTATCAAAAAATTGCAGCCTTGGTGAGCAGAAGAGACTTCTTTTCAAAACAAAAAATCTTACTGATCTTAAACTTTTGACCAGTAGGGTATGTATAAAAGTTTGTTGGTGATATAAAATAAACATTATACATCTTGTGATTGTGATTTTAATGTTTGTTTTTATATAGCCATTAAGCTTTCTTAAAACCAAAAACTACAAGAAGACAGAAAAAATATTTTAAGGCGAGACACTGCAGGTGAATAGGATAAAAATGTTAACTACAGATGTGACCATGAAACTTTACCAGTTGATTAATCGCATAAATAGGAGAAAAAATATGTATTGCAAGTTTTCTGTAATTTTATGCTTAAATATGCTAATCAGGCTATATCTAATTAAATATGTGCTAATTTGTGTATATTTTGAAGTGACTAATCTGACCATTGAAAAAAAAAACAAGATTTAAAATTATGTTTGCATTTTGTTGATATATTCAATGAAAAGACATCACCTGAGGGGATTATGAAATTTCTAGGAAAATCGTCACTAGAAACTCATTTTGAGAAAACGGCCTTTAAAGATTTTTTTTGGGATTGCAAATTTCCAGTTAAATGGCCCAGTTTACTTTCATGATTGGTTGCTAATAAACAGGAAATTACCATATTTGGATCCGAACAGCATTGAAGAGGAGGAGAGAGAGCTTTCTAACGGTGTGTGCCAACTTTTGAGGAATTTATGCGAAATCTACACACGCAAACAGACAAAGTGTAGTAAAATAAAGACTAAATGTGTATTTTGGACTTTTTTTCAGCACAAGTCTGAAAGACGACATATTTGAATACTCAATACATGTTATTGAATACAAAATCTCTAAATTGACCAGTGAAAAAAGTGTTTTTGCCTGCCGTGTCTCGCCTTAACTAGCAATAAAGTTTGATTAATCATCACATTCGTGCTAATGATCTTTTTTGCATTAAACTTGTTTTTTTGGGGGTTTTTTTTGCAAATGCTGTTTGCTTGCAATTATGATTCCAAATTAGCAAGTGCATATAAATAAATAAAATATCTAATATATATATATATATATACATATATATATATATATATATATATATATATATATAATAAAAAATAAAAAAATATATATTAGGGTTGTGCAAAAGTTATTTGACGATTAATCGCATCCAAAATAAGTCTGTGTTTACATAATATATTTGTGTGTGCTGTATGTAATTATTTTGTATATATAAATACACACACATGCATGTATATATTTAAGAAAATGTGTAATTCATATATAAAACATTTATATTTATATAATATAGATTATGTATTTATATAATTTAAGTGCAAATAATTTTTTTGCAACTGCTGTTTGATTGAAATTATGATTCCAAGTAAAATAAAATAAAAATGAATTAAAGAGCAAATGCATAAACATTTAAATATCTATTGTGCATGGTCGAAAGGATCAAACATATGTTAGCTAGATCACTAACGGCTGTACAGACCTTGACCAGGTCATTCTTCTTCAGGACAGTCTGGATGAAGGATTTGGTCCTGACTTTGGGGATCTCGGCACCGTCAAACAAATACTTTGATGGGATGATACTGGAACAAAAACAGAAGCGAAGTGTCAAGAAACTACAAATGATAATGTGTACAGTCACTAGTGATAATCACAGACGCCTCTCCCAGAAAGACAGAGTGAGACGTAATAAAGTTTGTACTTGATCTGGCTGAGGATCCGCTGGCAGTGGTCGTGGTACTGGTTCAGCCACGTCATGATCTGCACCGGTGCGATCAGGAACACAGGACTGAGCTCTTCACCGAGACTCGTCTGCAACACACAACATGACCCGAACAGTCAAATCATCCATAGCACAAACACAAAAATTATGACAAATAATAAAAAGTGTACATACCAGAGCTCTCTCTCGCTCCAATAACAGCTGGATCAAACCCTGCGTGGACGACACAACACACAGCAGAGAAATAAATGACGAAACACTTGAGCATTCATCTCTCAGCTCTCTATGATTCTGCTCTGGACTACATTAATAACTTTTTACAACAAAAATGAACCATCACACTAGACTATGATGCCATTTTCTTCTAGAAACAAACTTTTCTGCATCATTTTCCTGTTATCTCTGTGAAGCTGCTTTGAAACTATTTGCATTGTAAAAAGCGCTATATATATATATACACACACATATCGGTAAGATTTTTTATGTTTTTAAAAGAAGTCTCTTCTGCTCACCAAGGCTGCAATTTTTTTATAAAAAATAAACAAAAAACACAGTAATATTGTGAAATATTATGACAATTTAAAATGACTTTTTTATGTTAATATATATTAAAATTTAATTTATTCCTCTGCAAAAAAGCTGAATTTTCAGCATCATTACTCCAGTCTTCAGTGTCACATGATCCTTCACAAATCACTCTAATATGATGATTTTATGCTCCAAAAACATGTATGATTATTATCCATGTTGAAAACAGTTTTTTACATTTTTATTTCAGGATTCTTTGATGAATAGAAAGTTCAAAAGAACAGCTTTTATCTGAAATGGAAATCTTTTGTTACATTAAACACTACCCTTGAAAAAGTTTGGGGTCAGTAAGAATTTGTATTTTATTTTTGGGGGAAATAAAAAAGAAATCAATACTTCTATTCATCAAGGATGAGTTACATTGATCAAAAGTTACAGTAAAGACATTTATAATGTTAGAAAAGATTCGAATTAAATAAAAGCTGTTCTTTTGAACTTTCTATTCATCAAAGAATCCTGAAATAAAAATGTAAAACAACATGGATAATAATCATACATGTTTTTGGAGCATAAAATCATCATATTAGAGTGATTTGTGAAGGATCATGTGACACTGAAGACTGATAATGATGCTGAAAATTCAGCTTTTTTCAGAGGAATAAATTACATTTTAATATATATTAACATAAAACAAGTCATTTTAAATTCTCAGAATATTCACAATATTACTGTGTTTTTTGTATATTTTATATATATATATATATATATATATATATATATATATATATATATATATATATATGGTATATAAAGGTGACTTGACTCTTTATTAATATTTTAGCATAATGACGCTAAACTGTATAAGCTAAACCAAGCAAACTGGTTTAAGTTGTGTTAGTGCTGGCCTCACCGTGTGTGATGGTCTGCGTGCAGGTGCGACACAAAGATGGTGGAGAGTTTGGAGAGGATCTCATCCACATCATTGCCATAATGACGACACAGCTGACCGAACGTTCCCTCCCCACAATCCAACAGCAGTGACTGAGAGGGGCTGAGGAGCAGAGATGGAGATCAGACAAATCAACTCCGATGATATTACATCATAGCAATGAAACACACTGTGCTTCTGTGATTTTACCACAGCTAACTAGTATTGTTCAGACCAATGTGAACCAGAGGGACTAAAACCATGATAAAACAACCCTATTACATGGAAATTATGCTTTTAGAAAACATTTCAATTCCCGTAATTTATTGTTGTTTAAATTATAGATCAGTTCATCGATTAAGCGAAGCGGGGACACTACTAAGTTATCATGTTGCTTGACCAACACAATATGTCTTTTTAAAACATATAAGCTCAGCTTTAGAGCAAATATCACTTAACAAGTGCGTTTAAATTTGCTGAGATATTAGAAATGCTTCATTTTTTTTATAATGTGAAAATATAACTGCATTACATAAAACGTGATAAGTAAAATCACACATGAACAGATAGACTTGTGTCATATATCGTTGAAAAGGTCTAAACTAGCAGAAAACAGCACAAGTGTTCTCTTACGAGAGGTTCTCTCGTATTGCGTAAGCTCAGCTTACGCTCACGGGAAAGATTCATCTTTTCTGAGAAGTTGAAGCCAAAAAATTATTCTATAATTTTGTATCCAATGTCAACGCAGTTCACTGCAGCAGACCATGAGCGGGCTAGCTAGCAGCTCATTGGTTCGCTCAGGGAGAACTGCTACAGCCTATGAGGGAACTCGGTTGAACTCGTGACCAATGAGAAGCAGACACGCTCTCATTGCGTCAGAGCCCGCCGAACGGAGTGGCCCGAGTCTATAAATAAGCGAGTTTCCCGCTGTTTTCCGATTTTCATCTCTTCAGCGAGGCTATACGCACCTGCTAATCTCCGAGAGGAAGCCGCGTCGCCGTCGAGAAGGCATCTCTTCAGCGAGCGTGTGGACAGAGTCTGAGGAAGCCGGCCGTCTTCGCCACCTTCAGCCATCCTGCGAGCTGACGCCATCCGGCGACGTATCCTTACATTTGTATTTTGCTTGTGTTGTGTATTTTCACAAAAGAGCAGCGAGCGTCCTTTAAAGATGCCTCGCACACCTCATGCCGCTCCCCTCTCAGCGCCGGAGTCCCGCGCTTATGTGGGACGAGCCGCTTACAGCTGTGCCGACCGCGGCTAGCTTTCTTTACTTTACAAGAGAGCTAGCTTGCCCCGCGCATAGCTTCACCGAAAATGGGTTTATCAATGGTGTGTAGTCCCGCCGAGGCTGGTCCTGTTCGCCACCATCACGCCCTCTTATCTGCTCGCGCTCCTGTGCTTGTGTGTTACTGCTGTGGCTCAGTGGTAAAACACAAAGCTTTTGACGCCAGAGAGACCCGTGTTCGAATCCGGCTCTTGCAGATAATTTTTTGCACGACATGAGAAACGAGTGTGTTTTTAACCCGCCGAGGCCGGTCAACATCCTCTAACGTTTCTCTTTCCTCGTTCGAGCGGCCATAAACGCCCCCGTGCATAGCTTCACCGTGAATGAGTTTGTGTTACTGTTGGTCTCGCCAGAGGCTGGACCTGTTCGCCACTAACCACGCCCCCTTATCTGCTCGCGCTTTTCAGCTTATTGTGTCTTACTGCTGTGGCTCAGTGGTAAAATACAAAGCTCCCCGCGCCCAGAGAGACCCGTGTCCGGCTTTTGCAGATAATTGTATGCAGCTCTGAGCTCGCGGCCAGCTTTCTTACGTTTCAGGAGGCGGCCGCGCTCTCCCGCGCTCATGCGTCAGCGGCGACATGAGAAACGAGTGTGTTTTTAGCCCGCAGAGGCCGGTTAGCACCCACCTCTCTAACGTTTCTCTTCCTCGTTCTAGCGGCCAAATTGTCTATTTTGCAGCAACGAGCCTGTTATGTACATGAACGCCTGCAATAACGCCGACAGATTCGATTGACGCCAATGCTGTTCAAGCACACCCCGTGTCTAACAGAGCCCACTCTCTTTAGCTGGCTATGCCGCCTGAGTGTTATCTGTAACAGATGTGCCCACGTCCGTGCTCACATCTTCTTTCTGCCCGCTCTATTACACGGCCAGGTCGCGTGCATCCCAGCCTCTTCAGTCTCGTGCCCGCTCGCAGCGCTCACGTCTCTACATGCACGCGACCCCGCGCGCGTCAGGCTATATTTAGTCTCTGCCGCTTACAGCGCTCAGGTTTCTATCACGCACTTGCGCGCGCGTCACCTGTGCAGCCTGTATCAGGCGAAAATGTAAACAGGCATAAGTGCATAATGTCTGGTTTACACCAAACATACTATAAGTGTAGTATATGTGCCCACAGTTCAGTGTTCACTCCTATACTCAAGCACCACACTTGTGCCCGCTGCAGTCTCGTGCCCGCTTGCAGCGCTCACGTCTCTACATGCACGCGACCCCGCGCGCACCACAAGTGCAGCCTTTCAGGCTATATATAGGCTCTGCCGCTCACAGCGCTCAGGTTTCTATCACGCACTTGCGCGCGTCACTTGTGCAGCCTGTATCAGGCTAAAACGCAATCAGGCATAAGTGCAGAATGTCTGGCTTACACCAAACATGCTATAAGTGTAGTATATGTGCCCACAGTTCAGTGTTCACTCCTACACACAAACACCACACCTGTACCACGCTCACACTGTAAGCGCGCTCACACACGTGCTCAGCCCGCTATGTGTATACACATACATGTGTTGTATACACACGCTTTTTGTGTAGAATATGCGCCCACATCCTGTGTTCGCCCATACACAAAGCACCACACTCCCTGTGCCTCTGTCAGAGCCCACTCTCAAAAAGCGGACACTTCCCCCTTGAGTGTAGGTCCCGTTGCCTAAACATTCTAGCGTGCCCACACACTGTGTCCAGCCCGCTATGTGCAACAATCAGGCCGATATAGCCAGTCACCCGCTAGTGTCACGCTTCTAAGCGTGGGAAGCTATCCCGGGAATCTCCCCATGGGTGCTAAGCACAATAAAATACGGCTATCTGTTACAGTTCCGTCGCCGCCCTCCACGCTTTCGGGCGCGGCCCGAAACTACAGTGATTTTAGAAGCAACAAACAGTCCTCCCGTTCGGCCTATCCTTAGCACCCCGTACGTTCACGAAGTGCATGGATACGGCGCTCCGCCCCCTGCGGAGCCAGGGGCTGCGAATTTTGAACTATTTGGACGACTGGCTGATTTTGGCACAATCACAGACGGAGCTACTGTCTCTTCGTACAGTCCTCCTCGACCATCTGAACACCTTGGGTCTCTCTGTCAACTGGACAAAGAGCTCGCTTCAGCCCTATCAGACGATTTCCTTCCTGGGAATAGATCTAGACTCAGTGGCTATGACGGCTCGCTTATCTCACAGCGCGCGCCGTGTTCAGCGTCTCGCCGCATCCTGTCAGATGGACACCCTCACACCTCTGAAAACTTTTCAGAAGGCGCTGGGTTACATGGCCTCAGCCTCCGCAGTACTTCAGCTGGGTCTACTGCGCATGCGCCCCCTTCAGCTTGGTTGAAGAGCCGTGTGTCTCACCGTGCGTGGACCACGGGCCGCCAGCTGATCAAAGTTACGCAGACCTGTATCTCGGCTCTGCAACCATGGACAGTGGCAGAATGGTTTCAGTGGGGCGTTACCATGGGAACCGTCTCTCGCCGATAAGTCTTTGCGACAGACGCATCCAACTCAGGTTGGGGTGCGGTCTGCGAGGGCTCACCGGCCTCTGGCCACTGGTCAGTTCAAGAGAGCTCCCTACACATAAACTGTCTGGAGATGATCACGGTCGAGAACTCGCTCGCGTTTTTCCTCCCGCGCATTCGGGTCACCACGCATTGATCCGCTCAGACAATGCAGCCATAGTCTCCTATTTCAACCGTCAGGGCGGTGTCAGATCCAGGAACCCCTTCCTGATGACGAAATGCATTTTAGTTTGGTCCCAGAGCCACCTGCTCTCGCTAAGAGCGACGCACGTGCCGGGCCACCTGAATGACGGCCCAGACAGACTGTCCAGGAACCTCATCCTTCCGGGAGAATGGTCCCTGCACTTTCAATCAGTCCAGAAACTGTGGCGATATTCGGCAGAGCAGAGGTGGATCTCTTCGCGTCAGAGGAGAACGCTCACTGCCCAATACTTTTCTTAAGAGCGAGGACGCGCTAGCCCAGGAGTGGCCAGCCGCCCGCCTTAGGCTTTCCCTCCGGTCTCCCTGTTACCACAGGTTTTACAGAGGATCAGGGAAACACGCCACTCGGTGCTCCTCATAGCCCCGCGTTGGGAGAGTCAGACTTGGTTCCCGGACCTCGCTCAGCTGTCGCAGACAGCCCCGTGGCCCATTCCAGTCAGAGCAGATCTCCTCTCTCAAGCTCGCGGCACGATCTGGCATCCCCACCCTAAGCACTGGGCGCTTCATGCACGGGTGATCAACAACTATCCGATGCTGATCACCCGGGGAGAGTTGAACACGATCATGAACGCCAGAGCGGCTTCTACTAGGAAGCTCTATGCGTCAAAATGGTCTGTGTTCTCAAAAGGGTGCACCGACAAAAACCTAGACCCTCAGCGGTGCGACGTGTCGTCTTTGCTTGTCTTCCTTCAGGAGATGCTGGATAAGGGCAGGTCCCCATCCACTCTCAAGGTTTACGTGGCAGCTGTCGCGGAGTTCGCTGAACCCCGACGCGCTCAGTCTCTGGGCAAAGACGAGCTAGTCATCCGCTTCCTCTGTGGAGCTAGAAGGATGAACCTTCCGCGCCCCCTTCGGTTCCCAATTGGGATCTTTCTATAGTTCTCGAAGCTATGGAAGCCTCCCCCCGTTCGAACCGTTAGAGTCTGTGGACCTAAAATACCTCTCGCTATAAACCGTTTCTGTTTGCCCCGTCATCAGTAAACGCGTGGGAGACCTTCACGCGCTCTCTTCTAGCGCTGCGTGTCTTGAGTTTGGACCCAATGACTACATAGTCTTCCTCAAACCTAGACATGGATATGTCCCCAAAGCGATTGGTACCCCGTACAGGGATCAGGGTTTTCCCTATCGGCTCTACCCATCCGATAACGAATGTGACGCCAATCTCCTTTGTCCGGTTCGGACTCTGAGATTGTACACTACACGCGCTGCCGCGTTCAGACGCTCTGAGCAGCTTTTTGTTTTCGTTCGATGAGCGCACCAAGGGTCTGGCCACCTCGAAACAGACACTATCCTAATTGAATTGTGGACGCTATTGCTTCTGCTAATGCATCAAAAGACCTGTCATGCCCTTTGGGCATCAGGGCTCATTCCAACAGAGGCATGGCCTCACCGTGGGCATGGTCCAGCGGCTTTTCCATTCAGACATATGCGTGGCAGCGGGAGGGGCTTCCCCTTCCACCTTGTCAGATTTTACCTTGCAGGCAAAGCTACTAGCAGCCTAGTATGCTTCAGCTCTTATGTTGAGCTGCACTATTGGGAGTCACACTCATACAACCGGCGTGCGCTTGTTCTTCCCTCATGTGCTTACGTACTACACTATCACCGGCCCGCTTGCTGGCCCTTTTTATGTCACGTACATTAATTTCCCACTTATAAGGGTCCCCGGATTCCTCCCCGGGACTCATCGTGGATGCCTAGCGCGCACGGCGTTGACCAGGTGTTCCCGTAGCGTAAGCTCAGCTTACGCAATACGAGAGAACCTCTCGTAAGAGAACGAATCGGTTACCTAACGTGACCTCGGTTCTCTCTAGATGAGGGAACGAGTATTGCGTTCCCGGCCGTGCTTGCGCTACCAGTGTTCTCGCTTCATTCAATGAAAACCGGAAAACAGCGGGAAACTCGCTTATTTATAGACTCGGGCCACTCCGTTTGGCGGGCTCTGACGCAATGAGAGCGTGTCTGCTTCTCATTGGTCACGAGTTCAACCGAGTTCCCTCATAGGCTGTAGCAGTTCTCCCTGAGCGAACCAATGAGCTGCTAGCTAGCCCGCTCATGGTCTGCTGCAGTGAACTGCGTTGACATTGGATACAAAATTATAGGATAATTTTTTGGCTTCAACTTCTCAGAAAAGATGAATCTTTCCCGTAGCGTAAGCTAGCTTACGCAATACTCGTTCCCTCATCTCAGAGAGAACCGAGGTTACGTTAGGTAACCGATTCGTTTCTTTTTTAATAAGAGATCAAACTATCCTAAGCTTTTGCACCACATTTTTGTTTGTAACTTCATGTGACTAAACATTACGGCTGGGTAAAAAAATATTGGTTTCTCGATAGTAATCAAACATTGAAATTTAAATAAACATTGAAATTTAAGACCTACACGACGCATTACCAAAAATTTAAATAAGAAAATATTCGGAAAAAAATTATTTTATATGCGTGTGTGTGTACACGCGCGCAAAAGTGCCTCAACTTAGATCAAGAACTTCATAAAAACTTGTTTGTTGAAGCTGTAAAAATGGATTAACTCATTATTTTTAGGTGAAATTTGTACTTTGCATTTTATACTGTAAAAACACAATTATAGTTGATTTTAGTTGATCATACCCAGAGATGAAATGGCATGAACATTTCATTTCATGATTATTATGAAATCAATTTGCCAAATATGTGTAAACCCAGCAAATAAAATTAGCATGAATATGCACTTTTTGTTTACACAAACATTAAAATACCATTAAAAATGATGGCCAGATTTTAAAGGAGTGTTTAAGTCTAGTTAAAATAAAGTCTTCACAAAAATAGTTTTATAAACAGATAAACCTCACGTATTTCAGCCTTTAAATTATGTTTTATAAAAAGATTGAGTCAAAAAAATAATAAATTAGACATTCACATCCCTTATCTTTATTAATAGTAAAATTTGGGCCGATTTTCCTGTTGCGTCTGTCGTTGCTATGCAACCACGCACTGCGCTCTCCATAACGACAAAGATGTTTTAGTAGCTAATGGATTTCCACCACCGAGAAACGCTTGCTGTAACGTTAGCTCTGCTACAAGATTTATTCACGGAGAAGAGAAACACCGGTAGTGTTTGAGTACACCGCAATCTTCATGTTGACTGAGCTTTCAATGTTGTTACGGAAGGGGCTGATTGGTTGGTTCATCGGTTTGTTTGCAGCTTTCTGAATCTGAAATGGTGAGATTTTTTCAATCTCGCTGTGGATGCGACGCGCCTATATTTCAATGAACTTGAGCGCGCAAACCTGGTGTATGAACGGCCTCTTGGCGAGCTATCTTGCATCAAGCCACGAGCTAATGCTAGCATCCGGTTTGAACCCCTGCACTAGAGCTCTGCTTTGTAGGCTACGACTCAATACTTTTTTGCTACTTTGTAATAACTTTCTGCAGCCAGAGTTTTGGCAAATGAACGAGGGTAAAATCTTTTTAAGACCTGACTAAATCAAATTTAAGAGCTCAGATGAAAATCTAGCCGTTTTTTAGACTTTTTAAAGCCTTAAATTTAAAGTTCAGAATTTTAGACTTTTTAAGACTTTTTAAAGGGCAACTCCACCCATTTGCATTAAGCTTTCTATTGTTAGAAACCCAGTTATACTATTGAATGGTCATGCAACATTTTATCATTTTCCCCTGAGACGAGAGAAATCTGCTATTTACCTTTCACTTCCTCCAACAATGACGCAAAAATCGTCATTTTACGTCATTGTTGGCGGAAGTGTAAGAGAGGGCGATTTCAGTAAAAAACTACAAGCCCGAGTCCCCACCCTTTCAAACCCGCCAGTAGGGGGTTGGACCTATTGCGCTAACAGACCTATCACAGATCAGTGCCAATGCGTTTGATTTCACTGGCAGAAACGTTTTGAAAATGTGGACGAAACTACTGAATACGCTGACGGATGCGTTATGGAGGATTGGGGTTAACATTACACATCTTTTTTGGACGCTAAGCAAGCAGGCTCTTGTTCTGTGGAGAAAGCTGAGTAGTAGGGGTTACCGTCCTCTTTTTCCTGGACATGTCCGGCCGTCGATGTCCGGGATTCAGCTTTTAATTTCTGAAGTCGCTATTCATTGTTTACATGTAAGTTACAGCTTTTGTTTCAATCTAACTCAATTCCTTATGATTGGTGAATCTGACTGTTGTGTTTACATGAACGCCAAACAAGTGATCGGTTGATGCGTTTTAACATTGCTAAGAAAATTCCTGCTCCTCCCTGAGAGATACGAGACCGGTAACTTACGTCTTAGGTGCCGCTCATCGGTAATCACGCCACCGGCCTCATGCCGTTATCCAGACAGCCGGCACTCATCCCGGTCGACACAGTAAACCTGGCTCCGTCTCGCGCCGTTTACATACAGCTCGCACTCGTTCCGCTTGCCACAGTAAACATGATGAATGACGACTGTAGAACGCAAAAGCCGAAATCGCGGACATTTTGGGCGATCTCGAAACACATTTTCGGACAGACTCATCACGGAGAATCACTAGTAGACTGTTGTTTACATACTGCGAGGTTAGCGGTAGGCGTGGCCTCCTGAGGGCAGCGAAGCAAATTAATTCTGGGAGTTGATGTTTTTCATTCACATAAGCCAAAAATACATTTTCTGTCTTTTCTCAGTCTAGAAAGCTCCAAATTAAAAAATTATTTCACATTTCTTCTACATAAATGACCCATTTTAAATACACATTCATCTTTCCAGAGGTGGAATTACCCTTTAAGACCCTGCGGAAACCCCATTTTTAGCAATTTTTTAGCACTTCCGTTCCTGACGCGCACACATTCAAACCGACTCAAACAGAGCTTGACGACGTAGATGTGACGTGAGCGACCCGTCTGTCTTCTAGTGGCTGTGGCATGATAAATCTGAATCCTTCCCTGGGTCATTGTGTTTGGAGGGTTTTTTTGGACTCTTGGTTAATTATGCTTTGAAATAAACAGCTAGCCAAACTAATCGACTGCACGTGAGCCGTACACACACACTCTAATAATGAGCATTTTCTTAATTGACTGTTGATAAAGATTACCTGATGTTCACTAAAGTTCCACTGACGTTTCTGATCTTCATCGGCAGGGACGAGCCGGTGCCCAAAAACACGATCTCAGGAAACCTCTCACCTTCATCAGGAAACAAACAATTAATTCAGTGCAAACTTCAGTTTATTATGAGCATATTAGAAATCCATTCAGTCTTGCAGGATCCGAGGCGTCTGGCACAGATACAGTAGAGAGAGAAGTGGAGAAAGCTCTGAGGAAATTAAATGTCAAGCTGTGGAAGTGTTCTTGTCTCTCTACTCTTCTAACTCTCCTTCAGAAAGCTCACCAGATGTGGAGACGGACGCAGCCGCCTGGAACTTCCTGCACTCCTCAACTTCCTCCAGAAAGTTTGGCACTTCGGCGGCTTCCTTCGCAAACTCCTCAGAGTCGCAGGACAGGATGGCATCTCTACACACACACACACACACACACGCAAAAGTGCCTCAACTTAGATCAAGAACTTCATAAAAACGGTTTTGATGAAGCTGTAAAAATTGATTAACTCATAATTATTGCCTTGTTTCACACAGTCGGTGAACAAGGTGTACGACGAGCACAATTAACATACAGTCGTCAACATTTGAAGTGGATCAAAAAAGCTAGACAAGACAAGAAAGGGTATTGTTAAAAATTCATGTGATGACAGGTTTTGATCCACTTCTAGTGTTGACTTGTGTGACACACTGTGGATTGACGACCTGAACCGACCGTTGCCACTCCAGTTTGGGCCGAAGCTGAAACTTGAGCAGACACTCGGCTCTGACGCTGGAGACGCTTAGAGACGCCTGAGGATCCTGCAACAGACACACACAACAGACCCGTCAATAACTCACTGATGCACAAAAACACATTAAAATAGTTCATTAAATTAGAAAGACATTAAAAAAATAATTAAATCTGATAAAAATAACAACATTGGAGGTACATCATGTCACAAAATCCTAATAAAAAACATGACAAATAATAAATAATTAAAAAGTTTCTACTGGCAATAATCGAAATCTAACCAAACTGATCTAAAGACAAATCAGAAACTATTTCATATTAAATTAAATTAATTAAAATGAAATAAAATCAGAAAAAAAGATCAGATTAGTACATTAAAAATGTTTTAATTATTACAAAATACAACAAATATTTATTACAAAAACTTACATACAAATATATCAAGTTGTTATCCTACACCAGAATAAATAATTGACAAATAATAAAAAAATATATTATTAATTTATTTATTTTTTAAATATAGTTAAAATAATAATAAAAAATGAATATCAGATTAATACATTAAAAATGTTTTACTTATTACAAAATACAACAAATATATATTACAAAAAATATAATACATATACATACAAATATATTAAGTTGTTATCATACACCAGAAATAAATAATTGACAAATTATAAATAATATTTACCACTGAAAATGCTTGAAATCTAATTAAATAAATTAGCCAAAGACACTATTTAATACTTAAATAAAAATGCATCAACTATGGAATGATCCAATGAACACTTTGGAAATATATTTTAATTATTTACATAGAGAAACTATTTAATTGGAAATGCAACAAAAATTGTTAGATTTTTTTAATTGTTAAAATATTAATTTACTGAAATTCTAACAAAATTAAATCATACATTTAAATTAAAGAAATTAATATAAAATAAAAAGTTAGAAATAATACTATTTGATCAAACTTACTTGTGACCGAGACTATGCAATATCTAATTAGAATAAATTAAATTATTCTAATAAGAAATAAGAAAAAAAAATTTGGTTACACTTAATTTTAAGGTGTAGTTATCCATGCAAATACTGAATAATAATGATTAACAACATGTATTTCCTCTGTTAGGTTACTAGGGTTAGGGTAGGATTGAGGTTTGCTTTGTAATTATGCATCATTTATTGTTATTACTACAGTAACTACATGAAACATGTGTAATAAGGACACATTATAAACAGGAGCAGTTAATGTGAAATCTACCAGACTGTAACTCTGAAGCGTCGGGAGTGTGTGTGTGTGTGTGTGTGTGTGTGTGTGTTGCCGTACTTTGCTCTTGTAGAGTTTGAGCGGAGGGAAGATCTCGGGATGGATGAGGTTGAGCTGCGTCTGAAGTTTGAGACTGCGGGCGTTGTGAGGCGTGAACGTCAGCTCGTTCATCAGCAGATGCTCCGTGCTGCTGGGAAACCTGACACACAACAGACCGTCACCACACACACACACACACACACACACACACGATCAGATCACTGGAGTCCAGCTGTACCTCTCCATCCAGCTCTTGTACTGATCCGTGTTCAACACCGACTCCGGCGTCCATGTGGACCACGAGAGCCGCCGGAGTCCTCAGATCCACCGCTCTGATACCTGCACACACACACACACACACAGTGTGACACTGTTAGATGTGAGAGAAAGTGGGCCTCATGTGTCTCTCTGGGAGACGGTTTCTTCCACCTTTGCAGGACGTGATTGGTGCAGAGCGGCTGAATGAAGTCCTCTGACGGACAGTCGACCACCATAAACACAGGTCCGGGATCAGCCGGAGTGCACAGCTCCTCCGGTACGGATCTGAAACACACACTTACAGTCAGAACAACCAGATCCAAAGTCTTCAGACCAAAACTGGAGTCTCTCGGCTCTAAAACATCTGAAGAATCACCTCTTTTCCATCGTGTGTGACACTTTTCCCAGCTTTCAGAGCCTCGATTATGGGCCCAATGGCTGCGGTTCCCTCTACAGGTCAAAGAAACCGTTATGTGTTCATATTGTGTGTGTTATATTTCAGTCTTGAACAGATCTATCATATATATATAGATCTGAATACTCACACCGGCAGGCCCATCTCTTTAGCTTTCAGCACCAGAAAGTTCCCTTTCCTGGAGTGTAACTGAAGAAACATCACGGAAAATAAGCTTTTACTCACAGTATGAGCAGTTAAAAAGATGAATGAAGATTTCAGATTATTTGTGCTGACCTTACACACGTAGGCCACCACGAGGGATGGATCTCTGGTGAGATTTCCTTTGGCTTCTGTGAAAGAAGAAAACATTCATATTCATATTAAACACATTAGTGCCACTCTCTTTAAGTGCACTTCAAAACAACCACTAATCATGAATATGACGCACATGTGACGCACAAACAGCCTTTTCAGTGAGACATGATTTAAGGTTTGCAGGATGAAATGAAGATTAGATTTTGTTTTGTTTTTTATCCACATGTGTAGTTCAAATGCAATATACTAAATTATTATTTATCTCACTTTAATTATTATTATTGGATCAAACTGGAACCCTAGATTGAATAGATTTCTCTTTAAATTGAACTAAAATTATGTAACTCAAATTCAATAGATTATTATAAACAATAAGAACAATATAAATGGACAACTTATATACTTATATAAACTTATATAAACCTATTTTTTCAATGATCAACAATGTAGTTGTACAATTTTACTTATATTTTATTATTTAACACTAATGCCATTAAATAAAGCAATAAAATAAATATATAAATAATAAAATAGAATTTTATTTAATATATTTTATTATTGTACACTAATGTCAATAATTACAATAAATAAATAAATTATTTGAAAATATATTAAATAGAATTCAAATTTTAATTGTATATTCCCCTATGTAGTTTGTGACTCATTTAAAACACAAATTTTATACCTAATATATTTTGTAAAGTAAAATTAATTTTCTGTGAATATTCGAGACTTCTGATTCATTAGCCGCTACAGGTAAATAACAGGAACAGGACGGGTCCCGACTGTAGCCTAAAGACCAGAGCACACCGAGGCTGAAATTTTCATATTCGTGATTTGGTGGCTCTGAATTGTCAAAACTGCATTCAAACCCCATTCAAACTGCATTCAAACCGCATTCAAACTCCATTCAAACTGCATTCAAATTCCATTCAAACTGCATTCAAACCGCATTCAAACTCCATTCAAACTCCATTCAAACCGCATTCAAACTGCATTCAAACTCCATTCAAACCGCATTCAAACTCCATTCAAACTCCATTCAAACCGCATTCAAACTCCATTCAAACCGCATTCAAACTCCATTTAAACCATATTCAAACTCCATTCAAATCGCATTCAAACTCCATTCAAACTGCATTCAAACCGCATTCAAACTGCATTCAAACTGCATTCAAACCGCATTCAGACTCCATTCAAACTCCATTTAAACCGCATTCAAACTCAATTCAAAATCCATTCAAACCACATTCAAACTCCATTTAAACCATATTCAAACTCCATTCAAATCGCACTCAAACTCCATTCAAACTGCATTCAAACTCAATTCAAACTCCATTCAAACCGCATTCAAACTCCATTCAAATCGCATTCGAACCCCATTCAAACCGCTATTCAAACTCCATTTAAATCATATTCAAACTGCATTCAAACTCAATTCAAAATCCATTCAAACAGCATTCAAACTCCATTTAAACCATATTCAAACTCCATTCAAATACGCATTCAAACTCCATTCAAACTGCATTCAAACTCAATTCAAACTCCATTCAAACCGCATTCAAACTCCATTTAAATCATATTCAAACTGCATTCAAACTGCATTCAAACTCCATTTAAACCATATTCAAACTCCATTAAACTGCATTCAAACCGCATTCAAATCATATTCAAACTGCATTCAAACTGCATTCAAACGGCATTCAAACTCCATTAAATCATATTCAAACTCCATTCAATTGCGCATTCAAACTCCATTCAAACTCCATTCAAACTGCATTCAAACTGCATTCAAACCGCATTCAAACTCCATTCGAACTCAATTCAAACTCAATTCAAACTCCATTTCGAACTCGATTCAAACTCCATTCAGAATCGCATTCAAACTCCATTCAAATCGCATTCAAACTCCATTCAAACCGCATTCAAACTCCATTCAAACCGCATTCAAACTCAATTCAAACTCCATTCAAACCGCATTCAAACTCCATTTAAACCATATTCAAACTCCATTCAAATCGCATTTCAAACTCCATTCAAACTGCATTCAAACTGCATTCAAACTGCATTCAAACTGCATTCAAACCCCATTCAAATCATATTCAAACTGCATTCAAACTGCATTCAAACTGCATTCAAACTGCATTCAAACTGCATTCAAACTGCATTCAAACTGCATTCAAACTCCATTCAAACTGCATTCAAACTCCATTCAAACTCCATTTAAACCATATTCAAACTCCATTCAAATCGCATTCAAACTCCATTCAAACTGCATTCAAACCGCATTCAAACTGCATTCAAACCGCATTCAAACTCCATTCAAACTCCATTTAAACCGCATTCAAACTCAATTCAAAATCCATTCAAACCACATTCAAACTCCATTTAAACCATATTCAAACTCCATTCAAATCGCGACTCAAACTCCATTCAAACTGCATTCAAACTCAATTCAAACTCCATTCAAACCGCATTCAAACTCCATTCAAATCGCATTCAAACCCCATTCAAACCGCATTCAAACTCCATTTAAATCATATTCAAACTGCATTCAAACTGCATTCAAACTGCATTCAAACTCAATTCAAAATCCATTCAAACAGCATTTAAACTCCATTTAAACCATATTCAAACTCCATTCAAATCGCATTCAAACTCCATTCAAACTGCATTCAAACTCAATTCAAACTCCATTCAAACCGCATTCAAACTCCATTTAAATCATATTCAAACTGCATTCAAACTGCATTCAAACTCCATTTAAACCATATTCAAACTCCATTTAAACTGCATTCAAACCATTCAAATCATATTCAAACTGCATTCAAACTGCATTCAAACGGCATTTCAAACTCCATTTAAATCATATTCAAACTCCATTCAAATCGCATTCAAACTCCATTCAAACTCCATTCAAACTGCATTCAAACTGCCATTCAAACCGCATTCAAACTCCATTCGACTTGATTCAAACTCCATTCAAATCGCATTCAAACTCCATTCAAACCGCATTCAAACTCCATTCAAACCGCATTCAAACTCAATTCAAACTCCATTCAAACCGCATTCAAACTCCATTTAAACCATATTCAAACTCCATTCAAATTCGCATTCAAACTCCATTCAAACTGCATTCAAACTGCATTCAAACTGCATTCAAACCCCATTCAAATCATATTCAAACTGCATTCAAACTGCATTCAAACTGCATTCAAACTGCATTCAAACTGCATTCAAACTGAATTCAAACTGCATTCAAACTGCATTCAAACTGCATTCAAACTGCATTCAAACTCCATTCAAACTCCATTCAAACTCCATTCAAACTCCAGTTCAAACTCCATTCAAACTCCATTCAAACTCCATTCAAACTCCATTCAAACTCCATTCAAACTCCATTCAAACTGCATTCAAACTCCATTCAAACTCCATTCAAATCCATTCAAACTCCATTTAAACTGCATTCAAACCGCATTCGAACTCCATTCAAACTCCATTCAAACTCCATTCAAACTCCATTCAAACTCCATTCAAAGCGCATTCAAACTCCATTTAAACCATATTCAAACTCCATTCAAATCGCATTCAAACTCCATTCAAACTGCATTCAAACCGCATTCAAACTCCATTTAAATCATATTCAAACTGCATTCAAACTGCATTCAAACTGCATTCAAACTGCATTCAAACTGCATTCAAATCGCACTCAAACTCCATTCAAACCCCATTCAAACCCCATTCAAACCCCATTCAAACCCCATTCAAACCCCATTCAAACTCCATTCAAACCCCATTCAAACCCCATTCAAACTCCATTCAAACCCCATTCAAACTCCATTCAAACTGCATTTAAAAAAAACGCATTCAAACTCCATTCAAACTGCTTGCTACGGATGTGAAAGAACGCAGAAAAGTCGAAATCCGATTAAAATTTTTTTGATGACGGGCGAAAGTTTTGGAGGCAGTGTGCAAGCATGATTGACATAACATGAGGTTGTATTTATTTTTCAACGTGCAAAAATTTCGTGATGCGAATTTCAGACTCAGTGTGGAAGGGCCTTAACTGAAATCGCTCCCTATACCCTTAAACAGAGCACTCTTTGAGGGAACACCCATCTGTAGTGGTGTGTGTGTGTGTGTGTGTGTGTGTGCGTCTTGCCTGGACTGGGGTGATCTCCTACTGGCGTTCGGACTCGGACCCTCCTCCTGGTCCTCTGGTCTCCTGAGCGCCCCTCTTGACCACTGTTAGGACTGCAGCTGCGCACCGAGCTTGGGGAACCTCTGCGGCCTCCTTACGCTCGCGCTACACACACACACACACACAGAGAGAGAGAGAGAAAGAGAGAGAGAGAGAGAGAGAGAGAGAGAGAGAGAGGGATCCTTTACATATGAAGGGTTTTTAAACGCTCAGAAAAGTGCATGATGAGGCGACACTCACAGAAGAGAGGAACCTGGCTGACGGTCATGGTGTTGTCTTTATATTGAGGATCAGTGTAGCATGCCTAAACATTGCAAAACAAACACACACAACAGCATCTCCTTCAGCTGAGTACACAGATAACAGATCGTATTTTACTATTCATATAAACATTTTCAATTAGCTTTTTTTAGTTTCTAGTCTCTAGTTGCAGTTTTCATATTAGATTAAGTTTTAGTCATTTTTATCAGTTTTAGTGTATATACTTTTAGTACTTCAACAACTTAAAGGTGCAGTGTGTGATGTTTTAGCGGCATCAAGTGGTGAGGTTACGAATTGCACCCAGAAGAAGTTAAGGTGGCCGACAGGAAGTGATGTCGTCTGAGCCAGTTCAGCAATGAGGTTTCTTTACAGACTTTAATTAATCAGTAAAACGATGTTATTGTGAATATTACTGTTACCTATACATCATTGTGTCAGTGTTTTATTCGCTGACTTTAGCTAGATACTTTGCATGAAGAACAACATAGTGACGAAACGTGTTTGTCCGTTTCTACGGAGCTAGGATTGTGTCTTTATTAAATGCGAGAAAATAAATGATCTGAGAGAAAAAAAATGTTCGAGAGAAAAAAGTTATCAAACGGAAAGTAAAAAAGCATTTTATGAGAGAAAAAATTTATTATTAATTATTAAAAATTAATTTTCAATAATCGGATAAACCGATTATTAAAAATTGATTATTATTTGATTATTATTATTTTTATTTTATTTTTTTAACTTCGTTTGTTTTTTTTTTTTTGCTTGTATTTGTCTATGTTTGGGGACTACGGATGGAAATTAGCATTGTGCTAAATCCGGCGTATTTACGTTCAACTATGCTTGTACGTTCATTAATATGCAATGTCCCATCTAAAAAAAAAAAAAATATATATATATATATATATATATAAATTATTTATTATATTTATTTATTTATTTTTTTTGAGAGAGAAAAAGCTCATATAACAATACCAAAAATAATAATATTTGAGACTAAAAGTTGAGAGAAAGTATTTTCTCAAAGAACATAAAAAATATAAATTTTTACATTTTTTTAAATTATTTCTGAGAAAAAAAATCTCCCTCAAAATTCCTAAAAATCTATTTTTTTTGGAAAGGTTTGGAAAGAAGGAGAGAACATTACATAATAACACATCCGGACATCACATTTTACGTCAAATTAAACATTGACTTTCAATATTAACCAGATACAAAACAGATTTTTTAAGTAACTCAAACGACATATTGTGTTTTGGAACCAAACTCTTCTTATACTCCACTGAAAATATAGTTATATGATATTACATTTCTGTCAATAGATCCTCCTAAATATTACACACTGCACCTTTAAAACTAAAACAAAAACTGATGAACTCATTCATCTTTTAGCTTATGTTATTTTAGTACACTATAACATCACTGCATATATAACTGATGTGAGAATGATAACGGTGGACTTTACCGAGTTTAATGTCTTCCAGCGGTCCTGAAAACACTCGTATGGCCTGTAAATATTTCTCCTAAAGCAACAGAACAACACAATCCAGTCCAAACACCACCGGAAAACTCATACAAATATCCAAACACACACACAGATCTGCTAAACACACCAGCTGTGGCGGTCCCGACAGGACACACTGACGCACTCCCGTGTCTTTGAGGGTCAGGATCATCCCTGCAAACACAACACACACACAGTCATGAACCCGTCAAACAAGCTCAGTGTCTAATCTCAGTCTGTACAAGAGAACAGTGTGGATCTGAAGAAGATAAAAACTGGAAATGTGAGGGAATGAAGAGCTGAAGCACCGGATAAACCGCTGACCGTCTCCCAGCTCATCCTGGTGAGGAAGATGTTGTCCAAGCGAGCGATTTTCATCCTGGATACACAATCAAAACACCCGTATGAACACAGAAAGAGCGTCTTTACGCCACAGTGAACGTGTGTGAGTCGGTCTCTTACTTGTGTTCCTGCATCAGTCTCTGAGTTCCTTCACCACAGTTGAACAAATACCTGCATATCAAACAGAGGCGTTACACTCCACAGATTACAGGGGGCTTATTGCTTTTATAAAACTGTTATCTCCATAAAAACATTCATTGTATTTGTGATGTGTATTTTATTCATAAAATAAACACAAGCAACAACAAAAAAACACATTTTATTAATGTAGTTGGTTGTAGAGGTTGCCAAGCAACACATGCAGCAACAAAGCACCACAAACGGCAGTAACACTAATGTAATGCGATCACAGGTGTGTGTGTGTGTGTGTGTTGAGTAATTTACGACTTTGAACGCTGGATCAACCAATCAGAATAAAGGAACTATCCATTTTATAAAGAGTGCTATACACACACAGGTGGCTTGACATTTTATACTCAATTTCACTACTTCACCAATACACACCAAGGCTGTGAAACGATTAATCGCGATTAATCGCATCCAAAATAAAAGTCTGTGTTTACACAATATATGTCTGTGTAGTGTGTATATTATATATATATATATATATATATATATATATATATATATATATATATATATATATATATATATATATATATAAATATTTATATAGTATATATAAATATACACATGCATGTATATATTTAAGAAATATTTGCATGTATATACTTTATATTTATACAAAATAAACGATATACATAAATATAAATATTTGATATATTAATAACACATTTTTTGTAAATATATATGTGTGTATTTATATATACAAAAAAATTATACACACACATATATTATGTAAACACAAACTTTTATTTTGGATGCGATTAATCGCGATTAATCGTTCACAGCCCTAATACACACTATATTTGGCTTAGGTGATCATGTATATTCAAATATTAATTAAAGTGAAAACATAAAAATACATTTATATAGTCCTTTAGTTTTATGGAAGGCACCTAAAATATCTGCAGAATCAAAGTTTAATTCTATTTGTGATTATTCTTTACTGGTCTCTTATGGGGGAATTTCTGTAAATGTTGTTTTTAAATGAAAGACAAGTGATTATATAAATACTCAAATTATATATATATATATATATATATATATATATATATATAAAACACACACACACACATACATATATACATATATAGTTAACTACTGAGCTCAACTAATGAGCTCTGATAATACATATTGTACTACATAAAGTTCAACATTAAAATATTTTGAAATTTCATGATATATTTTAAACCATATATTCATAAATACAAATCATATATTTTATTTATTTAGATATTTATATAAAATGCATGTTTATAAACTATTGATTTAAGCATTGCATAATATGACAATATTTTTTGTTCATTTAAAAAACTCTGAATTTTTCCCTTTTATTATTACACATTATTATTATTAAAAAGAAATAATTATTATTATTCATAATAATCAAGTAATGTGTACTAAAATTATTTAAACTAAGCTGACATGCCATTGAACTCTGCTTCACACATATTTTTCTAAGTTTTACTGCACACAGATGAACAACTGATGGTGTATTATGGATGGAATGATGATTATTGATGAGTGCTGCTGTTATGAAGTGTAATGTTTGACCCTCATGACAGATTGTCACGTGACACTTGCATGCCATGAGATGTCTCACCTGTTATACTCGGAGAAGACGTACAGTGACGCGCCGTTATCGCGACTCCCCGCGCCCGCGACCTGCACATATACGGTGGACGGCCCGTGCAGCTCGCCCTGCCTGCGGTTGTCCCTCGTCTTCACATGTCGCAGCGTGTCTTTCGGTGGTCTGGTCTTCCCGGAGGAGTGTGACATCGGTCTCTGCATTAGTAGAGTCTCTTCAGAGACTCTCAGTGTGTGTGTGAGGAAAGCGCAGCGGAGGCGCGCGAGCATAATAAACACCGCGAGCGCCTACGAGGAGCGACTCATAATATCCGCTCAATGAAGTCAAAAATATCACGGGAATGTTCTGTTAGATTCTGTACAGCACAGCAGTCTGAAGGACTCACTCACACATGTGTGTGTTGATGCTGCTGGACGCGCTTCCGTCGCGTGATGATGACGTCTGGACTAGACCGGGGTGGAATGACGCGAAAATATAAAAGTGCCTTTTAACCCTCAAACCGTAAATGAGGCCCCAGGTGTCTTAGTATGGTTTATTGTAGAATGCTCTAAAGTACAGTTTTCCCATTCATTTCTATGGGTGCCCATTTTTGACCCAAATACAAGATTAAGGAGTTGTTGTTTTGGTAAACTTAGGAAAAGTAGCAAAGTCTTGTAGCGCTCAGATCAAGGGAAGTATTTTTTAAAATAAATCAAAACTATTTTGCCCACATTTGTCCAGAATACGGTTTTAGGGTTAAATTATTCAACATATTTTACAAAGCTAATAGATCATCTAGCTTAAATCTGATATCGACAAAATGTGTAAGGAATGTTCTACACTTACTTGTGTGATTGATTATATGTACATTATACATTCATTATGTTAGGGATTTTGTTGTTGTTGTTGAGGTTTTGATAATAATAATGGCCATCAACTATTAGGTTCTAAATCGACATTTAGTTCTACCATAAATGGTAAAAAAAAATGTAAAAATGTCATAAACGACTAATTATTAACGCTGTATTTTTAATTTATTATCTATTATTAAAAGATAAACATTGTGATTATTGTTTGGTTGTCTCCCGAAACGACGCTCTGTCAGTTTATAACCGTTACTTTTCTCATCGCTGTTGAGGACGGACCAATCACAGACGTTTCTCGAAGCTGGATAATGATTTCCAAACCGTCGTGAAATGGACATTGTTGTGCTGCATTCTTATTTTGTATTCCATATATTACTTATATTACAGATATTCCAGAAATGTTTTTTTTTTATTAAATTGGAACGATTATACCGTAAGGTGTGCTACAGTGGCGTATTGCATTCACTTGAAGAAAAAAATGTACTCTGTTTTTCTGAATTAAGGAGTTAATTTTTCATGAGAAATTTGTTTTGCTGTTTTTCTGAATTAACGAGTTAACAGTTAATTTTTCATGAGAAATTTTTTTTTGCTCTGTTTTCTGAATTAATGAGTTAATTTTGCATGAGAAAAAAAGTTTTTGCTCTGTTTTTCTGAATTAACGACTTAATTTTTCATGAGAAAAAGTTTTTGCTCTGTTTTTCTGAATTAACAACTTAATTTTTCATGGAAAAAAGTTTTTGCTCTGTTTTTCTGAATTAACGACTTAATTTTTCATGAGAAAAAAGTTTTTGCTCTGTTTTTCTGAATTAACGACTTAATTTTTCATGAGAAAAAAAGTTTTTGCTCTGTTTTTTCTGAATTAACGACTTAATTTTTCATGAGAAAAAAAGTTTTTGCTCTGTTTTTCTGAATTAACGACTTAAATTTTTCATAAGAAATTTTTTTTCATTCAGAAAAACAGAGCAAAACGTTTTTTTTCTCATGAAAAATTAACTCGTTAATTCAGAAAAACAGAGCAAAAAAATGTTTTCTCATGAAAAATTAACTGTTAATTCAGAAAAACAGAGCAAAAATGTTTTCTCATGAAAAATTAACTCGTTAATTCAGAAAAAACAGAGTAAGATTTTTATTTCTTCAAGTGAATGCAATACGCCACCGTAGTGTGCAGTATCGTTAACTAAGATAAAAACGTTATGAAAATAGTCTCTTCCTCAAGGGGGCACGAGACTGCTAAATCCGTTCATATGGACTCCTAAAATATGATGTATTAAATAAGTTAATTTTAAGGACAAACAAATGTCAGTCCACAACATATATTTCTATACAATTACCCATAAAAACTCTGTAATTGGGCTTTGTATTTTATAGGCCTGAACATGGATAACAAATATGGCTAAATGTTTTTAGTAACGTTACCAGTCAAAAAAGTCATTTTTGCGTCTCATTGGCTGCATTTATTTGCTCAAAAATACAGGAAATTAACAGCAATATAAAAGTAATATTGAGAAATATTATTACTACTGTATTTAAAATTGGTTTTCTGTTTAAATTGAAATGTAATTTATTCCTGTGATCAAAGCTTAATTATTAGCAGCCATTTGAGTCTGCTTTTTAAATGCATGCATGTAATTTTGAAATTTTAAAAGTAAACAATGATATTTCTTTATTAATATAAATAAATAAATAAATAAATATATGGGCAACAGAATCAAGTAAAAATAAATCAAAACAAGCAGAAAAAAACTCACTGGATTGATTTCTTACAAGATTATCTAGACTTTAATAATAAATGATCAACCATGGAGTCGTTTCCATATTCCTCAGTTTTATTTATAATATCAGCACATATTCGTTGTACAGTGAGGATGGATGTCCTCGTTACAGGAAAGCCCGGCCACCTCTGCGTCATTCACCTTTACATACAAAACACGTGTTTAATATCACATACATGAAGAGGGGGGACCGGACACGAGCAGATTCCAGTACGGCGACGGCGTCCCAATCATCATTTCAGAAGTATAAATACAATTCCAGGCTTATTTATTATTCATTATTTTATATCGCTTTAAAATCACTATCCTGCATCCACAAGAGACAGAGAGAGAGAGAGAGAGATCGGGGCTAGACCGTCGCGTGTGTCCCATCAGACGCCTGTGTGTGTGTATACGCTTTACAGATGTGTGTGTGACGAGACAGAGAGAGTGAGAGAGAAGAGGGAATCATGGGTAGGAGGTATATTACAGTCGAGCTTGAATTAAACACCGTTCTGCGGTGCTCGTGTGTACGTTTTCCCGTTTTAATACTGTAGTTCTGTGATGAAGCAAATCTACACCGTGTTCGGCACGCGCGCGCGTGTGTGTGTGTGTGTGTCAGTCCACGTACATCGGGGAGCTGGGAGACGCGGGCATCATATCCAGGATCATGCAGACGTAACTGCCCACGTCCACCGTACGCTCCTCGTAGATCTGAATGAAGGGATGTTTCTATAGAGAGAGAGAGAGAGGTTCATTTCTTTACCTGAACAGCACTTCTGCTAAAGTGAGTACATGCTTTACCTTCACACATGAAATACTCAAAGAACGTCTGCGTTTAAAGAGAGGCCATTTTAAACTGCGTTTCTATTATTTACACACTTTATGAAATTTCTTTTTATTTCTCAAACAATAAAAGCCAACAGTGCTTTTGCCGAAAAGTGAGTTAATATCACAAACTATACATAATATAATATCTGTTTATAACCTAGCCATTATAAATAAAATAATACGTTATTTTATTTTTACATTTTTATTTATGTTGATTATATGAAAAGTGAACAGCATGAGTCATGAGTAAGATATTGGGAGACACATGGAGTAGGGCAGACAATATAACGTATAAATATATATATATTAGGGGTGTGCAAAAATTAATTTTTTAGATTAATTGCATCCAAAATAAAAGTCTGTGTTTACATAATATATTTGTGTGTGCTGTATATAATTATTTTGTATATATAAATACACACACATGCATATATTTAAGAAAATGTGTTATTCATATATAAAATATTTATATTTATATAATATGGATTATGTATTTATATATATATATATATATATATATATATATATATATATATATATATATATATACACAGAATTTAAGCGCAAATAATTCTTAAATATATACATGCATGTGTGTGTATTTATATATACAAAATAATTATATACAGCACACACAAATATATGTAAGCACAGACTTTTATTTTGGATGTGATTAATCGCAATTAACTTTTGCACAGCCCTATTATATATATATATATATATATATATATATATATATATATATATATATATATATATAAAAACGATTATAATATATAAGCTGTTTAAAGGTTTATATACCCAATGACTTTTGATTTGGATGAGGATTGTGAAAATAATTTTATAGAGACAGATCAATTTTTTAATAAAAAAGGTTTCTTTAAATACCATTATTTTTGCAGTCCTAAATATATATATATTTTTTTTTTTAAATCACCATTTTCCATAACCGTAGAAAATCTGCAGGACGAATATTATGCTAATTAACTTAGCATGTATAAGATGATCCTAAAAAGACAGAAACACTTTCAAGAAGTGCTGAACATGTCACAGGAAACAGAAACTCACCAGAAGCTCTTTGTACTTTGGCCTCTTTGACTCGTCCTTTGTAAGGCTGTTAGAGACAGAAACAATATAATATTTCAATAAACCCATAATTCATCACTAGTTAGATCTGGAGCTCTTGCAGTGTCTCTGAGCGACCAGCAGGAGGCGCCGTGTGTCATGTGATCACAGTCATTACATCCCTTCTGCTGAGTCTGCAAACTCTCAGAAAGAGGAAACGCTCTGAGATCACAGGGAAGTGTGTGTGTGTGTGTGTGTGTCTCACCACAGGTTGACGAAGTTGATGAATTTGGGGAGAACTGCCTCTCCTCAGAGCTGCTGAGCTGCGGCGGTCGCCCTTCACCACCTGCGTCAGCTGATCAAACACACTGTTCCACTTCGGGTAGGGGAACCGTCCTGTGGCCAGTTGGTACTGAACACACACACACACACACACAATAACAGCACTGCAGCAGACTTTCAACATCACACAAGCGCTGACACCACATGACGGGTCACACATCATTCTCACCAGTGTGATTCCCAAACTCCAGACGTCTGAGCGCACATCATATCCTTGTCTGGAGGCGCTGGGGTCTATCCTCTCCGGCTGGAACACACACACACACTTACTTTACTTACTTTCACTACCAGTTCTGCATATATATTCTAAAGATAGTGTATTGAGAATAAAAACAGAATAATGCTATATTAGGAATATTTATATAATAATAAAAGTATTATCAATTATTATTCATATTCAATGCATTTTTAGACATTTTGTTACGAAATATCCTATTAAAATATTACAATGAATATATTTGCATTATAATACAAATTACTAAAAATAAAATGCATATTTAAACGTTTATTATTTATTAAAATAAAGATTAAAATTAATTAAAACAAAATAAATAATCAGCATGTTATTTAAAAAAAATCATCTATATTAATATATTAATTCAATAATAATGATGTATTTTTTTACGTATTTTTAAACATTTTTTACTTAATCTTTTAAAATATTACAATTAATATATTTGTAGTATAACAAAATTAATATAATATATTAAAATAGTATTTAAATATTATAATTAAAAATTACAATATGTATTTTTACAAATTAAAATAAAGATTAAAATAAATGAAATGAATGTTATTCTAAAAAATAATAATCATCATTAATATTATATTCCATTTTTTAACAACAATAATAAGTATTATTTATATTATAAAAATAATAAATTCCCTCCATTTCTAAATAGATTTTTTTTCTTAAACATTGGCAGGGAAAATAATATTAAAGTTTAACTAATGATAAATGACAAAGTCAAATCCCGTCTTTTTGTGATTTATTGCTTGATAATAAAAGTCCATTACACGGGTTAAATCGTGTTGCTAAAGTCGTTTCATGAATCCAAACACTCGCTTTTTCATGGCACTGAGAAACACTGAAGTCTTGGATCCGTTCATTCAGGAGACACACACACGTATGGATATAAAACGTCCTGGAAGCTTGATGTTGATTTAGATAAATATATAAATGTGAATCATATCAGACTGTCAGTGCTGATCCAGACGCTTCACAGGTGAAATCATCATCAACAATAATAAATATTTTGGCACAAATCATTGGTGCATGTTATTTAAAAAATTAATTGTATTAATAAATATAAGTAATAATTGACTTTAAATCAAATTTCTACATAAAACATAATACAATTAATCCTGAAAAATGTGTTCTAGTTGATCAAATCCAGTCCCGTCCAACATGATCTAGGGATGAATATTCAGAAATCACTGGTTAAATGCAGTGCAAATGTTCTGGCGTTTCATGCAGCTTCTGCCGATTAATGTTTCATGACTTTAAAGAGCCACGACGATTACGGGTTCATTCCTCAAGGGACACACGACTGATAAAATGTCCGGGAAAAGACAATTGCACAATCGCGAGAGCGCAGCAGAGTGATTCTCCAGCGCAGGTCAAAACAGCAGGAAAACAGATGTGCTTCTGTGTGTGTGAGTGTGTGTGTCACATGCTAACAGCTGTGCGTGTCGGTCAAGACACGTCCTCCGTGTTTAAAGACTGATGATGTCATAATGCAGTCGGGATGAGATCATGCGCTCAGATTAGACTATGACATCATCAGCAGCGGCAGCAGTAACTGCAGAGCGGCGCTTCATTCACAGATACTCCTGCAGTGACATCACTCTACACACACTCGACAGGAAATCAACAGTCTTTGTCAATACTTGACTTTAGTTTGTTATATTGGTACAAAACGTAATAGAAATGCTATTTAAAAGCAATAAACGAATTCTGACTGCATCACAGGATAACTGCACGTCCAAAAATTGTGTTTTATATGGATTAGAATAGAATAACTTCTAAATACATATAATTATAATTGATAGTATAATATTTTTCTATATCTACATATAGAAAGTGAGTGAGAACGTTACACATGTTACACATACACTAGTTTTTAGGTGCTGTTGTGGAGAAATTAACACTTTTATTCAGCAAGGATGCGTTCAATTGACCAAAAGTGTTATAATGCTACCAAAATCTCAAGTAAATGCTGTTCTTTTGAACTTTCTATTAATTTTTCACAACAAATATGAAATGGCACAACTGTTTTCAACACTGATAATAATCATAAATGTTTCCTGATCATCAGATCATCATATTATAATGATTTCTGAAGGATCATGTGACACTGAAGACTGGAGTAATTGATCACAGGGATATATTCACATAGATAAAACAGTAACTTATATCTTATTTTGAATTGCAATAATATGTTTTACTGTATTTCTGATCAAATAAATGCAGTCTTGGAGAGCAGAAGACACTTCTTTCAGAAACATTAAAACTAACCAACCCCAAACTTTTAAACGGTTGTATATACATTAGAGCTGTCAGTTAAACACGTTATACAGCGTTAGCGTAAACCCATTTTAACGTGACTCATTTTTTATCGCGAGATTAACGGTCTTTTCAGCCTAACAAATTTTGTCGTTTTTTTATGCTTTTGCAACAGGACAGCGTTTACGTAAACATTAACAGCGTTGCAGCGTAAACCCATTTTAACGCGACTCATTTTTTATCGCGAGATTAACGGTCTTTTCAGCCTAGCAAATTTTGTAGTTTTTTTATGCTTTTGCAACAGGACAGCGTTCACGTAAACATTAACAGCGTTAGCGTAAACCCATTTTAACGCGACTCATTTTTCATTCGCGAGATTAACGGTCTTTTCGGCCTAGCAAATTTTGTAGTTTTTTTTATGCTTTTGCAACAGGACAGCGTTTACGTAAACATTAACAGCGTTAACGTAAACCCATTTAAACGCGACTCATTTTTTATCACGAGATTAACTGTCTTTTCGGCCTAGCAAACTTTGTAGTTTTTTTTTATGCTTTTGCAACAGGACGCGGCACTGCGCTATGAAACCCATTAATTTCAATGGCTAAACCGCGGTCAAATTTCAAAATAGTTAAACTTTTGCCACTGTGACGATTACCAGCGGGCCCAATAGAAACTTTTTTCGGCATCCAAAAAGTTTTGAAAACTGGCGTAGTGCCGCGCATTCCGCATCCTGTTGCAAAAGCATGTAAAAAAAACTACAAAGTTTGCTAGGCTGAAAGAGTTAATTCGCGATAAAAAATTAGTCGCGTTTAAATGGGTTTGCGTTAAAGCTCCAATATGTAAGGATTTTGTAATAAAATATCCAAAAATCATTTGCACAGTGTGATATATTTCCTGCAGTTGTGTACTTAAAATATCCCGAAAGTTTTCAAAGTTCTTTTATTTCAGAGAACTTAAAATTTTAAATAAGTGGCCGTCCTGGAAAAAAAATGTTGCCTGTAAAAGACGCAATATCCGCGCTATCCTCGTTTCTGCTCGTATTGCCATAGCCATGACGTAACCATGGCGACAGACGCGGACAACTGCATAGTGAGTAACGTTTAGCGGCACCCAGTTCTTGTTACGTTCAATCATAGACCATGGCAAGCAAACTTTGGGAAAAACAAGGAGAACTAGAATGAGGATCAATATCAGCGTGATGTTTCTGAGATGCCGAGAGCTAGCGTCCGAGACTGACTTCCACTCGACAGAGAGCTAGCGTCCGTGACTAATTTGGACTTGACAGAACTTCACGAGTCACGACTTTACAGCTTCATTGGACAGGTGAGCAAAAGTACATAAAACAAATCAATGTTATAACGTTAGCTTGACATGATGAAATGTTAGAATATGGTCAGTATGTTATTCTTATGTTGATCTAGCTGCTAGTTTCGTATAGCAAACGAACTATAGTAACACGTAGAATAACATTGGAAGTGGAACAGACGCTGTGTTTCCCTCAAATTTAATTAATCTAATAAACTGACCTGTGTGAGTAATCCAGCACTTGCGTGTAGTTCAATAGGATGAAATTTCCTTATTCCTTTATATCCGCGGGACTCGCGTGTGATATATGTATCTTATTAGCAATCGCGACCTGCTTCATACCACTGTAATGTTAAAAAACATGAGTGTTTTCACTAATCCTTAAACATTATTAGATCCATCAGCTTGACAGCAAGTCCCATCATTCAGCTTGTTACTGCGTCACACACATTCGCCTTTGTTATTGTTGGAAACGGCGCCCTCTTGTGGCCACTAAAGTTACATATTGGAGCTTTAACGCCGTTAATAACGCATTTAACAACAAAACCAACCGGAAACAACAATTGTTGCGAGCCGGCCAAATAGTAGGTTAATGTTACGTTTTGAGTGGATGACGAGCGCGTAGACACCGAAATGGATGCCGATAAGATTCTGAATAGAAAGTGTACTTTTGAAAAAGTTGCCAAAAGATTTTTTTGACGTTGTGAACTGAAGCAAGCCGATCCACCTTTTCATGTTGATAAGAGCATTCAAATTAGAAAAAATAATGAATATATCATTTAGAATAGATAAAAATGTGTGATTAATCACGAGTTAACTATGCGATTAATCATGATTAAATATTTAATCGTTTGACAACACTAATATACATATATTATAAACGCATGTATGAATGAGTCTTACTGCCATATACGGTCTGCATTCGGCATCTCTGGTTTTGGCGGGACTGGAGTCGACCAGCTGTCCGCTGATGCCAAAATCACACAGCTTAATGTTGCCCTTCCGGTCCAGGAGGATATTTGATGGCTTTATGTCTGCAGAGAGATCACGCCACAGCATCTAAACCCGAAGTCTTACAAAACTAAACCGATGGACGTCAGAAATCTGCCTCTCTTACCTCTGTGAATAATTTTCAAGCTTTCTTTTAAGTGGTTAAGTGCTTTCACAGTCTGAAAACGACACAGAACACGTTAATCAACGCTAACCAATGCGTCTCTTATCGAAAGCTCTGAATAACACATGCTACTCACAGCTAAGCGTTACTTTTCCCTAAAATCTCCTCTGGAATCACTTCGTCTAAAGAGGAATAAACGTATTTGTAGAATTTGTCGAAGGAGATGGACATGAGCTCCATGCATATCCAGCAGTCCCCCTGAAAAGAGCACAACAGTACGTTTATGCCTTTAGAGAGTGAAAACTTGAGGAAAGCACAGACGTTTATGCGTTTACAGAGGGAAAACATGAGGAGGACAGCACAGACGAACCTCTCTGAAGAGAGCTCCGTAAAACTGGACAGATGTAGGGGCAGTCGCTGCTCCTCATGACCACGTCTAGATCCATCAGCAGCTGCTTCTGCTCACGCTCGTCCACCGTTCAGACCTGATCCTCTGCACACACACACACACACACGGGAATTAGCAGAGTCTGATCCACATCTGACTGATTTCATATAACACGGATAATGTATAATTGAACAAATGAACAAATGCATTGAGAGGCTGTTTGAAATGAGAGAGAGTCAGTATTAACTTATGGAGACACACGTTAAAGGAAAAAAGAAAAGGAAAAACAAAACCACTGATGAATCTGGAGGAGTGAAATCTGTGGAATAACTGTGATCGAAGAATTAAGAATCTGGAGATCTCTTTGCACAAGTGAAATAAGATTAATATATAGACGCTTTCATCAGACGCGTTGCCATGGTGATGAGCTGGCCCAAAGTTAACTTCCGTTCTGTTAGTTTATACTGTTTATTGGATAATACGGCATTGACTGTATTAGATACTATATTAAAATAGCTAGGTTTATCCGAGTATCTGGTACAGTGTTTCCCATGCATTTATTAGTGGCAGCCCAACTCATTATCAGCGCTGACCGCCACATATTGATTTCCGTGTTTTTTACAATTTAAGGAAAAGTTGTATTTGACTGCAGAGTTGCGTGTAGCGCATATCGCAAGCTCTCTCTCTCTCTCTCTCTCTTCTCTCTCTCTCTCTCTCTCTCTCTCTCTCACACAAATACATTAACAGCGGAGCAGAATGTATCATAACGCTGCACAGTATCCATCCAACATCCTGTCATGTGGAGACCCGCCTTAAAAAAAGGTTAGCAAGCATGTAAGAAGCTAATAAGGAGAGATATGTTCACCTAGATAAGCCTCGTCGCCGCGCTCCGCCCGCCACAGTTTTTTAACACTGCGGTAAATCAGACACGTCGGTAGAAAAACATCTTGTCTCCTATTTTTGTTCAACGGGTCTGGTAGTGTCACATTTCAGTTTGGCCAGGTAACATTTATTTTCTTTGACTGTCAAGAAATACCAGCTACTATGGTTATTTACTTGTTATGGATTGTCTGCGCAAGTTTGCCGGAAGTTAAGTTTGGGCCAGTTTTATGCACATGCGCAGTACCGTGTGTTTATGTTGTCACTGCTGAAAGCGTCTATAACTCAAAATTGAAAAGATGGATTTATGTATAGATTCATGAAAGGTGTATTTTTTGTTAAGACATTTTGTCAAGTAACCATTTAGTTTTCGTATATTTTTGTAGATTTGGTGGAGGAAGTAAAGCTTGTTATAAAAAAGGGTCACCCTACAGATTTTTTGATTAATATGTTATTATTAGTGCTGTCAAAATCTATTAATCGTGATTAATCACATCTAACATAAAAGTTAGTTTTATACAATATATGCATGTGTATGTTTGCAAATATTGACAGACACAAATATGTATGCATACAGTATATATATTAGTGCTGTCAAACAATTCAAATATGTAATTGTGATTTATCACATTAATGTCATAGTTAACTCGCGATTAATCAAATTAATGCCATAGTTGACTCATCAATGAATCGTATTAATGCCATAGTTGACTCGCGATTAATCACATTAATGTCATAGTTGACTCACAATGAATCGTATTAATGCCTTAGTTGACTCACGATTAATCACATTAATGTCATAGTTGACTCACAATTAATCATATTAATGCCATAGTTGACTCACGATTAATCACATTAATGTCATAGTTATCTCACAATTAATCATATTAATGCCATAGTTGACTCGCGATTAATCACATTAATGTCATAGTTGACTCACAATTAAACATATTAATGCCATAGTTGACTCACGATTAATCACATTAATGTCATAGTTGACTCACAATGAATCGTATTAATGCCTTAGTTGACTCACGATTAATCACATTAATGTCATAGTTGACTCACAATTAATCATATTAATGCCTTAGTTGACTCACGATTAATCACATTAATGTCATAGTTGACTCACAATTAATCATATTAATGCCATAGTTGACTCGTGATTAATCACATTAATGTCATAGTTATCTCACAATTAATCATATTAATGCCATAGTTGACTCGCGATTAACCACATTAATGTCATAGTTGACTCACAATTAAACATATTAATGCCATAGTTGACTCACGATTAATCACATTAATGTCATAGTTGACTCACAATTAATCATATTAATGCCATAGTTGACTCATGATTAATCGTATTAATGTCATAGTTGACTCGCGATTAATCACATTAATGTCATAGTTGACTCACAATTAATCATATTAATGCCTTAGTTGACTCACGATTAATCACATTAATGTCATAGTTGACTCACGATGAATCAATATTAATGCCAGTTAACTCGTGATTAATCACATGAATGCCATAGTTGACTCACGATTAATCGTATTAATGTCATAGTTAACTCGTGATTAATCACATTAATGTCATAGTTGACTCACAATTAATCATATTAATGCCATAGTTAATCTTGATTAATCACATTAATGCCATAGTTGACTTGTGATTAATCAATTAATGCCATAGTTAACTCGTGATTAATCACATTAATGTCATAGTTGACTCACAATTAATCATATTAATGCCATAGTTAACTCCCTGATTAATCACATTAATGCCATAGTTGACTTGTGATTAATCGTATTAATGCCATAGTTAACTCGTGATTAATCACATTAATGTCATAGTTGACTCACAATTAATCATATTAATGCCATAGTTAACTCTGATTAATCACATTAATGTCATAGTTGACTCACGATTAATCATTTTAATGCCTTAGTTGACTCACGATTAATCACATTAATGTCATAGTTGACTCAAGATTAATCGTATTAATGCCTTGGTTGACTCACGATTGATCACATTAATGCCATAGTTGACTCGTGATTAATCACATTAATGCCATAGTTGACTCGTGATTAATCACAATTAATCACACATTTTTATCTATTCTGAATGTCTCTTGATTTCTTTTTGTCCCATTATTTTTTCTCATTTGAATGCTCTTATCAACATGGAAAAGTGAATCAGCTTGCTTTGTGCAAATGTTTTTTTTTATTGAAAACAACATTGGCATATACTGTGTTCAATTTCACACTAACATTCTCACTTGGAGCAAATAATCTCTCACGCAATGTACACTAACACATCAATAAAAGGGTGAAAGAAATACTGACGAGGTCCTGATATTGACGAGGAGGCGGAGAATTCACATCAGCTGTGTGTGTGTGTGCTTGGCAATCATCAAGTGGTATTTCAGACTGGACGTGCTGCGATGATGATAGCTCAGTTCACAACGACAAACACACAGATCACTTTGGTCAACTTTTAAAAGTAGACTTCATTCAGAATCTTACTGGCTCCATTTCGGCGTCTTCGCACTTGTCATCCACTCAACCTCTGCGTTAACCTACTATATGTGTGTGTGTTACTAGTTGCATCAAGCTATCTTCAATAATGTTGGATCTTAACAGCACGAACCTCACGAAATCGATCGAATCTAACAAATCTAACTGTTTATTTTGACTAATTTTCTTGCACACACAACCTTTATTTCTAGTCTGGTAGCCTGACACAACTTTGTCGTCTTGAGTCTATACTGACTCGATTTGCATTCAGCAAGCTTGCCTTTTTTAGAAAGTTTTGCCACTTTTGTGATCGATTTTTATTCAATTTAATCTGTGAAACAAGTTTAACTTTCAAAAACATGTTTCAAGTCTTAATTAAGCTTATGATATCTGAACTCTTACAAATAATGCTTCAAAAAGATGATTTTCAGAGCAATGCCATAGAAGAATCATTTTTGGTTCCACAAAGAACGCAGTTTAGAAAAATAATCAATTTAAAGAATCTTTTGTGGAATGGAAAGATTCCGTGGATGTTGAAGGTTCTGAAATGGAACCACTGAAGCCAATAAAGACGAGTGCGTCTTACTTTGACAGCCATGATTTGTCCACTGGGCTTGTGCACCATCTTGTTGACCGATCCATACGCTCCTCGGCCAATCTCCCGAGATCCTTCAGGTCTTCCGCGTGAAGTCCCAGTGCTGCTCCGGAGAGATCTTCAGCTTCCCGGACGAACTCGATACTGTGTGTCCGCAGCCGTTCTCCTGAGAATGCAAAGGGGTTCACAGCTGAGCTTGGAAAGACCAAACCGAAGTTCAAGTTTAAAACGCTCAGATGCAGGAGGTGTAGAATAGAAATGCCACTATATCATCGCAATAATTCTGCTCTGAACACGATTGTTCGCATTTGACAAATTTCTTTTAACATTTCAGCAGAATTATTGCACGTTAAAGAGAACGTCAACTCGTACAAATCTAGTTTCCTGATGCATTATATCTACTCTACACATTTCCAGAGATTTGAGCAGATTATATAGAGAACAACAATGTAGAGGGAATGCATTGACGTCACTTCTCCTTGGCAAAAGAGTGTCTGCGTGACTTGATTTAACCGCGAAAACGAGAGTTAAACAAACGATTATCAGTTTAAACTAAAGGCTGGATCTCGAGATAGTGTTCCTCACAATTACCAAAGATCCAGTGATCCATGCACTGTAAAAAATAATTTCAAGATTTGTTATCACAACATATTTTCTTTTGTCAAATCAACTTTATAATAATTTATTTAGTTGAGATAACTTATTATTTTGAGTTTCTGATGATTAAATTAATCTCCTTCATTGTATTAACTCACTTTTTCCAGTTCAAACAACTTAAAATTAAGGCAACCCACGTTTTAAGTTAAACCATCAATATTTTTTTACAGTGTAGTAATCACAACATATTTTCTTTTGTCAAATCAACTTTATTATAATTTATTTAGTTCAGATAACATATTATTTTGAGTTTCTGGTGATTAAATTATTCTCCTTCATTATATTAACTCACTTTTTCCAGTTCAATGAACTTAAAATTTTAAGGCAACCAGGTTACTTACTTTTTAAGTTAAACCAACAATATTTTCACAGTGTGGATATTGACATCTAGCCAGAAATCATGTGTATGTGTCTGATTTTTCAATGCCGGGGAAATACATAAAGCAAATTTTTACGATATATCGGTATTGAACCTGATATATGTTCATTTTTAATGTTATCCTATTCGGCCTGGTAAGAAAATGTGGCCCACAATATTAAAGCCGATAAATAATGTATTATTCCCCTCAGCTGAGACACTTGTTGAGCACTGTTTATGTTTTATGTCTTGAAATATGATCGAAATGAAAAAAAAAAATGAAAATAAGGTTCCGTACAACATGTGCAACGCAAATCTGTCATATCGGGTACACAACACTATAATGAGAACATCATTATAATTGTACACTTGGTACATGGATTTAATTGCTGAGACTTTTGTTTTTGTAATCAGGCTCTCAAAATTAGATGAAAATTTGGATTTAAGTTTATTGGCCGATATATCGGTTATCGGCTTTCAAATATAAAGAATTATCGCTTATCGGGCAAAATTTTCATATCGGTGCATCCCTAATAAACACAATATAATCTGCGTGATCACTTACATCTATGTTAAATCATATTCGTCCAGCCCTAAAACTTGTATAGTTTTTTTGTCAGTGTTTATTTAAAAAACAATTATGCAGAATATACGATGTTTAATTGAGGAGTTGTCAATACAATATTTTACAATACAATACACAGGGTATGATTTCACCCTAAAATTCAGCATTTTGACACTAAGAGGAGAACTGCAAATCCACCTTTCTCTGCCTCGGCCCAGTTGTTTCAGTGAATTGTTCTGTAGTTTTTCGGCAGTCTTTAAAAATATACCTCAGATTTCTAGTCAAATCTAGTTGTACAGTCAATCGCAAAGCTCTTTCCCGAATTAGATGTTTTTTGCGGCATTCATGCTGACAGAAAATACAATACAAGCCACCACAGGAGTTGGATCTGTAACTCTGCAAGAAGATGATTGAGTTTCATCAATGTTTCAGTATCAGTCAGATGACCCGTACTCACATGTGTGGGTTCTGGAAGGAAGTCCGGCAGTGTTCAGAGTGATTCTGGAAGTAGTTTTGACTGGAGGACTGGCGAAATTTAACTTCAGGGCTTTACGTTTACCTGCCAGAGGAGGAAGAGACACACACACACTCAGACAGCTTGAAAGACAGAGTCGCGGGTGTATTTTGTTCAGGCTGCCACAGGAGGATGATTACTGATGATGATGACATCTATAACTACGCCATGAAAGATGTGGGAAGAGACAAGAGTTGACTAAGAGACATGCACATCTGAGCACCAGGAGAGGAACCCAAGAGCCAGATTTCCTAAAGCCATCGGGACACGGCAGAGGGTTTGAAACATGTTCAATGTGTGCGGGGTGGAGGACGACGACGGCTTTAGCAAATCTGGCACAGCAGAGGACAGTGACTGCAGTCCGACATGCTCAAACCCTGCGTTTAACACCAGCAAATCCTTCACATCTACTGTGTGTCCAACAATAGAGCGTTAAACAGATCTGATCACATCCGGACACAAAACAGAAGATACAGGACTTACCTTCACCTCATGCAACACCAAACACAACATGATGTATGATCGATCATGTGCACCATCCATCATAAGCACTATAAATACCACCACGGCAATGAAGACAGTGCAAACAACATGACAACTAGTGATGCTTTGCACCGAAAGATTGAAAACGGCCAAAACCGAAAATAAAGTTTAGGCATTTAAATCTGGTCAAAATGAACACTTTATGCTGTTTTCGGGTGATAAACTAAAGGTCTTTGTAGTAAAGTTACTGATGTTTTGATCCTGAATTTGACAAATTATACATATTGCTACTCTAGAATCAAACATGCATCAAAATGCATAATTGAAGAAGTGGTAGTTCCCTTTTGCACAATTTTGGTGCATCACCAGACGAAACTTTAGAATAACGTTAAAAGACACACCATTACACCAAATCCAACACAGAGTTTGACTGCATTTGTAAGGAATAATACATTAAAAGTGAATTATTTAGAAAATGTGGGTTATCCGACTCTATAATATCTTTAAGTTACGTGAAGCCCTGAACCGTGGCGGAAAAAAAAAAAAGTAAAAAAAAAATCTAGCATTTCGACTTTAATTTTCTAAAAATGCTAAAATTTTTTTTTAAATTTTTTTTTTAGATTAAAGTCGAAACGTTTCGAGATTAAAGTTCGAAACGTTTCCAGATTTAAAAAAATAATAATTTAGCATTTCGAGATTAAAGTTTGAAACTGTTTCAAGATTAACATTTGAGCTTTAATCTTTGAAAATGCTAGATTTTTTTTGTGTAATTTTTTTTTTTAGATTAAAGTTCAAAACGCTTCAACATTAAATGTGCAATCGTTTCCAACTTAAATCTTCGAAATGAAATTTTTTCTATTGTAACCACTAGAGGGCATGTACAGCTCTCTATGGAGAGGCATGTGAATTCCCCAGATGTTTATGAACACATTTTTTTTTTTACAATCAACAGTGATAACCAACACCTGCGAAAGCCAGGTAGGGCCAGTTGTAGTCCAATGTTAGGAGTTGTAGTTTAGAGCCTGACCGATAAAGGATTTTGAAGGCCGATACCGATACAAATATTTGTTGGATTTAAAATCCGATATTTCGGTATCGTTAGCCTGTTAGCCCTCCAGCTAAACATGTCAACAAACTCCAATGACAGTGAGAAAACAAACGACGGCGTTAAACTAATGAATATAATACTAACAGAGACATGGACATGCACATATTAATTCATACACAGTTTGCGTAGTAAATAATGCATTTATCAGACTGCGAAGTGAAATTTTCACAGGCCTGTCAGTGTTTGACTGAAGCAGTTAGCCGTGCGGCTAACATGACTAACATTAGAATGAAAACAACAAGTTTAAAGGCTACTGGCTTGAAATAACACTCATTTAGAGGGAGTAAATGCGATGCTAAATCAATGGGTGAGTTAGAGCTGCAGCGCTGATAATGCAGTGTGTGTGTGATGTGTGTAAACTGTCATCGGATGTGGTGATGATATAATGCTGCGGCTCGGCTCGGGCGGTTCGGGTGTGTTTCTGACCTTGCATGCTGCTCATGGTGCTCATGCTGCTGCTGCTGATGTGCTGCTGCGGGCTCTGGCTCGGGTGCTGCTGTGCGCTGCTGGAGGAGGAGGAGTGATGAAGGGTTACTACTGGAGCTGGACGTCGCCATTTGGGTTTGACTTCCAGCAGCCAGCGCTGGGCTGCAATGCAGAGAGAGAGAGACAGACAGACAGCAGTCTCTCTCTCTCTCTCTCTCTCTCTCTCTCTCTCTCTCTCTCTCTCTCTCTCTCTCTCTCTCTCTCTCTACACACACACACACACACAGTTGGAAAGTCTTTGTGACAGGAAAAAAATTGACTTTTGAATGAATACCATATAAAACAAAGCAATAAAACTAAATAAAATTAGTAAAAATAAGATATAATACAAAACAATACAAAACGCCATATAACAGAGCAAAACAAACCAACAAAATAAATAAAATGAAACCGATTTAAGCATATGTAGCCTATAAAATAACATAAAACAGAGCAAAACAGAACATAACATTCCCAAATAAATAAACAAATAAAATAATAATACAATCAAACATATAATAAATATTGTTAACTTTTCGAACAACATTAAATGTTCTTTATTCACCTTAACACGTCACATAGGCTGCAAATCAGGCCCAAATCTTTTAAGGTTTATCAGAATTTAATTTGACCCAGACTATGAGATTTGACCATGACAATAATAGAATAGAATATTCTATTATAGAATCCATGTGAATAGAATAGAATATTCTAATAGAATATTGCATGCAAATAATGCAAAGAAATATAGTGCGGAAATTGGAAAAATAAAATCACGAAATAAATCAGTATGGTATTCAGCTTTTTACTGGTTTAAAAATATGATATAATTAGGCTATATTTATTATTTTTCATATATAATATATATTTTATGTATTATATATTATTAATAATTAAACAAAAATATAATTAAATAAACTATAGAATTAAATTAAATAAAAAAATAACGGTTCATGAATAAACATGTATTTATTGTTTGTTTGACTGATTCTTGTTTGTGTTGTAAATAAATCCAATGGCCTGTGAGGACAAGTGTGGTAAACTTCATTTCCCATAATGCTTCATACCGTATTCCGTCATATCCGGAAAACTGTACAGTTATAAAGTGCAGTGTGTTGTGTTTAGTTCAGAGAGATGTTAATAAACTCATATGAATAAATACAGAAGAGTCTAAATGATGAACAAGACGAGAGTCTCGTTTTCCCGGATCATCTGAAGAGTCTGTAATTTATGAAAGTCAGTGTTTTTCTCGATGTATCTTAAGTGCAGGTAAGTGTTACTTCAGGGTTATTTGCATAAGTTACTCTGAATGTACATAAGAGGTGATTATTGTTAGTTAATTGTGTGTGTTTATCTTCAGATGATCCGGATGCTGTTGTGTGGATGGCGAGGCTTCACTTTCACCTTAGATCATCTCCTTTTCACCTTTTTTTTGTGGTCTGATATTGAGTTATGTTTATTTCTGTAGGTTGGTTATGCTGTTCCAGCTAGATGGTGCTTTTTAATTAGCTGTCAACAACAAATAATGCAAATAACAGGTAAGAAGAAAGTGAAGAGGTTTTTCATGAATCCAGCTGAGCGATTCTGCCATCTAGTGGACTGAAGTAGCAACACGCCAGAAATCACAGTTATTTACATGTGTAATATAGGTTTATGGACAACAATAGAAATAAAGCACAATGTTATACAAAACAACAACAACAAGAGACGATAAAAATAGACTCTGTACAAATGAACTTAAGTGTGTAACTATGTATAGTTACATATGTATAGTTACACAACTAGACTGTATATTCAGTTAATAGTATTTTCCTAACACAAAAATACTATAGGAAGGAACAACAATTCAGAGTTTTGAACCCAGATTCAGTCACATTAGAGGAATAATTTATTTCACCGGTGTAATTTATATTCTCAGGAAATGTTCTGGACTTCTGCTGATGATTATTTAATTTATTATTGAATGACCGTAACATCCATAAATGGTTTCCTAAGGCTGATTGATGATCTAGTTTTCAAGCAGTTTTGACTCAGTATCTGTATGAATGAGTGAGTGAATGGGTGAATGTGAGGCAATATGTAAAAGCTGTGAGAAAAAAATTTATTATCCACATATTTACATATATTTGCATAGCCAAGAAAACGTGTATATATATATATATATATATATATATATATATATATATATATAAAAACTGAATTACAAATGAAGGATGGCGATTTGAACCCTTATCTTAAATCTCTATCAGCACTTCTGGGAAGTCTGAGCAAACACTCTAGTAATGTTGGATAAAGAGTCTTTTCTTGTATTGACGTTTATGATTCCACTGAATCCGGCTGATTTTCCTCCATCTGGTACACTGTCTCGCACGGCTCGCTGGTTTTATTGTTTTTCCAGCCTCCTGATCCTTATTCAGTAGAGGATTCATTTCCAGTAATTCTTCTGATGAGTTCTGGTTCTGGTTTGAATCCACTGGCTGAAGCTTCATCAGACGCTGCTGCATTCTGGGTTCAGGACAAGGTTTGTTATGATCTATTTATTTACACGAAGCAAAGAGCCTTTTATTTAAGGTCAATAATTCAATCTTAAAGGTGCAGTGTGTAATATTTCTGAAATGCAATATAAGATCCATATCTCTGTTTTCAGTAGTGTATAAAGACCTTGCATAATGAACCGTTATGTTTTATTACCTCAGAATGAGACATTTATATTTCCATAACCGTCTATGAAGGTCGACATATTGTGTCGATAGTTCCTACCGTCAGAGGTGGAAAGTAACGAATTACATTTACTCGCTTACGTAATCCTGAGTAGTTTTTTTGTGTACTTCTACTTTTTTAAGTAGTTTTTAAAATCTGTACTTTTACTTTTACTTAAGTACATTTTGTTTGAAGTATTGTACTTCGCTACATTTTAAATCATATTTGTTACTGAGTAAAAATAATAGTACACTGGAGAAAAAAAAAATCACACTTCGGAAACTACTTCATTGGTTGAAAGGCGGGAGAACAGACCGCGCAAGAAAGGTGACGCAGACCTATATACAGACCCAGCTGAAGCTGAAAACAAATTCGCGCTTCAACTTCTATGAAACAAATTATGTCCTCGAGGATTTGTTTGCTAAAAATGTGGACGCAAAGTGGCTGCAAAAGGAGGATATAGGACACTACCCCTCCTGCAGATAAAGGTATGTGCCGATTATAACTTCGAGATCGAATTACGTGATGCAGAGGGAAATCCCGAAATCCAGTCATGAAAGTGGAATTATTCCACTTAACGCATCACAGTAAAACATGCAAAATAATGGATAGATACATGGAAAGTAAGAACATGCAACTAAATCCAATTGTGAGAATATTTAAGCACAAAAATACTGCATGTAAATGTATAACCCTATTTGTTCTGCTGAGCTGCGGCCCGTTTTGTCTACTAAGTTAACTTAGTACATAATCAAGTATGCGTGTACATTCATGTGCTGTGTCTGAATCTCCACTCAAAGCACTATCTCCTGAACCCCCACGTTGGGGGTAGAGAGCAGAGCACTATATAGTGAGCTCACCAGCATAATAGAAAGAACTAACTTTCGGACACTACTCGATCTGTGCTGCGCCGTCGATTCATCATCTGTAGCGTGTGCAAGCCGGCTCTGGGCTAAGTAGATTTTTTAAAATAAATACATTACATTATACTGAGCTTATTTCTCCAAAATTTAAAAACTAAAAGCGACTTTCAGGCCGTTTTTGCCTACTAATGCATTCTACTCCAGCCACATGATTATAACTTGATTTCGATTCGCACAATGCATGATGGTGTAGGACTTTGTTACGTGACCATTGGTCAACATGGTTGTACACTACTTTTCAAAATGCATTCTGGGATACATTGAGAGGACTATATTTGGGTATAATAATCATCACTATACATTCGGACAGCACTACAAAATGGCGAGCTCACTATATAGTCCACTAAATAGTGAGGAGTGGGACATTTCGGACACAGCAATGGTGTTTTCAGCGTCTCGCAAACAATTTGTGAATATGAACATTTCCAGAGCTGCTCTGAGAGAACGCCTAATGGGCATTTTCATAATTTTATTTGAGAAAAACGTTGTTTTTTTTACACTTTTCTTCACTTTTGGTCTTCACTACAACCCGTCAAAATAAAAGTTGGGTTTCACTATGAGAAATTATGACAGAAATATATTACTATTGTAGGCATACAGAAGAACGTAGCCTACCTCTCAAAATAATAATAATAACAACAACAATATTAATACATTTCATTATTTAAAGGAATATTTTTTTTGTCCATGGTTTAATTTAGTAAATCTGTTTTTGCAGCGCTTCCCCAAAAATAAAAGGACACAAGTTTAAATTTACATTTGATTACCACCGTTTTTGATAATATATTTGTATTAAATCAAAGAAACATTAATTTTCTGAATAAAATACATTTCATAGGACAATATAATTCTTAAACATTTTAATAAATAATTAATGCTAAAAATAAGTTGTCATTATCAATTATTGAATTTGATTTATTAGACATGTTTTGTTAAAATTTTAATAAACAAAACAAACAAATGGTTTCAAGTTTACTATAATTAAAAGCATTTGTTCAACCAAATAAAAACCCTGTTTTCGTAATAATTTTAACTGATGATAATAATTTATTTAATAATTGATTAATACTGTAAACCATGGTATTTTCTGAGACGTTATCATACTGTGAAAATCTCATACCATTACAACCCCACACGGGGATTCCTCCACCCCGGTGTTAAAAAAGTAACTCAGTAACTTTTACTTTGAGTAAATTTTAAATGAGCTACTTTTTACTTTTACTTGAGTAGATTTTTAGACCAGTACTTTTACTTGTACTTAAGTAAAATTTTATTGAAGTAGTAGTACTTTTACTTGAGTAGCATATTTTATTACTCTTTCCACCTCTGCCTACCAGTAGCCGATAGCGATAAAACATTAATCTTTCGCTCACTATGCAAGGAAGCTAGCTAAAGTCAGCGGATAAAATACTGACACAATGATGAACAGGTAACAATAATATTCACAAATAACGTATAGTTTTACTGAATATATATATTTTTTAATATATAATTGTATTTTTTTTGTATTTTGCAGATACAAGGGAAGACTGATGCAAACAACCTGGACCGTTTTACTGAATAATTAAGTAGACATCATTTCTTAATTTATCCTTGTAAAGAAACCTCATTGCTGAACTGGCTACTCTCTGCTGCCTGTCTCAGATGATCGACATCACTTCCTGCCAACCACCATAACTTTTGTTGGTTGCAATTCATAACCTAACCACTAGATGCCGCAAAAAAAAAATCACACACTGCACCTTTAAAGGGGACATATCATGCAAAATGCACTTTTTTAGCCCTTAAATGCATTTTGTTGTAGATTAGGAGTGTTTATAAGTACAGAAAAGATTAAATTATTCTCTTCAGGTGCTTCGTTTATATCTTTATATCTGTTTTGGTCATATTTTTCAACCTGTTCAGATTTTTCTGTTGTTATGACGTTTTTGATTAAGTACGTCACCGTATTTGCAGCGGAACTGACAAATAAGGACATCGACTACCGGTCCAACACTACGAGCAATCCGCCATTATTATTTCTCGCTCTGATTTTGTAGTCCAAGCTCAATGATGCAGAAGTTACGAGGACGCTAGTCAAAATGTTCGGTTGTTGGATGTAGTGACCTGAAGCACTTCAAGGATCCCCACTTCAACAACCTCCGCCAGTATACAGAAGGGTTTGCCGATCGACTTTCGTCTGAATGCAGATTTTTAGTGGTAAGATCAGACCGCAGTCATTTATCTTGTCAGTGTGCTTGTTTTAACAAGAGAATTAGTCGACTTTCACTCATAACACAACATAGTTAACTTACTTACCACTGCATCCATATGAAAACGTTGTTCTGCAGGTTCGTCGTTGTCTTTTTCAAATCGCTCGCTTGGCTTGAATATGTAAGGCTTGATGGACAAGTCTTCCGTTGTTGACATTTTGTTAACGTGTGAATAAAAATGTTCTTTGAAGCTATAGTAATCGTATCTTCTTATCAAACTACAATAATCATGGTCGTAACGTGGGGAGTTGAGCTGACCGTGAACTCAGCGAGGGCGGGGAAAGACGCATTCTCCTTTTTATTTAAAGGGGCCGCTTTGAAACGGGTTGCTCACAGAAACACATGAGAAAATGATTAGAAAAGGGGCCTGTGGAGCTATAATAATGAGGAATTCAGACCCAAGCATTGCAGTTATGCTTTATATAGACCACAAATGTATGATTTATAAGTAAAATTGAATGATTTAAAAGCATGATATGTACCCTTTAAATCAATAAAACAATCTAAAAGATATTGACCTGTGAATCCTGGCTCTGGTTCAATCTGGTGACTGGAATGTCCTCAGTTCTCTCTGCTTTCTGTTTAAGATGTAAATGTGTGTTTGATGCACTGTTAAATATCTGAAGTAAATTCAGGTTGATTGTAAATCTCTAATCAATAATACTAACCTGACAACACTGCTCGACATTTGATGTCAGAAAATCCCTGTGTGTTAAAAAGCAGCGGGAGAAAAGAAAATTATCAATGCCATAATGGATATATTACTGATTCCTGACTTTTACAAACATATAAATGGCTAAAATAAGTCGTTAAATCAGTTTGAAATTCTATATTGTGAACAAAAAACAAAATGACCAGCCTAAATTAATGTAAATAAGGGCATTAAACTAATGTTGATGATTTGTAATAAAACAAATAATTCTAGTTGTACTTACAGGGTCCAAACAGTGACAAAATCAGCAGAGAAAAAGCAAATACGCTTTCAGAGGAGAAGAGGACAACTCTCAGATCTCCAACTGCACGTTCACCATTAACTGAAGATCACATCAAAATATTAGATTATAATCATTAGTAATATTTAAATGAATACTAACAGCATGGAAAACTAGCATAGTAAAGTGTTGTTGTTCACTCACCTGTTTTCAATATCAGTTCAGTCATCAGTGTAACAGAGTTCAGTAAAACAACAACGACTGATCCAAACACATACAACATCTTTTTGGTGTGAAAGGTGAGAGTCAGATCTGTGAAACAGATATAATTACTTCATTTATTTTATATGTAATATTAAAAATAGAATGTTAATCTGCTTTAGGTCATAAAACTGTTTAATTACCCACTAAATCAAGTTTTAAAATCAAGTATAAATAATGAATCAGTGACAAAATGATTGATTAACCATCAGAATCATCTTAATTCTGTATTGATTCACACTTCTATTGTCATTTCTCTTTTTGTGAATCTGAAGAAACAATTTCATTCCTTTTGAGTGTTTTGACTCCAGTGAAAGAAATGACTAAAAACCAGAGAGCAGTGCAAGATAATTTGCGCACGCGCACACACACACACACACACACACAAACATACAGACATAAACACATGCGCACACACACGCAAATACCCACTCTGTCACACACGCACTCACTCACACACACAAACATACCGACATAAACACATGCGCACACACACGCAAATACCCACTCTGTCACACACGCGCACTACACACACACACACACAAACATACCGACATAAACACATGCGCACACACACGCAAATACCCACTCTGTCACACACGCGCACTCACTCACACACACTCTGTCTCAGTCACACACACTCACACAAACCGACACACACACACACACAAACATACCGACATAAACACATGCGCACACACACGCAAATACCCACTCTGTCACACACGCGCACACACACACACACACACACACACACAAACATACCGACATAAACACATGCGCACACACACGCAAATACCCACTCTGTCACACACACGCACACACACACACACACACACACAAACATACCGACATAAACACATGCGCACACACACGCAAATACCCACTCTGTCACACACGCGCACTCACTCACACACACTCTGTCTCAGTCACACACACTCACACAAACCGACACACACACACAGTGATTTTGTGAAAGTGACCCTTAAATGTAATCAATAAAATTGAAGGACAAGTAATGCTGTGAATCAGAGTGCATTATGGGTATAAAAGAGTGAATCATACAGCAAAATAAACTGTTCATTCAGTAACACACACAGTATCTGTTGTCTTGTGTCTACAGTTGAATTTCCCCCATTGGAGAAAACCGTCAATGACAATATACTGACACCAAATGAAAATCACGTTTACACCGGGCGTACTGTACTTCACGTGAACTGATATTCAAACCTGAGATCAGGAGGGAAAACAATTCATAAAGATAAATGCAGAAGATGATCAAAACTGTACCCAGATATTTAATGTACATTGCAATCATCCACAACACTTGCAGAAATACAGCCGTACACGTCCATCCGCAGCATCTGCACACAGAAGTGTGTTTTATTATAGTATTAGAGTTTATTATTTTAAGATTTCAATTAGCTGTACAATTCATGTTCAAAATTAGTGAAAGATATGAACGTTCTGCCCAGAGATGTAATTAGATAAATAAGTTTTAATTTAAATTATTAGAAATGTAATGACCTTTTTCATGTTTCAGTGATGTGATGTAGAAATACACCGTTACTGCAGTCATGATCAACATGAAGATCATCCATGAGGTTATATTGAGCAAATTTGAACCTGAAAAATAATAGAATAGTTTAACTCCATAATCTGTTCAAACTAGTTTACTTGGATATTCAAACCTGTAAATATTTCACGTGAATATAATCAGGATACAGAGAAACATCCCACAACTGAAACACAAATCACACTTCTGATTCACCCGTAATATAGTTTATAATTCTGACCCATAAATTCAGATTAGACTTTAACACTGACCTCTGAAACATCACATTGGACAGTTTTGTTTTTAATTGAAAGCGTTAAGGATAGACAAGTAGTGGGACGGTATTTACTCATTGATCACACTGAACTACAGTCAGATGAGTTCATCTCATACTCACAGCTTTTCTCGTTGTTTATGTCCACCACACAGGAAAATGACAGAAAAAAGAACAGTGGGAAAATCATGCTGACAATAAACCCTAAAATCAGACAAACAACATTCATGTATGATTTCCAAAAAAACATTTTCAGGAACAGCAGACACATTTTAATAATCAATTTAATCATCAAAATGCATTTTCCATCTCATGAATGAATGAAAAAAAAAACATCAAAATTAATATATCAGTGTTAATAACAATTACTGCTTTTCTCATTTGTGAATATTTTCCGTATTACTCCTCATAAATGGCACAGATGTGATGAAGTGTCACTGACCTCCAGCGGCGGCTCCAAAAGCGATGAACAGGAGGGAGAATTGCAACGAAGGCAGAATGAAAAAGCTGAATGCAGCTACATCAGTTACTTTCTCCCATATCCATTCACATATCTCTCCATGACACTGGCATCTCCTTGTTTTCGGTAAATACTAGAAAATGAAAAATACATTTATTGAAATGTTTCCTTCACTCCTGCCTTAGATCTAATATTATTTATAACAGGGATAATATAATATATAAATATATTTATACATATATCAACACCAAGTCATCATTATTCTACAGGAATTACTATACATTTGAAAATCATTGACAGTCTAGTTGCTTGTTACTAAGTTTAAAATAAATGTTTCTGAGCTTCAGAAATGATCTGGTCTATCTATGTCTATCTATGTATTCAATCAAATAAACTATTACAGCATTAATGTGTGTGTGGTGTGTGTGTGTGTGTGTGTGTGTGTGTGTGCAGTGTGTGTTATTATTAGTTGATTACACAGTTTCTCAGCACTTCTTCTCTATATAAAACAGACAGAAACACTTACAGTCAATGATGAAGATGACACAGAGCAGAATCACGACTCCAAACATGGACATTATCATTATTTTTTCAGACTCTTCATAATGTACAATATTTCTCCAAGCACCGACTCAAAAGAACTGAAACAGAACAACAGCAAACCTTAAACCATAGGTCTGTTGAATGCTTGATTCTGATTGGCTGATGAATGCATGTGATTGTTCAGTAAAAGCAGATCCTGTATCAAAATAGGTGATCCAGGTTTCATTATGGCACTACATGTACGGTAAACACATCTCTGTAAAAGTTCTGCAGTTGTAGAGAGAATAAAGATATAGTGGAATCATTGAACAAAGTGTGTGATATAATGATGTAAAACACTACAGTACCATCACAACATAGGTTTATTGGAATCAAAGCAAACATATATAATACATTATTATGCTACATCCATAGATATTGTAGTCGAATTGGTTCATGCTCCACGCTAATTGGTGACAATGAATCTCTTATCTTGAAACTTTCACGATTTACTGTAAACATGGAAGGTTGTGTGTCTGTTTCCACACAACTATGCATTAAGAGTACTGCAACAGTTACTGATCATTGTGAGCAGTTGTATCAATAGATATTTAGATCACTGTAAGGAAATGAATAGACACTCATATGAAATGTAATGTGTAAATTGCCTTTTGAAATAGTCGGTACTTTGATGTTAAGTTGTGTCATATTGAACAGCTGATTTATGTTGAATGAACAAATGATCTAAGTTTATGTGTATTGTATCCAAGCAATTGAGAAAAGGGTTATGAGTTTTGAAAAATGAGCATTCTGATCATTGCTTGTTATTTTTGTGTCTAGAGTTGTGAAAATGACATTAAGGTTCTGAAAACAAAGTGATTGTAAAAAAAAATGAATTGTTCATCAATGGTGATATTATAATTAATAATTAATCATAGATTCTAGATATTGAAGAATATTTAGATTTACCAACCTGAAAAATAGACCAGCATAAAAACGATAAATTCCGATTGAAGACAGAGTTCTGTGAACAGAAACGGTTTAAAACTAATGAATTTAACATATTAGAGCAAATCAATAATAATTCATTTCAACATTGTTGCACATTCAAGTTAAGGAAATGTCTAAAAGTCTCATAAAGATCACTCATCTAGAGATTATGGAGATTTCAGCCATATGTGAAGACACCTGGATGCAATAAAAATGAAAAATCCAAACCTGGTATATTCTTTAAATACGGTGCAACAAATATCACCATCAGAGGCCTCAGGATATAAAGAGCACAGCAAAAGATCGTTCATCACAGAAATCCTGGAACAAAACCAGATTGTTTGAGTGTTGAGTGGCTTGAGACCCTTTGACATTTTGCTCTTTAGCTGCTTTATGCTAAAATACTGTTATTTTTATCCACATCAAACACACATTATGACAAAACAAAACCCTGATCTGTGATAATATCGAAAATGACAGATGACTTGCACAGCCAAGTTGATTATACATGCACATTTAAGGCAGTATTTTCCAACATTTGGTTTCCAACTTTCCCAACAAGAAAGAAAGTCAAGGTTTGAAATGACACAACAAGGGTTTGTAAATGAAAGAATGTTTTTGAACTTTCCATTAATGGGTCTGAATAATAATGTACAATGACTGTAGGCAAAAGCAGCATAAGGCTGCAAAATAACACAATTTGGAAAAAGTGTATTTAATTATTATTATTATTATTATTTTTTACAAGGTATTATGGTAACACTTTACAATACGTGTGCACTAATATGCATTAATTCATGCTTAACTAATGCACAGATAATCATGAGTTAATGTATAACTAATGAAGAACTAAACCATTAATTAATGATTACTGCATCAGCAACTAATAAAGAGTCTATATGATTAATACATTAAGTAATACATGAATTGCTATTAATTCACTGTGTCATTGTGTATTAATTCCTTAATAACATATTTTATTAACTAATAGTGTAAATAAATGTGTTAATTACCACAATTAGTCATAGCTACGCACTTCAACTTCCAGTTGTCTGCTTTAATTAATCATTAGCTAATGATTTGCAAAGGTATCATTATGTTATGACTTTACTTGCTGAGGCACATCATTATTAACTAGTCATTTAGTAATTGTAGTAATTTGCACATGAATTTGTATTAACAATTAATTAATTAATCATGTATTAATGCATATTAGTGTACCTGTCATATTATCTGGAAGTTGAAATACAAGGCTTTGGCTCATTCTGGTAATTAACATATTAATTAACACTATTAGTTAAAAAAATGAGTTATTATGGAATTAATCCACAATTACATATTTAATTAATAACAATTCATGTATGAACGAATACATTAACCTGACATACTCTTAATTAGTTCCTAATGTGGTAATCGTTAATGAATAGCTTAAATAATCATTAGTTACACATTAATTCAGTATTATCTGTGCATTAGTTAAGTATGAATTAATGCTTATTAGTGCACACGTATTGTAAAGTGTTACTCGGTATTATTTTACAAATATCCAAAGAATATTATATTTCTGATTCTGGCTGTGTGATTATATTGAATCTACTCACCTTCTGTAACACCCCAGAGGACAAGGGCCACAAACATCATAATATTGGGAAGAAACACATAGAAAACCCAAGAGTCCTGACACGTTTGTCTGCAGTAGAGTCTGTTAGAGGATGCCACAATTGCCACCTTTTTGGTTACTATCCATAAGGGGTGTCTTACCTCTTACAGTGTCTTAACCTCTAAACCATTAGGTCACAACTCTCAAAACTAACACAGTATGAACATTATTGGCCTCTTAAAACTAGAGGAAAACATTTTACCCTGATAGATACATAAATTGCATACAAAAGCTGCAATGAGATGCACATAAACCTCAACACAAAAATCTCAAACATGCTGATGATCAACAGCAGCAGCAGCATATATCAAGCTGGTTAATAGATATTTTAAATGATAGTTTTCAAGCTGCAATGCATGCTGGGAACTGGCACAACATTGTTCAATATAAAATTGTGTTCAGATAACTCGATTAGGAAAGTTGGGGCAACATTTGGAATTTTGTTAGAAAACATTTTGCTGTCACTAAATTGAAAAATGTATTTTGAACAAAGGGTATTTAGTATGATGAGTCAGTTTATTATCTTGAGTAAACTAAACAAGAATAAAATCAAAAGTTGTTGTTCACTTTAAATTCTCAAGTATGGTATTAAATCCTCTTTCAAGTACAAGAGATCATAAACCACTGTCATTTGTATGGATTTCACATATACGTCAAGGACTACATTGCCTAGAGAGTCAGTCAATAAATCTGATGACAGAAACCAGTTCAGTTGGACTAACTTACCCTCTGAAGGGACATTTTCTTTCACATAATTTGATGGAAATAGTCCTGTTTTGTTATTTTTTTTCCCATCCACCACCCATCATCCTCAGCCTGCATGATAAAACAGAGTATTTAAATATAGAAACAGACTGTTATAAAAGATTTGGAAACACATATTTTCGGATTCAGATTTATTCAGATTAACTAGTTTGCTCATGAATAAATTACTGAAATATTCCTTTAATGTTCAAACATATAACTCAAAGAAAAGCATATAAAAGAAAGAAAACTTAGCAAAAATAAACCATCTTAAGGATAATGTACATAATCTTTGAATGAAGTATTGTGTTAATCCTCATACCCCGAACAGAATCTCTATGGTTTTCTCCAACAACCAGCTCCAGCTCGTCCTCTTCCACAGCAGTGTAGTCATACAATGCCACACATGTCCTTTCATTTTGTTTCATATCTGGATAAAATTAAAAAACGCAGTATGGAACATGTCAACTCTGTAAGGTGTGGAACAAACTGAACTTATGTAGGCTCCAAAACCACTTCCAGTCTTCAGTTTTGAATTTAAAGTATTATATATGATCTGTTGGTCGCTGCTTTAACAGAATGCTCTTTTAAAATAGGAAGCAGTGACTTTCAGTATCTTCAAAGCTTTATCTAATGAATCACAGTCTTTTGAACTTAAAAATAATGATTGTCAAGGAAACTAAAGATTGTTTTTAGCAGTGCAAATGGTAAAATCAACTACACAAAATGAACATTATTTGTCTCTTAAAACTCGATGTAACAGTCTTAGGCCAGTGAGAGCTGTGCGTGTAAACCTCACTCCACTAATCTCAAGAGGCCTTCTAGTCTGACACTAGAGACTACGGTCTTTTCATCCTCCTTGTTAGAGCTTCTGCCTCCAATGAGGACAGGCTCAGGTTCGAAACCCACTTAGAGAGGGCGGTTTGAACTGGAGGGTGTCCATGGAGGCAAACATTTTACCCTAATAGATAAATATATAGCATACAAAAGCTGCAATGAGATGCACATAAACCTCAACACACAAATCTTAAACATGCTGATGATGATCACCAAATATTAATTCTGTGGAAATATGAACTCTGAACCATATGACAGCTAAATAACAGTGACAACAGCAGCAGCATAAATCAAGCCAGTAAATTTAAAGATAGACATTAAATAATAGTTGTTGTTTTTTTACATTTGTTATTATAACATTTTGCTGATACCCAATGTATTAAATCCCAATATTTATCATACCACGTCTGAGATTTTGTGTGTTGAGATTCATATGTGCATCTCTTTGGAACTTTACTATGCAAAATATTTACCAATTAGGTTAAAATGTTTGGCTCTGGTTTTGAGAGTTTAAAAGTTTTTGTTTGTGCAACTTTTTGTTTGTGATTTCATTGAATTACGTTAACACAACGTGCGAAGTCTCAGTCAGCTGACCCTGTCTTCTTATTTCCTCACAATGAAATCATCACAATAGTATATTTCATTATATTTATTATTTGTTGTTTTTGTTGGGTCGCAACACTCCAGTTGAGAAGCTCTGAATTATTGCCATGGCATTCACATAGACCTCACATAGACCTACCTGTATTTTGTGATCTGAAGTAGATGAGACAGCACAGCAGAAGTGCAGATCCAGATGCAGAAATACATAGAATCAAAATTATTATGTGTGAAACAGAGAAACCTGTGAAACACAGACATCAGTTAATGAACAAAAAGGTACATCGTGTGTGATGTCTTCACACTGTGAGAATAAATGTGAATCATGAAAGTGCCCATATTGATCTTTTTTGAATATCACCTTTGATGCAGTGTGAACGCAAAGGTCGGCAACGTTTCTAAGATTAAAGTGCACGATACTTATCTAGATTTGGCATTAAACTCGATGACGCAGGCTGATAAGTCTTTAACTCATTTGGTAGCAATCAGCAGAGGTGGACAGAGTACACAGCTTTATTACATCAGTAAAAGTACAGATACCCCTTGCTAAATTTAACTCAAGTACAAGTAAAAGTCCTACAGTCAGATGCCTGCTTAAGTGAAAGTACTGAAGTACTTGAGAATCAAGAGTACATTTTTAAAATATTGTTATATTACTACAGCCACAGTGCTTACATTTAGGTACAGATACATCCTATATAGAGTTATGAAAAATGTTTATGATACCTTTTATTTATTGAAAGTAAAATCAAGTCACTTTCATATTTTTACCATGTTGCTTTATTTAACATTGTCAGTATTGAGTTGTTATCAGTCTGCAGTGCGCTTTCAGAAACTCTCTCACCCTCCCCAGTCTCCACCTGTTTAGATCTGCTACAGGGTTAATTCATGTATGACTTACATGCTCACAGCAATGTCTGTGAAGGTATTCACAGTAGCAACTCACTGTATTTGATCTACAGCAGCAGCATAGCAGATCTATTCCACCAAGACCAATTACTTTTAAAAAGAATTAAATCGCTGAGTAGGTGGAGGCAAGTGACCGTCCAAATAGCCCCTTTCACACATACAGTCTTTACTTATAAATTACTGGTAAATTATCGGTAACAGATCATGTCTGAGCAGGTACCTTTTTAAATATACCGGTAAATTGGTTATGGCAAATTACCAGTAAGGGAAGTTGTAACATTACCAGTATATGCATTGTGTGAACGCGGAATAATGGCGTCCACTATCCAGTGGGACATCCTTTGCTTGGAGAGAGCCTTTCCCTTCAGCTTCCCACCATAACAGTCAAAGAGCTGGTCTGAGTTCCTGAAACACTGCGTTCTGTCAACATAGGTGCGGAGAGCACGTACTGGACAGAGCAGTGCCAAGGCTGGGTCTGCCTCCTCCCGGGCAGCGCCTGCAGGTTCACCACCTGGTCCCGGAAGGGAGTGGTAGGAACCTTGGGCACATATCCAGGGGTCTCAGGATCAAATGGGAGTAGCCCGCCCCGAATTCCAGGCACGCTTTGTTAACGGAGAACTCGTGCAGGTCCCCTACCCTCTTGATGAAGGCCAATGCAACCAGAAGCACTGTCTTCATTGACAGGAACTTAAGCTCGACTGATTGAAAAGATTCAAAGGGAATGAGAGGAGGTCGAGGAAGATTCAGTCTCCTCACTCCTCTCAGGAAACGGACCGCGGCCAGCTGTGCACAAGTGCATCTGTGCCGAGCGTGCCCTCGGACAGGGATTAATACAGGGCGCAATGGCCCGAGTCATGAGAGGCAAACAGATCTATCTGTGCGTCCTCGAACTGGTCCCAAATCACTGACTGGGGATGGAGTCACCATTCCCCAGGGAGGGGCTGAAGCAGTGAGAGCTCTTCGGCTGCATGGTTCAGGGCTCCGGGATATAAATGGCACGAAAGGACCTCAGATGCTTCTGACTCCATATGAGGAGGTGGTGGGCAAGTTGCGACATACAGCGGGAGCGCAGATCACCTTGACGGTTGATGTACGCTACAGTTGCAGTATTGTCTGATCGGACTAGTATGTGCTGGCTCTTGAGCACGGCTCGAAGCGGCGCAGAGCGAGACGTACAGCCAGCAACTCAAGGCAATTGATGTGCCATAGGCGCTGGGGTCCTGCCCAGGAGCCCGCAATGGCACGTTCATTGCACATGGCACCCCAGCCTGTGGCAGAGGCATCTGTCGTTACAACAACATGCTGGGAAGCTCGTTCCAGGGACACACCGGCCCATAGAAAACTGATATTCGTGGACGGGGTGAAGGTCTGACGCAGGTCGGAGTAACTTATACTCAGAGAGTGCTGTGTTGCCATGCCCACCTTGGCACTCGGTCGCAAAGCCAAAGCTGAAGCAGTCTCATATGAAGCAATCCGAGTGGTGTTGCTGCGGCTGCTGATGCCATATGATGATCTCGAGAGTGAGCTAGGATCAGCCAGTAGTCGAGATAATTCAGGACGCGAACCCTGTGCCTCTGTGAACTTCGTGAAGAGGCGAGGAGACAGCGCTACCCAAAAGGGAGAACCGCATACTGGTATGCCTGCCCCTCGAAAGCAAACCGTAGGAACGGTCTGTGTTGAGGGAGAATGGACAAATGGAAGTAGGCGTCTTTCAGGTCGATTCGCTGCAAACCAATCCTGGGGCAGCACACATTCGAAATGCGTTTGGCATTGAGCATCTTGAACGGCAGCCTGTGAAGGGAGCGGTTCAGCACGTGCAGTTCCAGGAATGGCCGTAACCCACCGGAGCACTTCTTGAAAGGTGGCCAGAGGCAGCAGCTCATTTGCATTTAAAAGGACACACACAGAAACGGCACCTTTTGCTTACCCCCCAAAAAGTGGCAATTTTAACCTGCTATAAAAAAAATTTAGGGGTGTTTTGAGCTAAAACTTTACATACACTCTTATAGTGTTGTACGGTGCACCGATACTTCAAAAGTATCGCGATACTCGGAAATTAAAAACCTCACGATACCTAAATTTATTAGTATCGATACTTTTATGAATGACCGCGTTCCAGATTTGTAAGAGATGTATTTCATTTTGCTGTGTGCCACGCACGCTTCCAGTCTCTCCCTATGAACGTCTATGTTTCTCCTGACGCGCGCAGCAAAGAAGCTGCAGCTGTAATGAGACGAACACTAGCGCGAGACGGCTGCATGCGCGAGCACGCGTGATACAGTGGCCGCCTGTCAGTAGCGGAGCGGCAATCCGGTGAGTGGGCTCTCTTCCCGGTGGGCCGGTAGTGTTTCGAGGCCGCGAGGGCCGGTCTGATAGTTATACATTGCACGTTATTAGAAATATAATCCAGCGGCTTGTACACAATAGTCTCTGCAACGGCGATAGTTTGAAGCACGCGTCCGTGTGAGAGGGCGCGCGACTGCGCGAGCCGCAAAAGACACTGTATCCATACTACTGATAGCAGCGAAAAAGAGCGCTCTGCTTGATTTTTAAAAAAACAACAGATTTTAGCGCTAGATCTCTTATTTAATAGCGAACTTAAATGAATTATCTGCTAGTTAACTGGAGATGTTTCATTTATTTTTGTATTAGGTGTACAACTTTCCCCTCAACTTTCATGGATAGCATAAATAATTTGCAAGCTGCTAAATTAAAGGATACAAAACATCAGCAAAATGATCTATCGGCTATATGATTATAGCATCAGAGCATGTGCATGTCAGTGATTTATTTATATTAGGTTATTACATCATTAAAGAGCACAGACCTATGCAAAGGAGGTGCATGTGAAACGCCTTGTAAGAAATACTTTCCTTTTCAGTAAAAGTATCGAAAAAGTATCGAAATCGCAATACTTGACTTGGTATCGGTATCGAAACAATAATTTTGGTATCGTGACAACACTACACTCTTAGCATCAGAGACTTGTTTTACATCTCTTAAAAAGGGGCATATAGGTGAAATTACAAACAAAAATACTAGAGCCAGACCGATATAGGATTTTGAAGGCCGATACCAATACAAATATTTGTTGGTTTAAAAATCTGATATTCCGATATATCGGCCGATATTATTATTTTTGTTTCAGAAACGTGCGACAAAATATTAACAGATTTCCCTAACATTTATTCCTGAACAGTTATTTGTAGTTATTTATGAGTTTTAACTAAAATAATATGATAATGCATTTTAAAAAGAAACTTGTTTCTATTGTCACAACAGAACAGAGGAACATCAAAATATATTAAAGTTCTGATAAATAAAATAATAATTAGTCCCTACATTGCCTTATAGTTATAAGCTACCTTATAATTACAATGTCACCCTGCTTAACCCTTTATCTGCACTTTTTGACAACACTCATGACATGGTTGAAGCATGATTCATCCGTTTTTATTTTTATTTTTGAAATATTCATTTATCGGCCATTATAACTGCCGATACTGATATTTTAGAAAATGCCTAATATCCGCCAATAGTATCGGCCTGCCGATATATCGGTCTGGCTCTAAAAAATACACATTCTGAACAAAAAATTTTGGGTAGGCTATAACCCCCCTTGCCTCCCCTGACGAGCTGCCACTTTTTGACCAGCTTTTGGACATTTTTCATGCATCAAGTCATTGTGGATATGTACCTTCTTCAATGCGATGGAGCTTATAATGTGACAAAATTATTTGAATTTGTGTACATTTTAGTGCAATCGAACAAAAGTGAATATTATGTGAGATTTTAAATAGATCTGAATCTGATTTCTTTAAATGCATATTGAAAATCTGAAAATGAATTAATTAAAAAAGTTATGGCTGAATTTTATAGTAATTTTTAAAAGTCTTTTTTTTCTGAATTCTTAGACTGCAAATATCCAGATACAGATATAAAAAATACATATTCAAGTTTTCAAGATGAATAAGTTCAAATTTTCTAAAATTCAAAATGCATAAATTCATATCATACAGAACGAAGGTCACAGGTCATCCACAGGGAAGAGTAGATGATCTCAGAAAAGGCGAACGGAGCATTTTGGCCAATTACAGAGCTGCTGTCGTTTTCTGCCGCAAATGTGGTGGTGGTTCAAGAGCATCCGTGTATCATTCGTTCAGTGATTTTTAAAATTTTTTGGGCACCAGAAAGATCTTCAAGGATACAAGGCACACCATGTTGTTTTCTTTATTTTGGCATGACATTTTGAATGTACACAAATAAAAATATATATATTTCACTGTCGATATTTTTCATTATTGTCGATATATTTTCATTTTCGAATGATGTCATAGTATCGTATGACCATAAATGACGGTTTGACAATTACAAACCGATTGTGACAATTACAGGTAATGGCTTTTTTTCTTCTGCTTTTTTTTTCAATTATGTAGGCTATTTCTTCAACCACAGACATAAATTTGTACATTTTTAAACAATGAGAAAATGTACTGCTATATTCTCTGGATTAAATCAAAAATTTTACTGTGTGATCTGGAAACTTAACTGACTTTAAGTAAAACTGTATGTAACTACACAACTGAAATTAAAACAGAGTAGTTTGAATGGTTGAGTGTTTTTTTAATAATTACTCACCCAGTTGCTCCAGTACTACAGTTGTATTGGCTGAAAGTACTCCAGCAAACACTTGACACATGTAAACGCCTTTGTCCTCAGTTCTGACACTCTTCAGTTGGAGAGAGAAGTTTCCTTTGGGGATTTCATCAGTGAAGAACTCAACTCTGTCGCTGTATTGATCATCTGATGAACCTGGAAAAGCCTCATTGTTCTGATAGAGCAGAACCAGAATATCTTCATCTTCATCTGTTTTCCTCCATGTAACCTCTTCAATGTGTTCAGGTTTGATGTGAGAGTCGACAGAGCAGTTCAGAGTGACGTCCTCACCCACAGATGCAGATATGGAGCGACTCTGATCCTGATACCAGCAGACGCTCTGAAAGAACAAACAGTTACAAAATCACTGCATGAAATTTAAATTCAGTAATTCTTTTCTAGAACTCATGTGATTAATACTCACCAACATCTTTTATTTGAACCTCAGTCTCTCCAGAATCCTGCTGACTGTAAACTTTACATGTGTATTTTCCCTCATCTTCAGCTGTCAGATTGTCCAGACGGAGGGAGAAGTTTCCATGTTGAATCTGATCAGTAAAGAAATGAGCTCTGTCCTGATAATCCTGATGCTTGGGCCTCTGGTCGACTCTCACCATCTTGATACAGATGAACCAGAGTCTCTGAGTCTGTTCTTCTCCACTCCACCTCCAGATCCTTCACTGGTAAAGGTTCATCAATATAACAGGGCAAAACCAGTGAAGATCCCAGAGGAGCAACCAGAGGACCAGAGGGGCCGTGCACAATGAACCCTGAAACAATTTTATCCCATGAAAGGGACAGACAAATTAAATAAAGCTTGTTTTGTAGTTTTTTAAAGCAAAAATGACTAAATAATAGTGTAGCACGATTAATCATATCACAATCGCAATGTCAAGCCTATGCGATTATATGGCCCTGTCCCAAATACCCTAAGCACTCTGCGTTCTTCCTCTGAGTACACACTTTCTTTACGTAATGTCAGGTAGAAGTCTGCTGTGGAGCTCGGCATTAGTGCAGGTCTCAGCAAAAGTGCGCATCAAGGATGCCAATGAACCCCAGAGGGCGCTCGAGAGCATCCTTCTGAGACCTAAAATGACAAATGTAACACCCTGTTACATGATCCCACTCTTATTCATGCAAATGCTATTAAACCATTCATGTGCGACAGGTCAAAATAGAGCGTGCTGCCTGTGAATGTCCTGACTGTGACCCAAAATGGTGCACGCAAAATGTAATCTATTGAATGCAGAAATCATCTATTCTTGCTTTTATTACTTCTCATTTAGACTACTGCAAATCATTGTATTGCGGTATTTCCAAGTCACAAATCGCTCGCCTTCAATTGGTCCAAAATGCTGCTGCAAGATTTATTTGCAAAAGTCATAAATATGATTACATCACTGCAATTCTAAGAAATCTTCACTGGCTGCCATATATTGTACTATATATTGTATATATATATACAATTTTTAATTTTTTTTGTATGTAAATGTCTGCATAACCATCTACTTATGCTCTTATCTACTTACCAGAATTGCTGGAATTGCCCCTTCAAGAAACTTAAAATCAAGTGACCAGAACCTCCTTCTAGTCCCACACTCACATCGACTCTAAACTTAGGGGATCGAGCGTTTTCTGTGGATGGTCCAAGGTTATGGAACTATGATTCTGGGCTTGTTGTGAAAACGGAGGAGAATTTTGTGCGTTCTTTGTCTTGAGACAAAGTTCATCAGGTTGGTCCATGGATCACTGAGAAGCAAGGGGCCGAATTCAGGAAAGATTGTTGATGGGATGGCGTAGAGTTGATTGACAGGACCTGAATATTTAGTCTTCTTCTGAACCTTCGTTCATTTAAGCTGTTTACTTGCACAAGCTCACTAATGGCCTCACAGTTGTTGTGTTTACTTTTGCTGCAAACTGTTGTTTTTTTTACTTTTACTTTTATCTTCAGTCAAACAAGCTTTAGCTTGACAGAGATACTTAATTCTTGTATACAGCGGGTTAAATAAGGTAACCAGGAAATATATCTTGAAAAATATATAAATGCAAAGTATGGCACAGTCACTTCCTTATGACAATATATTGCTTGTATTGGCAGACCTGAAAATTATTTTTTAATCGAACTGTCTTGTTCTTTCTCTGCTTATGAAATGAGTGATTTTCCTATAAATCTGCGATACTACAATAATCCATAAATACATTTGTTAGAATTTTTAAATTAGCATTTTAGCTGCAAAAACAAACGTATATAGGCTAAGATTTATTTATCTACAAAACAATTTAAGCAGAAGCCTTAAAAGTTTTACAAGACCATAAAAAACAAAGCCGGTGAAGTGGCAAATCGAACGGTTATATTTATTTATCTAAATTTGTAATAAATTGTAAATTTGTAATAGGCTAGATCATTTTGTGCCTTTCACCAGAATTAAAGTAAAAACAGTATACAGACAGATTTAAACGAAATTACAGCCACAAATATGAAAATAAGCAGGTCCATTTTCCGTTATGATTAATACTTTTTGGTTCGTCAAAGTAAAGTTTGGGCCAAATATGAGAGCAAGCTCTAGCTGATACCCGTTTTACTGTGGAACTACGGAAAAAACAGTTTATGTCTGAAAAGCATCACTGTGAAAAATGGAAATCTGGAATGAAATGAATCCTGCACGATTAAAAAATTAATAAGACTTCGTTTGTCCTAAAATAAACGTTATTTGCGGAAGTCGATCAGGGACAAACAGCCTAAACTTTGGGTTGAATATTTAGGCTATATTAAGGCTACTTTTCTACTTAGCCTACTCAGCATCTAAAGAACATGTTCATTTATATTCGTATCTGTTTTCAATCAACCATTTATTACAATTGAGAGAGAGAGAAGAGAGAGAGAGAGAGAGAGAGAGAGAATAATATGCGTAGCCTACCATTTGCGATCATCAACAATATTGATATCAAAACACAGCTCGGTGTGTGCATCGTCAAATATGTTAAATAAAAACACAACTGACCATGTCCTTATGCTATAAATACGCGATAACTATATTCTTTCGCCGACAGAAGCTCATCCTCTTGAATGTCCACGGAGCAATACTTTCGTTTGCATTTCTGACTTTCACTAATATGGTCATACGGCTGCGTTATGGAGCTTGGAGTCTTTATTACATGCGAGAAAATAAATGATCTGAGACAAAAAAAATGTTTGAGAGAAAAAGTTATCGCACTGATAGCAAAAAAGCATTTCACGAGAGAGAAAAAAAAGGTTTCATACCAATAGCAAAAAATAATAGTATTTGAGACTAAAAAAGTTTTGATCATAGAACATAAAAATATAGCCTAAATTAGATTTTTTTAAATTATTTCTGAGGAAAAAAAATCCCTCTCAAAATACTTAGAAAAAAATCTTAAATATATATGTTTTGTTATCAGTTTAATAGGATAGTTTTATTTTTCTCAAAAAAAAAGTTTCTCTCAAAACGCTTTTCTTTGCTCTCAATGCAATTTCTTGCTCTCAAGTCAGGATTTTTAGCCTGGATGCCAGCCCGAACTCCTCCCACAACATTTTTTGGACGGGCAGTTTGGTCTGGACTCGATCCATTGAGGAGTAATTATGATCGGTTCAGAAATCATCGGGCCAATCAAATTGCCAGGGCGGGCTTTACCCTTTGGTATCACTTCAGCCCCATCGATATTCCAACGAGTCATGGAACAAGTGCTACAAGGGCTAACGGGTGTACATTGCTTTTTGGATGATATCCTGATCACAGGAAAAGATAATGTTCATCACCTAGCTAACCTGGAAGCTGTGTTAAGCCGGCTGGAGAAATGCGGACTTCGCGTGAAAAGAGAGAAGAGTGAGTTTTTCAAAACTTCAGTGGAATATTTAGGGCATGTGATTGATGCATCAGGGCTTCACAAGTCTCCAGACAAACTGCGTGCCATCGCTGAAGCACCAGCTCCAGTTAATGTCAACCAATTACGATCGTTCTTGGGACTTGTAAACTATTATGCAAGGTTTGTGCCAAATATGGCCACTGTTCTTCACCCCCTGAATGCAATGTTACACAAGGAAGTAAAATGGAAGTGGTCGCTAGAGTGTGAGAAAGCGTTCCAAGATGCTAAAAGTCAGCTGTTAACACCCAGTGTACTCACACATTATGATCCAAGACTCCCAGTTCGTTTGGCCTGCGATGCTTCACCATATGGGGTAGGAGCCATACTTTCCCACATGATGCCGGATGGGCGGGAAAGGCCCATAGCTTTCGCGTCACGAACTCTGAGTAAACCTGAACAAAACTGTGCGCAACTAGAACGTGAAGCGCTAGGAATCATCTTTGGAGTACGGAAATTTCATACCTACCTATATGGACGTCACTTCACATTATTAACAGACCATCGTCCGCTTACTACCATACTCCATCCGAACAAAGCAACCCCATCCATGGCTGCTGCACGACTTCAGAGGTGGGCTCTGCTGCTAGCTGCACACAACTACACCATTCAGTATAGAAGTGCTAATGACCATGGGAATGCTGATGGGTTATCAAGGTTGCCACTGCCGGTACAGCACAGAGACAAGAAAGATACAGTGGACACTTACCTCATAAATAAAATGGATGCACTTCCAGTGTGTAACAGTGACATCAGTAAGGGAACCAGAGCAGATCCGATCCTCTGTCGAGTGAAAGAGATGGTATCTACTGGATCATTTCCATCTGCAAAAGATTCAGAAAATGCATTGAGGCCATACCTCACAAGGAAGGAGGAACTCTCACTGATGCAGGACTGTCTGATGTGGGGGCAACGAGTTATCGTTCCATCAAATCTGAGACAACGAGTGTTGGAGGATTTACACACAGGACATCCAGGGGTAGTAAAAATGAAGGCTCTAGCACGTAGCTACATCTGGTGGCCTAATATTGACTCACAAATTGAAGAGAAATCAAAAACATGCATGTCTTGTCAACAAAATCAAAAATCTCCGTGTCTCTCACCTCTTCACCCCTGGGCATGGCCGGAAGCTCCTTGGCAAAGAATCCACATCGACTTTGCTGGTCCATTCGAAGGACGAATGTTCCTGGTAGTGGTTGACGCACACTCAAAATGGCCAGAGGTCCAGGTGATGGATTCGACAACTTCCTCAAAGACAATCCAAGTGCTGCGTGGTCTATTCAGTCGTTACGGTTTACCTGGAAACACTAGTTAGTGACAATGGCCCACAATTTACTTCCGAGGAGTTTGGATGTTTTCTGAAATCAAATGGGGTTAAAAACGTCCGCTCTGCACCATTCCACCCAGCCACCAACGGGCTAGCTGAGCGGTTCGTACAGACTTTTAAACACTCACTTAAAGCATCTAAAGAACCAGTACCATTACAGCAGAGATTAGACTCTTTCTTGTTACAGTACAGGAATACACCACATAGCACAACAAAAGAAGCACCTGCTATGTTATGCTTGCATCGCAGATTGAGGACAAGGCTGGATCTACTGAAACCAAGTGTGAAAATGACTGTGGAGCAAGCACAGAAGGTACAATGTTCTCACCGTGCACTCCATGCCAAACACAGAGATTTCAATGTGGGTGACTCAGTGCTGGTCAGAGATTATCGACGGGGAGAAGAGAAGTGGAAAACCAGTACTGTTTCTTCTCAGTCAGGACCAGTGTCGTACACAGTTCAGGTGGACAGTTCACAAAGCTGGAAAAGACATGCAGATCAAATGTTAGACTGTCATCCAGAAATTACAAAAAACACTGAACCACTGTCATCAGAGAACAGTACATCACAAACACTGGATATTAAGGGACAAGAACTGCCTGTAACATCTAATGACACTGAACCAAATGCTTTAGATCAGCAGGTAACCAAGCTTGTGGAGCCAGCTACTGCTGCTTCCCCAAATGTGAGGAGATTCCCTGTTAGAGCCCATAAACCACCAAACAGACTTGATCTGTAAATGGGTAAATGTTCCATTCACTGTTGAATGTGTTTAAGGTGTTACTTGCTTGTTAGTGAGTAGTTAAGTTAACACGTTGACTACCATTGCTTGAGGGTGAACTACATTGTGTGGACTCCTAACTGTTAGTTATTTCTATCGAATGAGGTTATTATGTTAAAAGGAAAAAAATAACGGGGAAACTGAAATAAGGAGGGAGAGATGTAATGTATTTGAGTTGTTACAATACCTGAAGGCCACTAGAGGGCACCCCCGTGTTGTACGTTGTTATTGTTCATAGATGCCGAATAAACCAGTGCAAACAATGCAGTCAGATTTCCGGTGTTCCTCGTGGAGTATCCTGAAATATGAATGAAGTATTAAGGTTATTATAGCATATTGATGCATACATAACAGTATACATTTCAGCATCCCCCCTTTGACGCACAGTCCAACCCGTGCGTCAACTTAGCAAAAGCTGAAAAGAAATGTGTTTTTGTTAGTGACAACATCTATGAACTCATCTGCTTGTCTGGCCAGTCTTCCTTTTCTGATGAGATCTGTCAAATATCATGTTAAACAAGTAACAAGACAATATTCACATTTGGAACAGAATCATTTCTGCTTGATGAGATCCATCATGACATCCTGTATAAGGAATAAAGTTATGTTTGGGGAGGACAGGGTAAGATTGCTCTCTGCCTTCCCAAAGTTATACGCTGCGCATGTGTGGCACGGTTTCTTTCTGCCACTACAATAACTCAAACACTCAGGATAGTTAGCCAAAATTATCCATGGCCGTTAATTTATTGGCCATATTTTCTTTTCCCCTCTGGGGTCATATTTTAACTTGTGGTCATATTTGAACCTGTGGGCCCACTTAATAAATTTAGACACAGGTGTTTTTATTGATATTTAATTGTCTTGGTGTCTCTCAGAACACCTTATTTCACACATTCACATTCATACACTTTCACACATCCCTCTCTGGCCAGAGAATCATACCTTTTTGGCTGCCTTAGCAGTTTATGAACTGAATGGGGAATATATATATATATATATATATATATATATATATATATATATATATACTGTATATACGTATATAGAGAGAGGCTATTATGGAGTGGAATACCACCAAATCCGAACCGGTAACTTTTAATCGACAGAAGCTACTGAACGTAGACACACTGTGGCATTCCCCTTGCAGCAGTGTCTAAACGTTAGGATATCAATTGTCAATTGTCCAATGCAGTCGCCATGTGGCCAAGTTTACACCTTGAAAACTAGCGGTGTTGGATTTAATCGTTTCAACAATGCATTGCTAAGCAAATGAGGACAATTCAGTATCGGTTCAGTAATAGACAGTGTTGGGGAAGCTACTCTGAAACTGTTGTTTGACAAGCTACAAGCTACTCGTAAGTTAGTTAAACTACAGTCAAGCTACCTGTTTAGAAAAGTAGTTAGCTACACTACAAGTTACCATCAAAAAGTAGCTAGCTACATTGAAACTACTTTTGCTTTTTCTGAACAACGTATATTATAAATAACTGTATAAGTGTCTGAGGAATGTTTTAAGTAAAATATTTAGTGTTTAAAACAAGGCAATGCAATTACGATTTCATAGAGTATTGTTTTATTACACACAACACTCAAATATCTCAGACTGTGTGTCAAAATTGCAACAAATAGCCTACAACATTGCAAGAACGAAATATACATTCAACGTAAATTGCATGTAGAACATTTTCTCAAAAATACTGATTGAACTTGGACAAATGAGGCCATGGGTAATTAACGTTAGCTGTTTCTCCATCCTCCAAATCTGCCGTCACATCTTGCTATATAATCATAATATGGGTGAGTCAACCCACTTCTGTACATCAGTGAACTGTTAGCTGCAAGATGCGTGATTAAACAACAGGTGGCGGTAATGGCAAAAAAAAGTTTGTAATCTAACAAGAAGAAGAATATCCGGTAACGCTTCCTTTTACAGTACAGTACTTACAGGGTACTTACAGTGTACTTACCTAGAAAGTACTGGCTAAGATAAGGTAAGTACATGGAACAGGGGTAGGTTTAGGGGTAGGTTCAGGGTTAGTACTAGTTATTACCCAGTAATTGTAGTTACTAAAATAAGTACATAGTATTTACATGGGTAACTGGACTGTAAAAGGAAGCGTTACCGAATATCCTTGCATCGCGCTGATTCGCGCAGGCTCGACAATGTAGCTTTTGCTCGAACTACACCGCTACTTGCTGCAAAAAGTAGTTAGCTACTGGAAAAGCTACACTGTTTAAAAAGCAACTGAGCTACTGCCAAGCTACTGAAAAATGTAGTTTAAAAAATGTAGTTAGTAGCTTCGCTACTTGTAGTTAACTACTCCCCAACACTGGTAAATAGACCATAACCATTAACATCATAATGTACTGATGCTTTTCTGACGTCATTTGTTGCATATGTGCTTTGTGCCGGACAGGAGAACACACACATCACTTTTTGAAACCAAATTGAAGACACAGTGCATCATAATGATCGTGATATTAATTTGAACTAAAATCGATTACATGATAACTGTAATCAAACCGATCCTTGAGACCAGTGTAAGTTCACACCCCTATTGAAACCTAACTTTTCAAAATCAAATAGATTAAACACTTTAATACAACAACTAGAACTAGTTGCAGTTGTAACTCTGTATAAATACAGAAGAGTCCAAATGACGGGTTAGGGTTAGGGGTACAAGACGCAGGAGCTGGAGGCGGCCGGGTTCGAGCATTTCAAGGTGAACCATCGCTACAACTTCGTGGATCCGGATACTTTTGCGCACACCCAAACCGTGGAGAGAATGTGGGTATCGGCCAAGTGGAAGAACAAGAAACACCGGGGCACTGATAGGCACTTCCTCAAGTCATACCTGGCGGAATTCATGTGGAGGAGCTCAATTGGAGAAGAGGAACCCTTCGATGCTATCCTGGAAGAAGTGAAGATCCATTGGCCACGACAAGTATTGTCATGATCTTATATTGCTTTGTTGATTGCTTATTGGATGAATGGGGAATAAACTATTTCAAAACATTTCAATTTTACAGTTTTTTGAGGTGGGGTCCAGATAACAGGAAAGTACCGAAAATTGATTATTTATCAAATTCAAATGACGTTTTTATAATTTGTGCCAGTATGAGTGAGTTTAATTTGTTCATTGTTAGATCGTTGATCTAGTAAATGATTTAATCCACTGAACACTGCTGTGGTAATATAAAAACACTCTACCAACAACATACGGTTTATTTTTAGCCTTAAAAGTAATTTAATCCCTGTCAAATTAAAATTATATAGTTGTATTTGTGATGGTATTGTGTATAGATATGGCCAAGACGTGCAGTTTACCAATAACATCAGACCGACAGCACTACGAACGCCCACAAGCGACATCACTGTACAGAGCCTAGCGACACACAGCGACAAAATCGCTGGCGGTGTGAACGGGGCTTAAGCGTTCTGTTATCCCTCCGCTTTCGTCCACTACGGGTTTTCCAGTCTCACTCACAGGAAAAACTGCTCCGTGTTAAATCGATTTTAAAGGGGGGGTTGACTGTTTTTTTTCTTTGCATGATTGTGTTTATGGGGTGCAATATAACAAGTACTCGTGGTTTTTCTTTTTTAAAAAGTCTTATTTTTCATAAACTTCACCTTTATTGTCAGCCGCGCTCTCCTCTGTCCCCTGAACGAGCGGTTCACTTCCTGATTCTATGAAAACCCTCCCTCAGAAACGGGCGGTGGGCTCAGATTGGTTAGTTTGGGCCGGAGCATTGTGATTGGCTAAACTGTCGCTCACATTGTCCGGAAGGTTAACACCCATTACCTTTACGGGCACGTCATCAGCTCCAGTCCCGATGTAAATATGTGTCAAACTGCAGTATCTGTGAGGCAGAATCAGACCGAGAAAGCCATGATGAAGAGAGTCAAACAGAACGTCACCACACACAGCTCTTACTAAACGTTTCTGAATGATAATTTGCTACATTTTTTAACTTTATACACGTTTGATTTTACACAATAGCATCTGACTGGCAACAATAGCAACTGACTGGCTACTAATGTTAAACACAAACAGCGTTGGCAAGTTTATGTTCTTGATCATATCGAAAATAACGTCATAAAACATACATGAAAAATACATTTACAACATTAGTACTTATACAAAATTCATGCTTGTACGCGTTTGTCGTAGACACAAAATAGCATAAATAGTAGCCTATAGTGGCAATAAAGCCAGCGCTGGCATTTGAAAAAAAATAAAACAACACTAGGTCTGGAATTATACATGCAAATACATTTAAAATGATGAAGTCTTAGCCTACTTACAGGTTGTGGCCCAACAACTGCTGCCTCTGGTTTTAAAGTTGAAACTGCTTCATGTTTTAGTAACAGTTTCTTGTTGAATCCGGTGTTGAATTCTGTGGAGATTCTGGAAGCTGTCTTCCGTAAAATGCGCAGCACAGAGAGCTAGATTACGATAGTCACTTTCAGGAACATAATCAAACATAAATTGTATCCATTGTTGACGAAGTACAGCGCCCGTGGGAAGTTCAAACACAGAAGACCTGACAGCTGGATGAACACAACACGCTCGACATGCTGCAGAAATATGATCATGCCCTTTTCTGCATTTTCCGGAGGGAGGGGTTGATGCAAATGTGTAGGTTAGTGACGTACCAGAACCTAGGCTGTAGTCCCAATTCAAGTCGTTTTTGAAGGCAATTATACTTCCTGATTTTTAAAAGACGATATCTCTGCTTACACTGATACGGTTCATGCACCAACAGCAACATTACACACTATTTAAAATCAAAAAGGTGAAATGGCAGTCAACCCCCCCCTTCTAAAAGATAATCTTATTGCTCCCCCACAAGAATTTTTTTTTTTTACATTTTGAAGGTTAAATGCATCAGTCTTGTGCTCTTTGAGAGATCAAAATTAAGAGCTTCAACCCATGAACTTCTCGTTAAACAAAGATAAAGCATTGATTTGTACTAGGACAATAAAGAGGGCTCAAACATCTTTTAAATTATGAGAGTCTCAGTCTACATTACATTATCAATGGTGTTTTAGGATGCCAAACAATTATTATAATAATGTAATAATGATTTATATAATTATTCCTATGACGATAAAATCCATATAGCCTATATAGGCTATATATATAAATCAAAATGAGTATTTCAAAAGTATATTTTAATCAACATTACACTATCATATAGGAAAATTAAAATATTTGTCCTATTTCTACACTTGCAAGAAATAAACCCTTGAAGCTTTTATTTAGGAGAAAACACCAGATGAACCATGAAGATTCGCGTGAGCAAAGTGCACACGTTTCTGCATAATCACGCAGCACAAACAGGATGATATTCTTAAAGTCTTGTGCTGTTTTATAAAGGCAAAAAGCCATATCATGGTGTCGATTTTAGTTCATTGGCAAAATATAACGCTAGAGACCTTCATGTTAGTTTATACATTTTAAATCTCATATGGTCGGCAAAAGGTGGATTCTATTGAATACAGTACGCACAAGGCTACAGAAAACGGTTGTGTTTATTTTTCTTCAAATGCAGTCTAAGCCGATGAGTTTTGAATGTTATACGTTTTATTTGTTGAAATTAAAAATACAATTAATTCAACTAAAAAATATATATATAAACTAAACAAATCCATGGTTCATTGTTGGCAAAATGATCATGACAGCCTTATCTAAAATATAGTGGTACAATCATTGATTAGGCATACTTTGCTATTCTATAAATTAATATAGGCCTAATAAGCGATTATAATATATGATTTCCAGGGGTCATTACCCCTGGAATTCATATATAATACAATTAAACTTTAATGTATCGAGTTTGAACCATAGACTGTAAAAAATGGTTCGAAAAGGAGAGTCACAAATGTGCATAACATAACAGAGCAAAGCGAGCATTTGAGCTTATAAAACTTACACTTTGTTATTTATTTATTAAATGAGTGATCGTTTCGCTGATAAGACCCTTATTCATCGTCTGGAATCGTTTAAAGCCCTTTGAACCGTTTGCACTGAAACTATCTTTTAGACCTTGAACCGTTTGGTTCCCTTTGAAGTCCATTATATGGAGAAAATCCTGGAATGTTTTCATCAAAAACCTTAATTTCTTTTCGACTGAAGAAAGAATGACATGGATATCTTGGATGACATGGGGGTGAGTAAATTATCAGCAAAAGTTTTTTTAAAGTGAACTACTCCTTTAAGAGCAGCTGAGGTGATTGTCAGTCGCTGTCATTAATAAATCCTGTAAAACTACAGAGCCGTCGCTAACGACTGATGATGTATCGGGTTCATGAAGGGTTTTTCCATTTCGAGGTGGAATATTTTCAACCTTGGAATTGAGCCTTACTTATTCCTCTAAAGTGCAAAGATGATACAGCCTTCAGTATAACATAAAACAACAACATTCAATATAACATAAAACAACAATATACCATATAAAGAGCTGAGCAAAGAACATTCAGAAATAACAGAAATCAAGAGGGACACATACAGTACTGTATGTCTGCTCTCTTGAACATATTCTGCCTGCTACTATACACTCAAATTAGATCCAGCTCAAAATTCAGGCTGTTGAGGATCCTGAGTGCTCATGGCCGACTTTGACCTTCTCTTCTCCTCCAGCTCCATCTGGATCATGTAGCTCTTCTCAGACAAGACAGTGGTAATACTCAGCCTGAACACAAGACATATATAAAAAAACACTGAATAGCTTTTGTGGTTTAACCTCCTAAGACCTGGATGTCCACATACGTGGACATCACATTATTGGTTGTGTGTCCAGGGGCCAGAAAGTAAAAGTCCTGCCATATTTTTATTCCACCCACAGCAAAAACTCCAGTGTTAAATGAACTTTACTGGGAGATTATTTGGATCCAGACTCAAGTGTATTAAAGTTAATGAGATAATTAAGCGATTCATTTAGTGATGATTGAGCATTATTGAAGACACCTGATGATCGCAAGCAGAATCACAGAAGGAGAAAATCACAAATTGTAAGCCACCGTTATGGAGGCGTTACCACCGTTAGTCATGGCTCTTGACTCTTATACTTTCACTTTAAACTTTGTGTTTCTGCTGTTATTGATTTATAACAGTCAAATGAACAAAGACATCTGTGGTCTGTTAGTGTTGGTTATGTTATGACAATCATGCTATGATCTGAAAAATGAAACTTATTCAGATGATTTGTTTTAACTTGTTAACAACAGTTTAGTGGTTCTACAACATATGATAATGTGTATCTTTCTTATAATCCAAAACATTTAATAAAAACTGTTCTGATCAAATCACCTTCATCTTTATTTAGAAACACAGAGATCAGTAATCAGCCTGTGCATCTCAACAGTGGTGAATAAAAATAATCCTTTTTGCCACCAATCACAACTCATTAATGGCTCCCATCATGCATTGCGGTATGAATAAATTATGATCTGAATTTTCTATGTAATTTACTTTTCCTAATTGAATATTCTGCTCGTCACCGTTGTTGAGAAGCATTGACTGAATCTTGAGGTCTGTGTGTGCCTAAAAGAAAGATTTTTTTTAAACAACTTTTAAGAAATTGATTATATTATGTCTCAAATTCTGGATATTTACGCAGAATCTCAGTTATGCTGTAACCAACAGAATAAACCACAAACATAAATTTCAAATTATGAATGTCATAATATAACTAACACCATTAGATCACATTTTTTCTTTATTCATCTGACAGGTATAACTCAGATGTAGCAGCAAATTAAAATATATAAAGTTATATAAATATATAAATATATAAAGTTAATAATATAAGTGTCAAGAGCCCAACTAAAGCAAACACTCATCTCCATAACGGTGGCTTACAATTTTAGATTTTCTCCTTGTGATTCTGCTTTAGGTGTCTTCAATAATGCTCAATCATCGCTCATTTAATCACTTAATTATCTCATTAACTTTAACACTCTTGAGTGTGGACTCATATACACTCCCAGGTGTGTTAATTTAACACTGGAGATTTTGCTGTGGGTGGAATAAAAATGTGGCAGTACTTTTACTTTCTGACCCCTGGACTTTTCCACCCAAAACTCGGGTCTTAGGAGGTTAAACAACAGTAAACAAACAATTACAGTAAACAAACATTTTCTTTTTTTTAAAACGTGCAAAACTGTCAACAGTTCCGTGTTTTTCCTGTTAATATGGGGTGCTGTGTGTACAATAATGAGGGAAAAAACTGAAATGATTTTAGCAAATGGCTGCAATATAACAAAGAGTGAACAATTTAAAGGGGTCTGAATACTTTTGGTACCCACTGTAAGAATAAGTAAAATAATTGGTTTGTTGATGGACATGCACTTGTTAATGCTGATGGTGAGGAATTACAGTTGCAACATCTCATAATGTACCTCAAACCTGAGTAATCGTATCCTGCTCAAGTTGTTTCGTGATATAGGTTCGAGTTAAAGCTACACTGTGTGATTTTTACCCCCATCTAGTGGTGAAAAGGTATAGGACCATCCAGTGAACATTAGTTTCTGTTCCTCTCTATATTCCGATTTTGTTTTAACTCCTACTGGTGGCCAATGTAGTCCAAGATTAACATGGCTTCCAGTTTCGACCTCGTCCATGAATGTTACCTCAAGTCGTAAACGCCAAAGGCGAAGCTTGAATTAACGGGTATGTCCCTCTTTGGCTAATGTACTTTCAAGATGGAGGGGCATGGCGAGCGTTACATTAGAACCCCTTACCCCTTGGATGTGTTTTCAATGGCATATTATACACTCACGAGAATATTTTATTACTCTGAACTGAGTAAATATACATTAATGAGCATAAATATTTTTCGAAACAACTAAGTGTTTTTAGCTAAGAATAAACTAAAAGAGTTACATAGTGTAGCTTTAAATAACTAGTTCTTCCAATTTTATGGTAAAATCCTCAAAATTGTTTGTTACTGTGTTTAGTTTAAAGGTGTAGGAAGCCTCAAGACAAGCAAAGCTGACATTGTACGTTAATGAGCATTTTTGTTTTCGAACAAGCACAACTGTACGAGGTAAACCAATCACAACAGACTGAGGTGTCTGGCCAATCAGAGCAGAGTAGCTCTACAATGAAGGACAGGGATTGATTCATCTGACGAGTCGTTTGAGAATCGTTGAAAAATGTGGTGATGTGCAAATTCATGTTATGAGACAATTTTACGAGATGTTAACGAGAAAATAGAGTTTTTTTTACCTTTGACGCATGTAAATCTGTTGTAGGAGACTCCAAAACTATATTAGGAAACTTTAAAATATCATAATACGGGCACTTTAAGTATGTCACTTTTTGAGGGTGCGCAAAAGCACAGTTTTTGTGTCTGGCCCTTTAATTGCAAATGAGCTGGCACAGAGGGCGGAGCTTCAACAGCTTGCATTTTACCTCACACTGAAATGAAATGTTGATGCACTGAAAATGTAAAAAAACTTTTAGCCTTTTATGTTCAAACCGTCAGACAAAGATGGAGAGACTTAAGAGAGAAGTAGAAGCAACATGAAATTTCTGAATGGCTAGTTGATGAATTTATGTAGCTTATGTGTAGTTATCTTCTAAGATATTAAATAACATATTCTTTTATGAAACTATATATCGCGTTTCCGAGTGTGGGGTTTGTCAATTTTAGGGTTGGTGATGTCACTAACCCGGGAGGAATGTCGTGTAGTCCTGACCAGCCGTTTGTTGTAGTCCTTAAAAAGCTATTTCTTTAAAAGCAAATATCGTCCTTTGCTTTGAACTTTGAGTATAACTTTGCAGATGCTGTTTATGCACAAAGTAAGAAAATTGAAATTGACAATCAACTGACCCCTTAAATAAATTAAAATATAATATGTACATATGTAACATGTAGGGATGTATCGATATATCGACCACATATCCGACATTCGGCCGATAAATGGTCTTTTTGATGTTAGTCGTTATCTAATCCTATAAGAAAATTGGCCCGATATATTAAAGGCTCGATGAATAATAGATTATTTAATTCAGTTGAGAGACGCGCGCTGTTCGTCACGTTGGTTCTGAATGATTGGATTAACTTCGAAGGAAGATACAGTTCAGTGCACATGTGCAGCACAAATCTGTCACATAGGCTTCATAACTTTATAATAAAAACACAGCCTGCAAAAGAATGTTGTGAATTCGTGTTCATCAGTGTTTCTGATGGATGCTTGTTTCTGCCATAGAATGAAAAATATAAAAGGAAATTGCGACTTTATATCACGCAATTTTGACTCTTATATCACACAATTCTGACTTTATCACACACAATTCTGACTTTATATTTTTGAATTCTGACTTTGTATCATGCAATTGTGACTTTATTATACGCAATTGCTTGACTTTAATATCACGTCAATTCTGACTTTATATGTCGAATTCTGACTTTGTGTATCACGCAAATTGTGACTTTATTATACTGCAATTTCGACTTTATATCACACAATTCTGACTTTATATCACGTAATTTTGACTTTATAATCCTGCAATTGCAACTTTTTATCACGCAATTCTGACTTTTTATCTCGTAATTCTGACTTTATTTCTCAGATATAAACTCGTAATTGTGAGAAAAAAAGTCAGAATTGTGAGTTAAAAGTCACAATTATTTATTTTATTTTTTTTATTCAGTGGCGGAAACAAGCTTCCATAGTGTTTCAGTGCGTCGAACGCGTCTGTGGCGGAAAGATCGCGTCTGTGGAGTTAGCCTTCATGACAAGCACAGTCAAGTTCTCTTAAGCATTCGCAGCATTCTGTTCCATTGTAAGTTGTAATACGTTTATTTTTTCTATATAGGCCTATATATCTGATTTATCTATTATAGGATGCGTTTGGTTGAGTTAATGAACTGACGCGCTTCATTGTACCGGTAGTCATCTTTAAAGCGTGCGCGCAGCTCAAACAGCAATGCACTTTTATAACTATAATTGGGACTGTCATAATGAGAACACTATTGTAATAAAACGTTGTGAATTCTCTGGGTTAAGTTGCCGTTTCAGCGCGTTGTTGTGGAATAGCGCGTCCGGACTGAAGAACTTTTCTAGGTTGTTTAAATCCACTGAAACGCATGATATGTGAGATTAATCAGATATTTATATTACATCAGAATATGTTATAACATTCTGGCAGAACAGGGATTGGCTTCACATTATGACCAGCACAAGTTCGATTATGCATTCACGTCCTTTTGTGCAGATAAGTCGTAATATAAAGCTGATGTAATATAAATATCTGATTAATCTCACATATCATGCGTGTTCGTGGATTTAAACAACCTAGAAAAGTTCTTCAGTTCCCCGGTGCTCGTTCTCTTCAGCTTCAGCGCGCAGATTAAACAATGCAAAACATTAAAAGCTATGATTTGCACTGTCATATAATTATATTCACCATTGTAATAAATGTGTAAATTCTTTGGGTTTGCATTCTTCAGCAACCGTCGAGTTGATTAACCTTCTAGTCAAAGCGATTCAGTTTAACGTTCGTTCTCTTCAGCTTCAGCTCACGCAGCTCAAACAGCAATGTCATTTGAAACAGTAATGCTTAAAGACGTTTACTATTAGGCTAGCTTACTGTAATATTAAAATTGTTTAACTGTTCATTTTTTTCAAAACATTGCGTTATAATTAATAACTAACATTATGTTCTTGTATTATTTTCATCAACGATATGATTTGATTAAAATAATTTCCTTATTGTCCATGCGGAGGCGATTCCATTTTATTGATCCATGGCACATGCATTTTGTTTCTTTATATGCAGCCCAATGTTTGCCTATGGGCTATCAAATGACTTGTTGCAATATTTAGGTAGGCTATTTTATTTTTTGTTAGGCAATATATTTTTTCATAACACTTTACAATAAGGTCTCATTTGTTAATGCATTAAGTAACAGAGAGCAATAGCCTTAATTGTTAGTTAATAAAATAAGTGTGTTCATATTAGTTCACAGTGCACTGACTAATGTTACATACAACTTTCTTAAAAATGTCTTATAAAATTGTTGGTTCATGCTAACTAATGCTAACAAAATTAAACCTTATATAAAGTGTTACCATTTTTTAATAAAGAAAGTTGCCCAGTGTAAATAAATTTTAAAAGCTAGGAAATCTTACACTGGTTCAAACTAGGCTATACTGTATTTTATATGTTTGATTTATGTTAAAAGTGTTTGAGACAAGCATTTTAAGTGTGAGCCTTTTGTTTGTGTATACAGGCTATCAAAGCATACAAAAAATGTAATTTTGATTTATCGGCCAATATATCGGTTATCGGCTTTCAAATGTAAAGAATTATCGGTTATCGGTATCGGCCAAAATGTTCATATCGGTGCATCCCTAAGTAATATGTAATGTGCATTTTCTGTAAAGCTGCTTTAAAACGATGTGTATTGTCAAAGTCAAGGTAACTTTCATTATCCCACAAGGGGAAATTCATGTGGTCATTCATTACGCGCTGTTGTCACATACATATTCTCAAAAACATTAAAAAACATAAAAACAACACAAACACAAAAGAAATAACAATACTGCAGAATTGACAATCACAATCCAACATTTAACGCTGACTAAAACTATAACAACTTGCGATGTACTTGGCCATTATACAATCTGCATAGCTGTAGGTACAAATGATCATATTGTACCTTTCTTGTTCTAATTTTCTGTTGTATAATTTTAACCAGTTGACCTATTACTTCTCACAAATTTATGATGAAGAGGGTGAGCAGGATCCTTGAGGATCTGATCATTTTTCTTTTAACATAAGCTCATTGTACATTCTGAGCTGCCGACACCTGGTCAATTCCAATGATTAGGGCCCTGATAATTTCTGCGATCACGGAATAAAAAGCACACTCTTTTTACAATTAAAAGAACAGTAAAGGGTAAAAAAAATGAATTCCCAAAAATTTAAATGAAAAAAAATGGAATTTGCAAAAATTAAAACGGAAAAAACGGAATTTGAGAAAAAATAAAATGGAATTTGGGAAAAAATAAAACGGATTTTATAGGGCCCTAAATGATCCTGCTGGCCATCTTAATCATGCGCTGTAGTTTCCTTTGGTCTTTAACATGCATGTTACCAAACACACAGATAAGGCCAAAGGACAGAACACTCTTGAGGAGACTTTTATAAAACATAGCAAGAATGTGTCTTTCTAATCTAAAATTATATAATTTTCTAAGGAAGTACATCCTTTGGTGCATTTTCTTAGTTTTATTCAGTGCACATTCATTAAAAGTTAATTTCAAGTCAATTTCAACTCCCAAGTATTTATATGTTGCGACCCTCTCACTAATTCACCATTGATCTCAGAGGGGGGAACTATTATTTTGTTTTTGGGTGATTCTATAATTTAGGGTACACTGCATGTCCACTGATGTTAAATATACTTATACAATCAAATTTCTTCAAACAAATTGCAATTTATGTGTAAACTTGCTTCCTGAAATAACATCACACAGACAATATGTGCAATATATTGTTTATTTTGCTTAAAATGTGTCAATATGGCCCTAAATGTACAGTTTTGTCCATGTCCGATTTCAGTGTGAGAAAGTTGAGGGTCCAAAAATATCCATTAAAATCATTAAAATAAATCAATTCTTTTTGAAATCTTTTACAAAAGTCTTAATATTAAAGGAAAATAATAGTTTCAAATATAAGTTATTTATTTAAATACTTAAAATATATTAATTTATTCTGTGTCCACAAAATGTTGGTCAACTATGTTACAAACAAAACCTCCCCCAGCAACTCAAAAATCGTTTGTCCCAAGACCTTGTAACCAGCACCATGTGATGTCATTTTCCTCTGTGGAGGCAATTTCAAACACACCATGGTGAGTCTCTTCTCAGTTTTTTCAATATTTGATGTAGAAAAGCGCATTGTCAATGGCCGTATTATTAACCTTCAACTATGTTATGTACATTGTCATAGCTAAAACGTTTTATTTATTATAATGAAATTTTGTGTTGAATTCTTACATTAACCTGCTAAAAAATGACATGTGGTTAGCTAGGCTAGGTCCACCATTTCTGTTATGGGGAAGAAATATGGAAATTGTCAACTAAGTTATGGTCAACTAAGTTACGGTCAACTATCTTTCAACTAAGTTACATCAGTGCTAACACTAAAAAGAAACTAAACTAAAAAGATACAATAGCATTTCAAAAGAGCATGTCTCAGAATCCATGTATTCTCTGTGGAATTATGTGCATTTCTGTACTGTTTAATAATTCTACATTTAAAATAAAAGAGTAATTTTTTATATAAAGAGTAAAAATTTAATAATTCTAAATTTAAATTTTTACTGAAAGCAACTTTGATAATTCAATTCTGTCTCATGAATAAAATGTTGTCCATGGTTAACCATATTGCCAGTCAACTAGGTTACTTGTGTCATCCGTGTGATTTTCATTGTCACCTAGGTTACACTTAGATTCTTAAAGTTAAAATAACCAATATTGATGTTTCTGACATTTTTAAGCATTCTTCTTATTTGAATAGGTTGGAGTTTACTATAACATCTTTTTAATTTTCAAAAATAACTTTAATGGAGATTTATGATGATAAACATCCTTGTCCTTAAGGACCGTTATAAATGCATGTCATGTTAATCTTTAAAAAAGGTTAAATATGAAAATAATTTTAAATAACAATTGTATGTGTGGCAGAAATAGACTAAAGAGCCTTCAAAATTGCTTTTAATTTCAAGTGCAAGACTGAATTGAATGGTTTGTATAACACCCTGTTTGTCCGTAACATAGTTGACAAACTCTGAAGTAAAGTTTTTAATTTATTTTATTTTTAAAACAGTTAATATTTAAGCTCTGCAGATAACAGATATGCAACACTGAATCAATATACTATATATTGAGACACTTAATGTTCCACTGAGAAAGGACAGTGCTCCTTGTGCTTTTTTGCTGACATGAAATGTACCCTAAATTAGAGAGTGACTTACTGAAAATTTATGACCAAATCTTTTGTTTTCTTCACATTGATTTCGAGAAAATTCTCAGAACACCAATGAGTGAAACCCTGCAATTCCCTCTGAAATCCACTCACAGAAGAATTGTCTGATTTTAAAAAGCCAACCAATGCTATGTCGTCAGCATATTTAAAATAAGAATAAGACGAAGAGGTGGCTTGACAGTTATTGGTGTATAGTAGTATAGTTATTGGTAATGTGTATAGAATAGGTGACAGAACACACCCTTGTGGTGCCCCTGTATTTGTCGTTTTTAAGGAAGATATACATGAATTGAATCTGACTTGCTGACTACGATCAGTCAAGAAGTCATAGATTCATAAAATCAATTGTGGATTTACTCCTAGATGCACTAATTTTCTCACCAACAGATGGGGTTGAATCGTCATTAAAAGCACTACTGAAGTCAATGAACACAATTTTGACCAGACTCTGAGCATGCTCAAGATGCTCATGAGTGCTGTTAATCAAAGATAACAGTGCATCCTCAACACCTCTCTCTGAACGATAGGCAAAATTGATTCGGATCTAAAAGAGGTCAGACCTCATGAATAAGTTGTTTTAAAATTATTTTCTCAAAACATTTCATAACTGCAGAGGTAAGAGCAACATGGCGCAAATCAAAGTTCCTTAGGTCTATTGTTTTTAGGCAAAGGCACTATTAGGGTTTGTTTCCATAGGCTGGGAATGACACCTGTATCTATTGACAGCTGGAACAGCCTGATGGAACTGGTCAGCACACACCTTTAGTGCCCTGCAGCTGATGCCATCAGGACCACAGGCTTTATGGGGATTTATACGTCTAAAATAAGATTTAACCTCCTAAGACCTGGTTGTTCACATACGTGGACATCACATTATTGGTTGTGTGTCCAGGGGTCAGAAAGTAAAAGTCCTGCCATATTTTTATTCCATCTACAGCAAAAACTCCAGTGTTAAATGAACTTTACTGGGAGATTATTTGGATCCAGACTCAAGTGTATTAAAGTTAATGAGATAATTAAGTGATTCATTTAGTGATGATTGAGCATTATTGAAGACACCTGATGATCGCAAGCAGAATCACTGAAGGAGAAAATCACAAATTGTAAGCCACCGTTATGGAGATCGGTGTCTGCTTTAGTTGGGCTCTCGACTCTTATACTTTCACTTTAAACTTTGTTTTTCTGCTGTTATTGATTTATAACAGTCAAATGAACAAAGACATCTGTGGTCTGTTAGTGTTGGTTATGTTCATTTTTCAGATCATAGCATAATCATGCTATGATCTGAAAAATGAAACTTATTCAGATGATTTGTTTTAACTTGTTAACAACCAGTTTAGTGGTTCTACAGCATATGATAATGTGTATCTTTCTTATACTCCAAAACATTTAATAAAAACTGTTCTGATCAAATCACTTTCATCTTCATTTAGAAACACTGAGATCAATAATCAGCCTGTGCATCTCAACAGTGGTGAATAAAAATAATCCTTTTTGCCACCAATCACAACTCATTAATGGCTCCCATCATGCATATGAATAAATTATGATCTGAATTTTCTATGTAATTTACTTTTCCTAATATCAAATTCTGGATATTTATGCAGAATCTCAGTTATGCTGTAACCAAAAGAATAAATCTCAAACATATATTTCAAATTATGAATGTCATAATATAACTAACACCATTAGATCACATTTTTTCTTTGTTCATCTGACAGGTATAACTCAGATGTAGCAGCAAATTAAAATATAAAGTTAATAATATAAGTGTCAAGAGCCCAACTAAAGCAAACACTCATCTCCATAACAGTGACTTACAATTTTAGATTTTCTCCTTGTGATTCTGCTTTAGGTGTCTTCAATAATGCTCAATCATCACTCAATTATTCACTTAATTATCTCATTAACTTTAACACTCTTGAGTGTGGACTCATATACACTCCCAGGTGTGTTAATTGTAACACTGGAGATTTTGCTGTGGGTGGAATAAAAATGTGGCAGTGCTTTTACTTTCTGACCCCTGGACTTTTCCACCCAAAACTTCGGAGTCTTAGGAGGTTAACCTCATCAATAGAGATGTAAATGCCTGTACCCTTCATGTTTTTTACTGCTGTAATGGCCTCATTCTGTTCAACTTTAAAATCATATGCGTCAAATCTGCAATAAAAATTATTCCAGTTGATTTGCCATATTAAAATTGTTCTTTACTACCATCGGGTGCTACCGCAAACACAGTAAATGTGAATTGAAAGTTTATATCGCTTACCCTGCTGTTTGCAGACTCATACACGATCCCTTCCACATCACGTGCGTAAGTGACCAAGTTCACCAAGCGTCTGTCCAGCAGCGCTGCAGGGTCTGGGACTGGGAATATGGCTTGAACCCTGCATTCATTACAGGGGCTAAAAATTGCTCAAAAACAACCAAACACACCCATTACGGTGACAGCATGATGAGAGATGTTCCTCTTGGACTCACAGTTTGTGCACTAGGTGATTCCTCAGGTCCTGAGAGATGTCCTCATGCCAGGGCTTCTTCATGCTGGGCATTAACAGCGGTACAGGGGAGAGAGATTGCCTGTGATAGTTCAACATTTTGAAAGATTAAAAGTCAATATTTCTCTTTCTCATGCTCACTGAAATGATCAACTGAAACCCCTGATGTGCCTGTTTGCAGTGCAATGCAGGATGAGGTTAGTAATTGATAAGGTTAATGATGAATATTGCACGTGCCGTTGCTGATGGCGGCCGCATCTGGTTGACTGGTGACCAGAGGAGCCTGAACGTCTGTCTCAGGAGAGCTCAGTATCACTGTAAACAGCAGGAGAACAAAACATATTCAAATTAAAGCTGTCCAAAACCGGCCAATTGACCTATAAAAAACAAACCATCTATAAATCAAGCAGTTTTTAATGTTTTCCATGTGCAGCGGTTCTAGTGATCGGTTATGTATAGATGTTTTTAGGTATTGGTTAGAGTTATTAGAAAATTATTTATGTGGGGTTTTAAAAAAGACTTTACATTGGTTTCAAGTTGCGAAAACATTTAAAAAGTTGAAATCATTTGTGGTATATGCCCAGCAGACAACTAATATGCAAACTATTTGTTAATATTCAATGATTAAAACGCTTTACCCCTTAAATAACAGGAAGTGAGTGCTAAGTGAGTCTATGGGGTCGCTGTGTCCATTTCTTTTACGGTCTATGGGTCTGTTTGTGTTGTACATTTCCCGTTGTGTTGTGGCTTATTTCCGTTGTGTAGTGAACTTATGTTTGCTTTTTAAATTTAGATGTGTTACTCCTGGGTCATTTTACATACAACATCATAAGAGAGTGAAATATCAAGAGAATTGCATCATATATAATCAATTTATCTAAAATCAACAACGTTGAGAGAGGGAGAGAGGGTGAGGAGAGAGAGAGGGGAGAGAGAGAGAGAGAGAGAGAGATTCAACACACCTTAATTAACTAGCTACACAACATTAAAATAAAAAACCACTACATTAGCAAGAAATCACATTGGCCTACTCAAATTCTTCAATAAAGTGCAATGTGTCATTCTCAATCCAGCACAGCATTCTTTGTACACTCCACACATCTTCAAAGTGTTCTACTTTTTTCATATGAGAATAAAAAATAAAATCATGTTTTATCCTTGCTTTTATGAGCCCCTTAAACAACAATTCAACATTATTACTTTTGCCAGCAATTGCATATTTCCTACTAATATAAACCGCCATTTTGGCTTGACCTAGAATAAAGTTTAACAACCGTCCTTTCTTCTTGTTTTTCTTTACAATGTTTAAAACCAAATATAAACACAATCATTGTAAACACTTCATTAACATTAGTAAATAAAATCTCCAATAAACCAAATAAAGGTCTTAGTCTCTCACAGTGCATAAAACAATGAAAAATGGTTTCTCTTGCACCACAAAAAGGACAACTATCTTGCACATTCGGATTCAACAATGAAATAAAAGCATTTATAGCAACAATTCCATGTAAAATTCGCCATTGAAGATCACCCACATTTTTAGTCAATGGTGGTTTGTAACAAGAGCCCCAAAAAGGTTTGACATCAGAATCAACACTTAAATGATCTCTCCATGGTGTTTCAACCTCTCATTATTTATCACCTTCACACAGACTTTATATAGACTCTTTACTCCCATTGTGTCGAATTATGTCTCTCACATTACCAGTGTTAAACACACAAATTAAAACAGCAATTAAACCTATAGCCTACAAATCAATAAATCCTAATGGAATAGGCTATGGCCTAAAACACACTACGTAGTGGAAACAATTAACCAATATTTAATGGTTTGTAATGATTGTTTTCTTTCAGCAGGGCGTAGTCTACTTACCATCAGCGCTCAACAGTAATACTGACACCAAAACACAGACCTGTAGGAACATCTTCAAATGTGCAAAGTTACGATCCTGTACATGAATGCAAATATCACTGCTAACGGACCAGCTGTTGGTGAAAAGCAGCGTTTGTTTCCTTGCTTTCACTTTCAGTTGCCACTGTTAAATGGTCTCGGGTGGCGTCAGAGCATTTTTAACGAAAAGTAAGCAACACTTCTGCACGTATGACACTGAAACGGATCAATCCGAGAAAAAAGAAATGTATTTACAGGAATGCTGTCACACTCATGTATAGGCTGCACCCTAAAACATAGGCACCTAACTTGACCAAAGACCAAAGAAACAGTTTCGGGCACTGACTGGTTACTTCCGGGTTCTGGACTGGCTGCAGTAACACGTCTCTGTCCATGCGGGGGCGCTCGCGGTCGAGTGCAGAATGAATGGGAGTCAATGCTGGGGCTTCACCCCATTCATTCCCATTCTTGACAAAAAATTACATCCTGAGAAAAGTGGATTTCTGAGAAATCCACTTTTCTCAGGATGTAATTTTTTGTCAAGTAATTTGAAAGTAGCCTTCAAAGGGGAGGGCTAAGATGATACACTCAGCTGAAAATTACATTTTTAAGTTCACTTATCTGTTCTAAAAATCCGTTCAAAAATGTGATGACGTCACACAATAGCAGAATGCTAGCGTGTTCCGGCCAACAACGGCCTAACCTGTAAGAAATCAAAAGGACATAAGTACTCGTTCATTCGACTTTTGGCCTATAATCTATATTGAACTTGCGCAATCAACAATAAAATCTATGTTAATTTAACGACAAGCGGGTGAAAGAGACACATTTAGCCGTTTAGCCCCATAGACTCCCATTCATTCTGCTCTCGCCCGCGATCACCTCCAGTGGAATTCTAATGGAACTGCAACCAAGATAGACCGGCTCTGGCCTTCAGGGCAGGGCCGTGTAACGGAATGACGTCTGATAGGTTACCAGCTGCTAGTTAACGCCATCTGATGTCTACAGTTATGTATTTACACTATGATTAAATAGGCTACTCGAAGACCTTGATGAACTCACCCACCAAAGGGCCCTGCGAAGGAGAAGGTTGAGAAGTAGGCTGCCTGAATAGAAACAGAGGTGGTCAGCTAATAATAATAAGTATTCATTTTAAAACAAAGTAATATTAAAAATAGCAGTGCTGTTCAATATGTTTTATTATCATATTACTGTTCATTATTGAACATTAATTTCATCTTCACCTTGGCTACTGCTAGCTAGCTAATGTTAACGTTACAAATCCATTTCCAGAAAAAATGGGACATTTTCTAAAGTGCAACAAAATAAAGAATCTGTGATTTGTTAATTATCTTAAATCTTTAAGCACAAAGAAAAACATTCCAATGTTTTCAATGATCAACTTAATTGTATTTTGTAAAGATAAACAAATTTGACACGTGTTTGCTTTTGCACCTGTCGCTGGTGAAAGTCTGTATGTTCCCTTTTGTCCATGGGACTGAGAACTCAATGCCTGTTTTTCCTGAAAACAAATCTTTTTCCGAGTCAATTCGATTCGTTTCGTTCGTTGAATGAACCAAATGACTCGGAAAAAGATTCATTCATTTTGATGAACGAGTTCGAACAGGAGAGTCACAACGCGCGTCACAGAACAGAGCAAGGCGAGCATTTGAGCTTATAAAACAAACTTTTTTAAAAAGTTATTTATTTTTAAATGAGCGATCGTTTCGCTTTATAAGACCCTTATTCATCGTCTGGAATCGTTTAAAGCCCTTTGAACCGTTTGCACTGAAACTGTCTCTTAGACCTTGAACTGTTTGGTTCCCATTGAAGTCCATTATATGGAGAAAATCCTGGAATGTTTTCATCAAAAACCTTAATTTCTTTTTGACTGAAGAAAGAATAACATGGATATCTTGGATAACATGGGGGAGAGTAAATTATCAGCAAAAGTTTTTTTAAAGTGAACTACTCCTTTAAGAGCAGCTGCGGTGATTGTCAGTCGCTGTCATTAATAAATCCTGTAAAAACTACAGAGCCGTCGCTAACGACTGATGACATATCGGGTTCGTGAAGGGTTTTTCCATTTCGTGGTGGAATATTTTCAACCTTGGAGAATTGAGCCTTACTTATTCCTCTAAAGTGCAAAGATGATACAGCCTTCAGTATAACATAAAACAACAACATTCAATATAACATAAAACAACAATATACCGTATAAAGAGCTGAGCAAAGAACAATCAGAAATAACAGAAATCAAGAGGGACACGTGTGTGTGTGTCTGCTCTCTTGAACATATTCTGCCTGCTACTATACACTCAAATTAGATCCAGCTCAAAATTCTCCCCGTCGGTTTGTCCCAAATCTGCTGTGACTGTGGCTTGTTCAGGTCCCGTATAGTCGTGCTGGAGAAGGTCAGGCTGTTGAGGATCCTGAGTGCTCATGGCTGACTTTGACCTTCTCTTCTCCTCCAGCTCCATCTGGATCATGTAGCTCTTCTCAGCAAGACAGTGGTAATACTCATCCTGAACACAAGACATATATAAAAAAAACACTGAACAGCTTTTGTTGTTTTAACAACGGCAAACAAACAATTACGGTAAACAAACATTTTCTTTTTTTAATAAATGTACAAAAATGTCAACAGTTCTGTGTTTTTCCTGTTAATATGGGGTGCTGTGTGTACAATAATGAGGGAAAAACTTAAAGGAACACTCCGACTTTTTGGGACTTTAGCCTATTCCCCTTATCCCCCAGAGTTAGAGAAGTCCATACACACCTTTTTCATCTCCGTGCGTCTGTTTGACGCACCCACCGCTAGCCTAGCTTAGCACAAAGACTGGATGTAAATGGTTGCAGCTAGCGTACTAATCCAAATAAGTGACAAAATAACGCAAACATTTTCCTATTTATATGTTGTGATTTGTATAGTCACAGAGTGTACAAAAAACAAAGTCACATGAGACACAGACATCTTTTAACCGTATAAATACTGGGAATTATATTCTCTGAAGGCGAAGCACTGCTACTTGGTGCCATTAGGAACAGTGTCATTATGATCTCGATCACCCCAGTAACAAATGAGCTGAGCTAGAGGTAAACTCAGGACTGTAGCCTTCACCTTGCTGAATCAGATTTTTTTTTTTTTGGAGAAACAGTGATCACCCGTCGGCTACTGTCTGTGGGTTCATTGTGCAAAAAAACATGTGCCTTGTGCTATTACTTTCCCCTTATTCCAGCCTATTGTAATGCAATTATACTGTTTTATATGCTGTTGAAGACATTGGTTCAGCTAATAAATTGCATTTAAAATATATTGATTCCTGTAATAATAATTCTTTATTCATGTTCTGTGATATTTATATAATCAGGATGCGTTTTTGGTTGGAATTCAATTGAAACATCATGGTATTACCTGGTCTCCCCTGTTTATTGTCACAGCTCATACAATAAAGCGAACACCCATGATAAACTATGCTTTTCTATCTACAGTAGTAATTGCTGACTCTATTAATGCAACTCTGAGCGAACTCTCTGCTCCTCGTCACGGTGCGTCTCAGTGATGCGGTTATCACTCCGCCCAAGTAGCAGTGATTCGCCTTTAGAAAATATAGTTCCCAGTATTTATACGGTTAAAAGATGTGTCTCATATGACCTTGTTATTTGTACACTCTGTGACTATACAAATCACAACATGTAAATAGTTTGCGTTATTTTGTCACTTATTTGGATTAGTATGCTAGCTGCAACCATTTACATCCAGTCTTTGTGCTAAGCTAGGCTAGCGGTGGGTGCGTCAAACAGACTTATAGCACGCACAGAGCTGAAAAAGGTATGTATGGACTTATCTAACTCTGGGGGATAAGGTGAATAGGCTAAAGTCCCAAAAAGTCGGAGTGTTCCTTTAAATGATTTTAGCAAATGGCTGCAATGGAACAAAGAGTGAACAATTTAAAGGGGTCTGAATACTTTTGGTACCCACTGTAAGAATAAGTAAAATAATTGGTTTGTTGATGGACATGCAGTTGTTAATGCTGATGGTGAGGAATTACAGTTGCAGCATCTCATAATGTACCTCATATAGGTTCGGGTTAAATGACTAGTTCTTCCAATTTCATGGTAAAATACACGTCATTGTTTGTTACTGTGTTTAGTTTAAGGTGTAGGAAGCCTCAAGACAAGCAGAGCTGACGTTACGTAAGTTAATGAGCGTTTTTGTTTCGAACAAGCACAATGTACGAGGTAAAC